>VXAZ01004034.1:0-49558 GCA_013399875.1 Gymnorhina tibicen
TGGAAGCTGGCCAGTGTGATGCCTATTCACAAGAAAGGGAGGAAGGAGGATCCCAGTAATTATAGGCCAGTTAGTTTGACCTCAGTACCTGGCAAGGTAATGGAGCAGTTCATATCGAGTGCCATCATGCAGCACTTACAGGATAGCCGGGGGATCAGACCCAGCCAGGGTCTGATTTAGGAGATGTTCAGATAAATGAGTGTTGTGGTTTAGAGTGGTTATTCTCCAGTTTAGTGGTCCCACTTAAACACTCCGAACCATGTACTACTTGCCTACTCCCCCTGCTCTCTGCAGTGGGATGAAGAGGAGAATTGAAGGCTCAAAAGGTAAAGAACATGGGTTGTGATAAGAACAGTTTACTAGAAACAGCAACAAAATAAGAAATGAAGGGTAACAACAGCAACATGAATAACAGCACTTAACAGGGGCAGATGATTCCCAGGTGAGCGCTCACCATGTGGAACCCAGCACTGCACCACCCACCTGGCCAGAAGGGACCCTGCTCCCTCCACCCTCTGTGTATGGCATGGGGTGGTATAGAATAACCCCTGGGTCCTGGCCATGCTTCTCTGGGCTGCTGCAAAAATTAATCTTCTCCTGGCCTGACCAGGACAATGGGATATCTCAAATATCTTGCTCATAAATACGCTATGGATCTAGGAACTGGTAAATAATTTGTTATATTTACTGAAGTACCTTCATTTCTGAAAGTAGACCTCTTCAATCTTTGCTAAGAATAATCCTATCAAAAATCACCCTCAGTTACACTCATCCTCACAAATATGTTTGCTTCTTTCTAAATGCTTCATATCTTATTCTTCCCTACAGGAATTCTGATCAGAGGAAAAAAAAATCTGACAGCCACAATGAATACTTCTGGGGCTTTCACGAACATCTTTCCTTCTTTAGGTTCTTAACTTCGTTTTTTTTCAGTTCTGTAACCATTCTTAAAATTTAGTTATGGCAAGGCCCCAAAGGAAGGACAGGTAATTTTTTTCTTCTATGTAT
The DNA here is from genome assembly GCA_013399875.1 of Gymnorhina tibicen. Classification (NCBI taxonomy): domain Eukaryota; kingdom Metazoa; phylum Chordata; class Aves; order Passeriformes; family Artamidae; genus Gymnorhina; species Gymnorhina tibicen. The sequence continues at coordinate 1,009 of VXAZ01004034.1, forward strand.
TTAAATTTTCGTTTATTTAATCTTGACCCATGTTTTAGTTAAAGTAATATCTTGTACCAAGTTTACTGTGATTTTGCACAAACAATATAGCAGGCAGAGAATATGTTTTTCTTACACAAATGTGCACTCCAAAGCTCTTGCTTAAAAAAAAAATTGTTAGGAAAAAAAATTGTTTCCAGGGACCACAGAAAAATCAGAATTTAAATGGTAGAATTTTAAGGCATTATGTAGGAATTTCAGATTAATATACACAGGGAATTTAAAATCATTGGAGATTTTTTTCAGGTGTGACCACACCACGAGTGGCTTGTTGAGCCACTTTTTCTCCAGATTAACTGTAAGGTCAGGAATTTAAACTCTCCTCTGAATAGAACCTGCTTAGCAATCAAGAAGATCAGTTTTCTGCCATTGCACTTGTTGAAAAGAGGTGATGCTGGTTTGTCATCCCATAAATTAATAGGAAAAACTGAATAGTGAAGAAAATTAAATCCTTCCCACAGGTACTTAACTCAGCTTTCTCAGGTATCCTGAATTCCTTCAAATGAGACCTCTTTTTTACTCCAAGCTTAAGCAAAAATGTCTCAATTTGTTATGTACTTTTGGACTGGGCCACAGCCAATTCCCAGACAGGTTCAGAGTTCAGCTGAGATATATCTCAACTCAAAGGGTCTCAATGCATCTGAGGAGCCTCTGGTTGGCTGGATCTGGACCTCAACCTCGGTGAGCTCTGTACAATTTTTGCAGTTCTTGCACCTATGTCGGATTTGCAAACAGCAGAGCAACAGTGGGTCTTAAAACATCTGCAAATCTTTGCTTTTCTCAGAAATTCTGTCTCAAATTTCTTGAGAGGGTGGAGAAAGAAGCATTTCTTTTCTGAAATATGTTCCAACAGACACATTGGGAAATAATGTTAGCTGGCGTTTTGGAGCTACAGGCAGAGAGAACATAAAGACTCTTTGCTTTCCAATCACTTCTCTAAAAGCTTTTTTACAAGATTTTTTTTTCCCCAGGACTTACTGTGTGCATTATGCAGACCTCAGCCTGTATTTGATGAGTTCTGTCAGAAGAAAAATGATCAATGCCAAAAATGAACAATGCCAAGTTCTTCTGTGAAGTTGACTCACAATAGTGTCACACTTATTTTCTGTGAGCCTGGCCCTTTTGAATGCAAATGCTGGTTTTTGGGTGTCTTTTTTTTCATTCCTGTGCCTGCATATACACATGCACAAAGAACAGTTTTAGAGTAACCTTCAAATACTAGCAACCACATTTCATATCAGCACCCTTGGAGTAGGAGGCAGAAGTGGCTCATGTGCTAAGGGAAATAAAATGCTGTGAACTGGGACAGATGTTTCCAGAAAGCTTGAAAAGGAATAGTGTGGTTCCTGCTCCTCCCCAGCCTGGTGTGGGATATTCCTACAAAATACCACTCAAACTTGGTTGGACAGAGGAGAATGTTGACTGACTCAGTGGTGAGACTGTTGTCCCTTTCCCCTGCTTTGATACCTGGACTTTTTTCTTACATTTGGGGAAAGTGAGAGGCAAGAGACAAAGGCAGAAGCAGCAGTAGCATCCAGCTCAGATGAGCACATTACTAAAGTGTTGGCAGCTGTGGTCTGGTAGCACCAAGAATGAAGACATCTGTGCTGGAGAGGATCTCACAGAGGAGAAACAGACCAAAGTGCCCCGGGGCAAGGATGTGGAAGGAAGAAAATTGGTTGGACTAGAGTGAGGAGAGAGCATGAGCAGCAGAATTCATGTCTTGTGGGAGAGGTGGTGGAGGGGAACGGCAGGCAGGAGTGTGAATGTGTCAGCAGGAGACAGAGGTGTGTCCTCCCATTTTAGCTTGTTTGCATCCTTCTCCAGTGTCAGTCACTGATGATTTTCTGCACCTAAACACCAAAAGTTGACCAGTTAATAATAGTTTTGGTGTAAATATCTCTTTTATCTAATTCATGCTTGGAGTGATTTGTTTGTATTTACTATAACATTTTCTGCAGCCTCTACTGTAGACAGGCTTTAAATAATAATCTAAGTCTTTAGTGAAATAACAAACAGTACAATGCTCTGAGAACTTTAGTCACAGATGGTGCTTAAGAAATATTTCACAATGAATAATTTATCCATCAGACAAATGTAATGTTCCTGGCAGGTTCATGAACAGATCATGAAATTATTCTTTATTTAAAATTATTCACTGTTTTTTTGCAACAAGTGGTCCTCTGTATCTGGTACATAACTGGCTTCTTCCAATAATTCTGATATATGTTTTTTGATATATTGGGAGTTTTGGAAAACACTTACTGCTCTTTCTGATCCCAGGTAGCTGGGTGGTTTAGTTACTGCCCTGAAATATGCTGTATTGAGAACCTGTCTACATGATAGTGCCAGCTGAGAGGAAGATTAGATGGGTGTGTCTACAAAGAGGAAATGAAAGAAAAATGCACAATACAAATGATGGGAGTACTTTCTAATATATTAGGTAAGCATGATTTTTAAAACAGATTACGTTTTCATAATGCACTATGTAAGAAAAATCTGTAGTCCTCCTTGGTCTTTTCAAAATGAGGAACATTTTAGACCTAGATCATTATTTATTAAGATAGATTACCTCAGTTTCCAGAAAATTATTTGATAGGCTCAAAGTAATGCTATGCAAGTCTGGCTTCATAGGGGAGATCTATTCTGAGTTAAAGACTTATTTCAAAATAAGTCTCCCAGGAGGATGGTTTATATTCTAAGACCAATATTCTATTTCACTGACTACAATAGCAGTAATCTGTTAACCTCTGAGGCAGCACAGCAGTGAGGCCTCATAAATAAACCTGCAAAAATTGATGAAAACATAAAAAAATAATAAAAGCCTCACAGACACTGCTGAAGAACTTGCTCAGGAAATGGAAAGCTCTTTTCAAGGTAGGTGAAGAGGCAGACAAAGAAGTTTGAGATTTTTGTATAAATGCAGAATAAAACCACACATTGAAAAGGAGCTGGTAAAAGCTAGAAACCGAGATACCCTAAATGATGTCTGGGGCTATGTGTTAGTAGTACATGGCAGCTTCAGTCTGCCTCACTCACAGAATCTGTCAGATTACTCAGCCAGATGAAAGCGTGTACATATGCAGTGGCTTGTCGTCATTTTAAGGATATCTCAGTGGTGCTGTAAGGAACTATGTGTTCCATCATGCAAGTCCATGGGACTGTTACACTACTATACAACTGTTGCAGTTTGTTTATCATTTTAATAACAGCTGCGAAGCTTCAAGTGCTAGCTAGCCCACTTTCTTGGGTAGGGTATCTAGATATTGTCCTTCTGCTGTAGTTGCCCTGGTTCCACTGCATGCCAAAGAACAGAGTTTGACCAGGATTAGTGGGGCTCTGCTTCACACCATTGTGGAGGCTGAGCCAAGGACGTTCTTCTGTCTCAGGGTATTGGAGTCCTCTGGGTACTTCTGCATCCAGGTAAGTTGTGCAATAAAAGAATATCCCTTGAAGTCAGTGTTCCTGACAGAGTGTCTTGGGGTGATTTTATGCTGTTGTATCCCCTATCACTGCTTTGTGCCCAGACATGATTCCTGAGCCTTTCTATGCCTTTAAAACTGGATGCAAGAGACAGAAATAAAAACTGAGCGAACTTTTCAAAACAGTTTGTGCTTCAAGGACACAGAGATTAGCTACTTCTGCAGCGGAGCAGAGGAAGCATCGCTTCTCACTTTTCAGTCGGCTTTTCGACTCTGCTTCTTCAGAGAGAGACGGAGATTTGAGGGTTTTTTTCTGGGACTTCGGTTTTTTCCCTTCTTCTCTTCTGGACTTGTTCGGAACACCAGAACATCAGAACCCCACCGGGGGACCTTCCACCGGCCTGGAAGGGGGGGCCCCCACGCGAACCCAGCTCTGAGGAGGAGGAGAGAGACCGCACCCACAGAAGGACTCTAAAATCTTTCAGGTTTTCTCTCCAGAATGAGAGATTTTATTATTTAGCATTATTATTATTATTTTCCTGTGTGTTTGTTAAATAAATAGTTTTTATTTTCTCCTTCACTTTCCTCCGAGGAAAATTTGTTTTTTCCCAAACCCGGTTGGGGGGAGGGGTGGTTGTGGCCTGCCTGCCTCTGGGGAGACATTCCTTTTGGACGTTTCCCTGAATTTGGCCTAAACCACCACACAGAGGATTTGTTCCACCTTGCTGGTAGAAACTGCACCCTCCAAGCGGATGCCAGAATGAGAGTCTTGTTGTTGTGGTGAGAATCTAGTAGCTATTTTCCACTTCTTCAGCTGCTGTGTCCAGCTAGAAACAAGCCCTGTAAGCTGAGGAAAATCCCAGTCAAATGGTGAGAGCATCAACAGATACATTCATATTCAGAATGCAGAGGAAGCTGTTTAAAAGGAGAAGCACGTAAGCCTCATGATGGATGATAGTCATGTCTGGCACATGGAGGGCAAATTGTTTTCTCAACTAGTTCCTAACAAAGATTTTAATAAAGTAGATTTAGGAGAGGGGTCTAAATTAGGAGAGGGCTCTAGCCAATTACTGTCTTTTCTAGGCACATTACAGTCATGAAAGATCATAATTTGTAAACTCTTCTGTGGGGAACATCTTCAAAGTAAACCAGTCAATTCTGGTAATGTTTGGATTACATGAATTGAAATTTAATAGGTAAGTGCAATAAAGTTTCTTAGAAATATTTTTTAAAATTTATCCCTTTTCAAAATAGCTGGGTCTGGGAGGTTGCATCTCTTAGCATGTCTTTTGAAACAAAGTTTTATTTTCACCCCCAACATTTTTGAAGAAAGACTGCAAAATCTCATGAAGAAGGTCTGGTCTAGCTGCTTCTTTGTGCTTTAGAACATGAGTTTGTGGGCTAAATCTATTCAAAACCATTCCAGAGCAAGCATGTTTCTGAGAAATATGAAGAAACAATACGTAGTAGACTGGGTCAGTAGGTCACAGTTCAAAACATCCAAATCTGTAATTATGTCTCATTTCAGGAGGTGATACCCTTAGAAAAGGAAAAAAGAAAAGCCAGTTTCCATGTGGGTTGAAATTGATTTTAAAATAGAAAACAACAGTACTGAGGACAAAATGGTCATAAATATGGTAGAACAGAAATGATAGAGGACAACAAAAGAAAATGGCAATTCTAATTTGGGGGGATGTGTTTCCATCAGGAAGTTCATTTAAGATTTTTTCCAGAACTGTTGAACTCTGGTCTGTTTGAAAGCCCAGCATGGAATAGCCAAAAGCACGTTAGGAAGAGGTTGGCACTTCGTCACTGAAATGACACGGGACACAACTGTACACAAAACGTAGTAATTCTAGTCTTTGGCAATTTAGACCAGATTCATATCTCTGGATGAGAACACTATGTGTGTACACATCTGGACATATATCTGCACTCCACGATTGGCCTAGTTGTAGACTAGTAGCCAGGTAAATGTGGAATTATCACGAGTAAAGATGCAGCAGGGTAGGCTAACCCCTCAAGGAGACAGGCTTTTTCTGAACATGGGTTGACTGCAGCTTTGCTTGAGCCTGTTTAGTTATTACTGCAATTTTTTTCTAATGTTTGGGTGGCTAGTGCCTAATTTTTTACTTTTGATTATAATCATGTGCTATAACTATAGTTTTTAGATAGCTTGTAACAAGAAGTATTCTGTGTAGAATGAAATATTTACCATAGAATTGTACAATAGCTTGTTTTTGAAGAGACATTTAAAAGCCATTGCATCCAACCCCTGAAATTGACAGGGACATCTTCTAATAGATAAGTTTGCTTAGAGCCCCATCCAACTTGACCTTGAATGTTTCCAAGGATAGGACATTTGCCATCTCTCTGAACAACTTGTTCAAGTGTTTCAGCAACCCTCATCATGAAAACTTCATCCTTATATTTAGACTAAATCTACCCTCTTTTAGTCTAAAACCATTACCCCTTAACGTATCACAACAGGCCGTGCTAAAACATTTGTCTTCATCATTCCCTGGCAGGGAAGAAGACTGGCCTGTCTGAACAGGGAGCTTTTGTAGGAAAAAGAAGAGACTTTCTGGCCTTTGGAAGAAGGGGCAGGCAACTCCAGAAGAGTACAAGTATGTTGTTAGGTCATGTAGAGAGAAAATTAGAAAGGTGAGCTCTCAGCTAGAACTCACTCTGGTCACTGCTGTGAAAGATAATAAAAAGTGTTTTTACAATAACATCAGTAGTAAAAGGAAGGCCAAGGAAAATCTCCGTCTATTGTTGGGTGCCTGGGGAACACTGTCACCAAGGATGAGGAAAAGGCTGAGGTACTTAATACCTTCTTTACCTCAGTCTATAAGGTAAGTCCATACGACCAGTGATCCTCAGGGCAATCAGTCCCCTGAGCTGGTAGACAGGGACAGGGAGAAGAAAAGACCCTCTGAAACCCAGGAGGAAGTAGTTATTGACCTGCTGAACCATATAGACACTCATAGGTGTATGGGACCAGATGGGATTCATCCTTGGATGAGGATCCATCCTTGGATGGTAGTGAGGGAGGTGACAGAAGAGCTCGCCAAGCTGCTCTCCATCATTTATTATCAGTTCTGATAAACCAGACAGGCCGCAGGTGACTGGAGGTTGGCCAATGGTCACATCTACAAGAGGGGTCAGAAAGAGGATCCAGGGAAGTACAGGCCTGTCAGCCTGACCTTGGTGTTATGGAATGTTGTGGAACAGATCATCTTGAGTGTCATCACACTCAAGGCATGTAGGACAACCAAGAGATCAGGCCCAGCCAGTATAGGTTTGTGAGTAGTCAGTCCTCCCTGACCAACCTGATCTCCATTTATGATCAGGTGCCCTGCTTAGTGGATGATGGAAAATCTGTAAATGTTGTCTATCTGGCAGAGCCTTTGACACTGTCTCCCGTGGTATTCTCCTGAAGAAACTGACTGCTCATGGCTTGAAGAGGTGCATTCCTCACTGTGTTAAAAACTGGCTGGGTCCAGAGAGCAGTCCATTTGGTGGCCAGTCACTGGGATTTTTGTTGATGACCTGGCTGAGATGATTGAGTACACACCCAGTAAGTTGGCAGATAACATCAAGCTGGGCAGGAGTGAAGGAATGCTCTGCAGAAGGATTTGGACATTCTGGATTGACGAGCTGAAGGCAGTGGTGTGAAGTTCAACAAGGCCCAGTGATGGGTCCTGAACTTTGGTAACAATAACGCCAGGCCTAGGGCAGAGTGGCTGTAAAGCTGCCCAGTGGTAAAGGACCTGGAAATGCTGGTGATGGCAGCTGAACATGAGCCAGCTGTCCCCAGGTGGCCAAGAAGGCCAATGGCATCCTGGTTTATATCAAAAATAGTGTCGCCATTGTCCCCCTGTACTCAGCACTGGTGAGGCCACACTTCAAACCCTGTGTCCAGTTCTGGGTCCCTCATGACAAGAAAGACATTGAGGTGCTGGAGTGAGTCCAGAGAAAGGCAATGGATCTGGGGAAGATTCGAGAGGGTAAGTCATATGAGGAGTGGTTGAAGGAGCTGGGGTTGTTTATTCTGGAGAAAAGGAGTTTCAGGGAGGACCTCATCACCATCTACAACTGCCTGAAAGAGGGTGTAGCCAGGTGTGTGTCAGCTTCTTCTCCCAGGTAACAAGTGACAGGACAAGGGGACAGAGTAATCTGTTTGACTGCCAGGGGAGGTTCACAGAGCATTTCTTCATAAAAGGGTTGNGTATTTCTTCATAAAAGGGTTGTCAGGCATTAGAATGTGCTACCCAGGGAGGTGGTGGAGTCGTCATCCCTGGAAATGTCCCAGGAAGGACTGGACATGGCACTTAGTGCTATAGTTTAGTTGACCTGGTGGTGTTTGGTCAAAGGTTGGGCTTGATCTTGGACATCTTTTCCAACCATTAAGTGATTCAATGATTCTGTGATTCAAGGACTCTGTTAAGTACTGTAAGTCCTCAAGAAGGTCTCCCCAGAGCTTTCTCTTCTCAGGCTGAACAATGCTATGTCCATGGCATGTTGATAATACATAGAGAAGAATAGGTATGGTGTGATAGCACATGCCTTGCAAGGGGCGACTCAGTGAAAACAGGCTGTGTGTGNGCACATGACAATAATTTGAGTGTAGTAAAGTATCTGTCTAAACCAGAGCAGAGCTTAACTGGGTCACAGCATTTAAACCATTATGAACTGAGATCTTATGGCTCACTTAAACTGCAACCCTAATACTTTCTCAAAAGGGCCAAGTCCAGGCTCATTACGTCTGCTGTACCGCTTTGTTGCTTCCCTGGCAGGATTTCCAGGCTGCTGGGACTTGTGCACATTCCAGGGAGTATAGGGTGGGAAGCAGGTGTCAGGAAGGAGTGGTGAAATGGTGGGCTAATGCTAGGCTCCTTGTAGACATGGATGTTGGGGTTTGAACCTTTTCTACCCCAAAAGTGTAGAGGTCCTTTTTTGGTCAGCACATGGATGATTCTAAATTTGAGCGGGTTGGAGAAGGGGGCAGGTTCATTTGAGCTTGTATATTTGTCCATGTATTAGCATGATAAAGAAGATGTAAAATACAGGTCTGCTCTGTCAACCCTACACAGAACATGTCACATGAAACAGTCACATGAGTTCTTTGACTTTGGATTAGGGAGTGTCTCTCTTTAGAGCAATGCTGAGAACACATAATTTAAACTGCAAGTGTTTAAAAGAGTAACTCTGACCAAGAAGCTACTCCCAGAAAGACTTGGCTAAACTTTCTAAAAACTTCTGTGGGTACATGGTTGAACTCAATCACCTAGCAGATGCTGATATACTAGTAATTATTTCTAGATGCACGTGCACATCCTGATTGTATTTCTAACAGGAATCCTTCAGGAACTACTTCAGACATGATAGTGATTCACACATTTACTGGGTGTAGTGAATTGGCTTAGCCACCTAAGCACGAAAACCCTGCCATCATTGTGAGAAAAGTAGTTCCCCTAAGTGGGAGAGGAGAAAACAATGAAATTCAGCCCTTTGGAGGCTGGTCAGCTTGCAAGTGAGGAGCTTTGCCAAGGTTTGTCTTCTCAAACACTGTTGTGTAATGCGGGAGAAAACAGCTTTGTGAACCTGTGAAGTGTAATCAGAACATGATAATAGAAATAGGTTAATACTGTCCATAGAAGCCCCTGCATTTCCTTGCTATACACATGTGAGATTGGATATGTATTTAGATCATTGCTATTGATTATATGTCATGAAATATTGCTAAATAGGCAAAAGATATATGAGTCAAACCCCAAAATATTATTACCTGACCTTTAGATTTGTGTTTACAAAGCTCAATAGAAATTTTATTGTGGAAAATGCTGGAATAGAACATGCCTGGGGTAAATGAAATGATGATTTCTCTGTAGAAGAGATCAGTGGACTTGTGACATGAAGTAGTTTTATTCAGTGCTTTTGCAGTGAATCTCCTCAGTTAATTTTTCACTTCTCTTATATTAGGAAAAAAAAATGATAATTGACTATTTTTATTCCAGTTTTTTTTTCATGAAAACACTTAACTTCTAAAACCAGCAATACTTTTGTTTTTATCAAATTTGGGATATAAACCTTCAGAAATTTCAGATCCTTTATGGCCCATTTGATTTAAATATATTCTTTGGAATTTTCTTCTTTCATTCCACAGCCATGATTCTGAATGTGCATGGATGTTCCCAGGTAACTTTCCAAATTTAACAGTTTTGTAATATGTCAGAACTTCAATACCGGCTTTATGGTTGGGATCACTGATGTTGGGCAGTTGCTTGTTTGCCTTTCTGAAGAAAGAGTACCACATGTGCTGTATCTGAGCAGCAAAGAACCCTCATCACACCTTGCTTTTCAACATGCAAGAGACCTTGACTGTTCACGTCTTCTGCAGCACATGGGAGGGACAAGAATCTCTTGACCTCTACAAAAAAACACATTTAGGTCCCTGGCTATGAAAACAGATTTTATTTATTGTTATTTTTTACTGTCTTTAGGGTGTTCAGATAGATGGCAGATTTATCTATCACATATAAACACGCTAGCATCAACAGCTATGAAGGTAAGTGATTTGAACAAACCTGAGCTTTTGAAATACCCTCACCTCATAAGTCAACCCACAGGTGTAACCTTGGCTTATCAGATGGAATGAGCTTTGCCGCCACTTTAAAAACCTGACAGTTTTACTTTTGTGAAAATCACTGCATTCCAATGGCCTCCAGACAGCCATCTATCCCAGGAACACTGGGATGTCCTGCTTGGCCTGATCCTCCTCTCTTCTTCTTTGTGTGGCTCACGACAAAATGAAGATCCTAGTCAGTCTCTTAGAGATTTGCCCAGATAACACCAGTTCTGTCTGGGGGTCCTAGATGTGTGTCTAATCTAAATTGCTTATATGGAAAAAAGCCTTTTTCTCTTTGCCTTCACTGTCACTTTTACCTATGTCAGTGAAAGTGTTCTGGCACAGCAAAGTGTACCTGAGTACATGCAGCTTGCTTTTTCTGGGGGCACATAACTTTGGGCATGATGCTGTGTTTTCAGGGTTTACTAGGTTCTGTATCCTGAAGTCTCACCCTCAGAGGCAGAAGGAGTTTGATGGAAGAGCAAAGTGAGGAATATACATGTCCTTTGTGGTGAGCCCAGACGCCATCTGGCAAAGGGCAAAACCTTTATCAGGGCCCGATTTTCAAACTTAATTCTCAGTGCATCCTGAAGGCAGCTGTTTCTCCAGTGCCTCTGAATGAGCAGGAAAAAAAATAAGGACAAGCTGCTTCCATAATTTTACCCTGTCATGGTTCAGCACATCTGATCAGGGATTAGACTGTTTCACAATCTCCAGTGTTATGGTTTATGAGTTAGTAGTTTCATCTCCATGGGCACTGTACAGTTGCTTGTAAAGTGATGACAGAAGTGGATTTGTTTTTATGGCTTCCATTTCTACATCTGGACCGTGGACCACCTGACAGCAGTAAAAAGCCAGATGGCTTTACAGCATTTACATGTGACCAACAGACTGGGTTACAGGCAGAATCAGGTTTGGCCTCAGGGACAGCTCTAGTTTCTTCAGAATGGGCACTGCTTCTCACTTAGGCCACACATTAAGCTTTACAGGTCGATATTTATTCTATCTTGGCAATGTTTTTGAGCAACCATTCTGGAACAAGAACTTGTTTTGTTGTTATACAAAGAAAGAAGGCAATTCTGATTCTATTGCACCCCAAAAATTTGTAGTTGAAAAAGTAGTCGAGGTGACAGACAGAGACCAGATAGTTGTGGGTGTACAAGAAAGCAAAGAAGCAATGTAGGTATCATTAAAGGGAGGTTGTATGGAAATAACAGAAAAGGGTGTATGTGTGTGAAGAAGATTAATGAGCTAATTTTGACATGTGTTTATAGAAGCTTCTTCTATGCATGTGCAGCAGTGTTGGAGAACACACAAAGGGCTTCTGAAAGCATAGAACAGACACACAGATGTGCCAGGTAGGGGCTGATATTTATAGTCCCTGAGTAGAAATTAAGAGAGAGCTGACCATATGTTATCAAAGAGGACATAGCTAGGGGGTTAACTAACCAAGAAAGGACTTGAACACAAAGCAGAAATGCAATTCATTTAAAAAAAACAAACAAAAAAAACAACCAACCAACCAAAAAGAAAAACAAGAGGATGAGAGAGCTGCAAAGACAGGAAAGATGCAGTCGAGGCAACTGACCATCACAACAGTGTTCAGACTAGACATGAACAAAGCAAAGGTGCTTCTGTCTAGGTCAGAGAAAAGTTCCTGCAGTACTGTAAAAGCAATTAGTATCAGCTATAAGCTTGCAATAGTTATATATTTATGGATGGCTAGGAAAGGCATATGCAGAAATAAAGCACAAGGCTTCTGGATATCTGGGAAGTGAGAGAGACGTGGAGGGAGGTCTCAGTCAAGGAAGACACAGCTTATGGACCTGATGACAAGCAGGACTGCAGTGTTCTCCTGTAACATCAGCGTGGAGTGAAAACATATTAAAGGCTGTCCCTTGGCCACATGCTGTTTAAACTGGCAGACAACCAGGTATCCATGAAAAGTGTTAGAGAGATCAGGATTTCAACCTGCCCCGGAGGGAATGGGTAAGGGGAAGAGAGATAGTTCTGTGAACTGTCTGTTTTTGAGATGAGAGAGTTTCTGAGATAAGCAGAGGTTAGAGAAAGGTGGCAGGGTCAGAACTCCCATAGAAAGTTGAAAAGAGATGAAGAGGATGCTCTGAATCACATGTTACAGGGGTGACAGTGGAGATGAGAGGAAAACAAGAAGAAGACAGAGTTTTGAGTGCTAAGGAAAAATGGGAGCTTGGAAGAGCTTGGTTGCTATTGATGCAAGAAGATGACAGCTCAAGATCAATGAAGATAGAGCATTTGTGGAAAAAGAATTCACTACAGCTCTTCTATAACCTGTTATACCTGAGTACAGAAAAAAAAGTTGACTTTGCAGCAAGCCTGGAGCTATTCCATTTACATGTCTCAATATGTTACTTTTAACACTGAGACCATGTCCTTTATAGGTGTATCACTGTTGTGGACCCCTATTCCATGTCCCTGCCTGCCTTCTCCATGTGGCTTTCCCCTTCCCCCCTCTCTAGTCCAAACCACTCCCTCAGGTTCTCCCTATTGGCTCTGTTATCCGAACTCCGCCCTTGTACCGCCCTTGTACTGCCCCCCTGTTCCCCAAGATAGGGACTTGGGATCCCAGGAAGCGGTCTCTTTGCCTTGGGGTTCAGCAGCCACCAGCTTCTCTCTCTCTGGGCTCTAGCCATGTGCCAGCCCTCTGCCTATGGGGGCTGGCACGTGTGCTGGTCCCAGGCCTTGGGGAGTTAGCATGGAATAAAGACCTGCTGCAGTCTCCTTGCAAGAGCCTTCTCGCCTCCTTTACCGCCACCGCGTTGTTGTGAGCCGACAATCAACTGAGATAGCTCGGGCTGCCGAAAGGCTGTGGGAAAGTGGTTCTCCCACTCTCCCTAGGAATGCCCTGCGGCGCTCTCAGGATTGTTGCGGCCTGCCATGCCACCACAAGAAACCAGGCACAGCAACATATCGCAATTTTTTGAGTAATTAAGAGGTAACCTACTATTTTTGAAGTAGAAAATAAATTACTGACTTCCTTGCAAATAATAGTTTCCATCTTGCTTTTGTAGGACATATTCCAGCTTCATGCAGCATTTTATGTGGGATTATAACTTTTGTTTCTGACTCTACAATGATCATACACATTTCCTATTCATCAGAGAAGAGTAATTGAAATTAATGATCTCTCCTGAAAAATGTGTATAACTATTTTTTAAATACTCAGAACTTAATTAAGAAAGTTAGAGGATTAAAGGATTAAAATAAAGTTTTATGGGGTGGCTGAAGAGTAAAATTCTAAGAGTAAAATCATCTTAAGCTTTTATAGTGTTAAGGCTAGGAGAAAAAAAAAAGGGTAAAAATGGCAAGTAACATAGAAATTACACCTGTTTATTAAACTTCTAATTTGTGTTATTTATTGGCAGATTATAACTGCCTACTTAGGCACAGCTAAGTAGTGAGAGTAGGTAGTATTTTCAGTGAGCTTCATCCATATATTTTGTGCTAGAAACCAGTTAAGATAATGCTCTCTGAACTACCTTAGCACTGAAAAAGGTTTTTATAAACTTTTGCTGTTGGAAATCATGGTTATATTATGATTAGGTAGTGAGGTACATGCACAAGACTGTGTAGGAAGAACGCTCTATGGCCTTTGTTTAGCATGTTATCCAGGTGAACCTGTGGCTCTAATACATCAATGGCAAACCTGACAGGGTTGTCCCTTGACCAGGGACAAGAACTCATCCTCCAAAGATATTGTGTGAAATGTTTAGCTGCAGGTGTATGCTAAATGCCCATAACTGCTTAACATATGGTTTTCTACTGCTGCTTTAAAAAAACTAGCCTTTTGACAGCCCCTTATATCTAGCTCAGGGTTTGGCACTCTGTAATTCTTCCTTAAAAGTCCTGAAAATATGTATTGGAGAATATGTATTCACTGAAGAGGTCAGTCAAGGAAGTGTATGGAGCAACAGGATTTTTTATTGATACCTACTAGAATACCAGAAAGTTTGATTCAACAAAGGGAGCTTATCCAGAAACCTACCATTGCTACCAATTTTCTCCACAGGCTGGCCTGCACAGATCTAGAAAGGCACAACTTAGGTTATCACAATCTTCCACTTTGAAAATAATCATTCTTCAGTTCCTTAAGAGACCGCCACACTGTATTTTCACTCTAATTAGCCAGCAGTTGGTTAACTTCTATTTTATTTTCTTTGTATCTTTAAAAGAAATGAGATTTTGAAGCCTTACTTCCTTGCACTGAAGAAACCTGATATGCTGTATTTTTTTCCATAGAAATTTTCTTCAATACTATTTTTCACTAAAATCAGTGCCAAGGCTCTTAAAGAAACCGACACAATGCTATTGAAGTCACGGTGCATGATTTTATGTACTACTGCTCCTCTACAGCAATTACATCTATTTTGCCTAAGCTGCCTCTTACTCCAGTGAAAATTCCACACATCAGGACTTAGGTGACATGTTTGAAATTGCTCATACCATTAAATGACAGTGAAGTTTACAGATAAACAAGATACAGATGACAGCAGGTTTTAGCCTTTGGTTTTTTGCAACACAGCTCTATTGAGTCAAAAGACAGTTTTTAGAGCTTAAAACCCATACTGACAGATAAAGGCCAGGCAGTTTTCATGTATTCACACCAGTGCTCCCAGAAGGGTTTTGAGACTGAGCACTTATTGTGAACTGCTTTATTGAAAGCCGGTGGAAAAATAGCAGCAAACAAAACAACAGCAGGGCTATTGGAGCACAACGTGTTGCACAGAACCCTCAGCTGTACGTCCATAGCTGCCTGCTCTTGCTCCTGCTTAGCCTGAGAAAAGTTCTAATAGCTAAAGCAGTAATGTTGTTTGAATACATAACATGCAACTTTGAAAAAGCTCATATGTCTTTGACATAACAGAGGCTCCTTGAGATAGGTAAATAATTTCAAGTAATAAATTTTTGTGTGCTTTCACTGTTTTGGTGAGCACCTATTAAGAATATTGGAAATTCAAGCCTGGAATGTTCTTCTAGTTGAAAAGATTTCTGTGGTTTAGATTTTAAAAGCTAGATTAAAATCAGTTTGTTTAGATTGTATTTACAGTTCTTCAAAGTCAAATGCTTCCTTTAGACTCAGAAGGAATAAGAACATGTTTTAGCTATGTCATACAGCACTTGAAACAGGGGGTCTATTTGTTCTCTCATCATTGCAAGCATGTAATTTTCATTAGTTTCAATTAGATTGATGTGTTTCTATCAAAGAAAATAGTTTCTTTATAGTGTTGGCTTAAATAACGTGGAAACTAAGATTAGAAGAGATATCTGATGGCTCCTTAGAAATCCATGACTAGCCTCAATAAATTTCTAAGAAAGCTAATTGAGTATGAAGCAGAACATATCCTGACTCTGTAACATCTAGAGTAAAATACTGTGATTCTGGAAAAGAACTAATTCTTTTTGAGTGGATTGTTCATGTGGATCGCTTGTTCCTTGAGTCTTTACTGTGGGAGTGACAGAGGACTAGAATGGGTTGCCCAGAGAGGTTGTAGAGCCTGTTTCCCCAGAGATGTTAAAAGCCATGTGAAATTCCTGAGTACTGTCCTGTAGGGGACCCTGCTTGAGCAGTAAGGTAGGACTGGATGACTTCCAGTGGTCCCTTCCAACCTCATCAATGTGTGATTCTGTTTTCAAGCCATCCTGATTCAGAAGCACTCATCTGGTAGAGGCTCACAGAGTGGCACCAGCTTCAGCCAACACCTCTTGGGAAAAGTCCTATTTTTAAGCTAAATCACGATATGACATAACTAACTTTTTTTTTTTCCCTTAAGACGTTTTCTCTGTTCTACTGTTCGTGCATAAATGTGCATACGTTTAATTCTGCTATGCTGAAGTTATGCAAACTCTTAAATGGAGGGCTTGAGAATTCAAACCTAGAGCTTCTGTGGGTTTGACTGGGATTACAATATGGCATAATAATCATAGCAATTGCCCCAAAATTTTGCTTAGCTCAAAGTAAAACTACTCCTGATTGCCATCTAGTGAACCAGACTAGTATACTCCTATTTTATTACCACTCTGATTACTTCCTGTCTGTAAGAACCTAAACAGATAACATATATCCCCCTCTCCATGCAACCAACAAAATCCAGGCATATGAATCTTAGACTTCTCATCAGGGGATGATGAGAAAAAGGGAGAAGAATCACGGCCATGATCCTCTGCACTCCTTACGAAAAAGCCACAGAGAAAGACAAACATCAGCAATAAATTCTGTAGGTATATGTGGTGTGCAACATATTTCCCCTTGTCCAGAACTGTATTTAAAGAGAACAGGTGGATGCTTTTTCACTGTATGTGAACACTATCGGCGTTTAATAAATAACTGCCTTTTTATAGTTGAAAGCTCTATGATCTCTAACAGTTCCTTTTGCAGACAATTACTTTCTTTTTTCTTTTTGAATATGTCCCTGAGGAAAGCAGAGTTTTTCACAGAAATTTTCAGGTTGGTCTTATGCCCCCACAACTCCTTCACTGATCTTGCGCACAGTCAATCATTGCCTTTCGCCACTGGTTTAAGACACTCCACAGTCTAGGAAAGATTATTGCCTTATGCATCCATCTCCAGGGTTTCTAATTCATTCGTTGAATCATACTGTGAGCTCACAGTAATGAAGATTCAAATGCTTTTTAAAAGCATTGTTTCTGTGTGATGTGAATTCCAGCCTATCATTATTGGATAGATTGGGTCCCACTAGTTGCAAAGGAAGTGTACAAACAGCTGTTTTTTAAAGTCATGATTCTTCGTTTCTGAAGGAGCTGAAGCCAATCCACATGCTGTGACTTGTATGCTCAGTTACCAGGTTGCCCTGAAGCACTGTACTCCAAGGTAAATCACTAGAATTAACAGATGATATTTTATATTCTGAATAGTTTTATAGTATTTTCTTTTTTACTTCTCCAATGAGATTAAACAATATAATATGCAAAACTTTGTTATAGCTTTAGGCAAAGTAGCTTCTGTCTCCCAGAATACGGGCTGATTTTTGTGGCTGTTTTCCAGCTTTCATTTGTCCTTCTGTAAGTATTTTTCTACTCAAAATTCCCCCACATATGATTGCTGTGGTGTTTCTGTCACTATTTTTTGTTGACTTGAATATGAAGTAGTCATGGGGCTACTCAGTCAGAATAATGGTTTCAAGGAGCTGTGATTCATCTTATAGAGTAGTGACAGTTAATAAGATAATAGAATTCATTAAGATAGGTAAACTTTAATAGTCTGTTACTTTTAACCTTAAATGATGGAAAAGAAATTAACATTTAAAGAAACAGAATCCTGGTCTTTTTGGAGAAGTAGGATTAGATACTGCTTTTCTGCAATTCCACAGTAAAGCTGTCAGTTGTGCTAAAATTACACTGACTGATAAAGGGTAAAGTTCTGGTCACAGTGCTGCAGAACTGTTCTCTCAGTAACAGGAATGGATCCAAAATCTGCTTGACACCAAAAATAAGTCACCTAAATGTCTTGAAGAGAGCATAAAAGGTAAGCAGGTAAAAACTGAGATGCAGAACGGTTAGGAATAGAGTAATAAAATCATTGTCAAACTTGAAAATATATGGGCTTTGCCACATATAAGCACTGAAAAAAAAAAGGTGGATGTTGTTCTGCCGGGTACTAACAGTACAACCTGGGTCCTTGCCAGAGACCCCTATGGATGCTTGCTGCTGTTCCTGCCACCAAAGGGAGAGAAACGCAGTGAGGCTCTGCCTATGTGTGTGTATTTCAGAAAGACAGCTTTGCCAGTAGCTCTGGGTGACTCTATTAATCTCTTGCTAAAGACAGCTGAATCCTTTGAAGAGCAAGAGCTTAATTTGAATGGGTGTGATCCATCCTGATTAGGGATGAGCCTAAAACTCTTGGGTAGATTTCAGGACAGAAATAAGAAGAAACAGACATTTGATGGATCCCTAAAAATAAATTAAAAATACCTTCAGCTATGGTTAGAGGCAGGCTTAGAGAGGTGAAGGGGAATTAGTTCTAACAGCTTCTGCTGGAGGCCAGCAAAAAGTACATATAACTGGCAAATGCCTTTGGGATGAGGCTGTCACTGAAATTACTCATGAACACTTCCAGAGACTGATGTAACCCTGACCAGTAACCTGCCAGGGTTACTCAGACTTGTACAGTGTTTCAGCCTCATATACATGCCTCTGGGTGTGAACTAAGCAATTTGTGGTTTGCATTCTGACCAGAGGGAGGGGGGACTTGGGAAAAGACACCTTGAGCAGAGGTCGCTGTTGATGTGCCCCAGCTCAAGCACAGCTGGTTTAAATCTCTTTATGAGAAAGATGAGGAAATGACGGGCAAGGTAAGGCCTGTCTTAGTCATTTGCAGAGTTACAAACATAACGGCTGTTATTTATGCCACTTGGATTTTCAACTACTAGCAGCCACTCTACAGCATCCATTTGTTATACAGAGGAAAAAATTTGCTTACTCTGTTTTTGAGTGCAGCTTCACAGCCAAAGGGCAAGAAAAAACCTGACTGTGCCTTCTAGCAAAATAGGAGAAAAGGCCTCTCAAAAACGCAAACCAGCAGGAAGCCAAATGTGCACAAGGGAAATGTCACTTCAGGACAGGAAAGCACGTGGAAAGGACCTGACTGTCGTTCAGCTTCTTCTGCTTGAAGCCTAGTGAAAGAAGCAGAGCTACTCAGCAGGTATAAGCAGCATTATCCTGTTCTCTTCAGGGAAGGTAGAGCTGCTTTTCACAATCTCAAAGTGAAAATATGTTTGTACTTTTCTTCTTGGCTGGTGTTTTACTTACAGCCGTGCCAACTTTGATGTAGTTAGCACTTGCTTTACCTCACAGTACTAGGAAAAGGCCTGCTCTGGCCTTGATACATTCATACCCACTACTGAGAGGAGTCCTGGTTTCTACTGTGAATTAGTAATGTGTATGTGTGTGCCAGATTCTACTGCAGTGTAAGATGAAATGATTTCACTTGATAAAATAAAAAAAAATTGCAACAGCTTTGAACTGATTCATGTCAGAGTGGTCTGGGTAATATTCCTGCTTCTACACATTCTTGCAGGTGCCTTTGGTTTATAATATAAATAGAAGAACAACTTTATGTTAAAAATTAAAGCATTTCCTTTTTTGAAGGGAGTGCTGCAGCTCAAGCAAATGAAACCTCAATGTTTCCATTGTAGATGTGCTTTTGGAAAGTCTTATGCAATTATGAATCTTACATTCATAATAAAGCTATGACCTGTAGTTTAAAAGCAGTTGCTTACTTTAAATGCAGTAGAGAATCACAGAAATGACTCTTGCAAGTGAAATAAAGTCAGATTCTGTTTCCAAGATTTGCTCAACTGACAGATGAGGCACTCAGGACTTTTCAGGATTAAATGCTTTGTCAGGCCAGGCTGGATAATTTCCCTTTCTCTTTTCATGTAAATGAAACTACTGGAAATCATAGAAAATCATGCAAATCAATTCAATGAATGAATATTTGCCCAGAATGAACTTTTTTTCCCAGATTTTTGCTTTTTGCTCCCTGATTTCCCTCTCCTGAGGGCACCAACTCTTCTCATATCAACTCCAACTTTTCTGTTGCAGCTCTCCTTTGTTCTCTCTGCATCCTCAACTTCATTTCTTGTTCAGTACCTACAAGCTTCCTTTCTTCCCACAGATCACCAACCTTCACAAATCTTGGGTGGACATAATGTCATGGAGAGTTCACCTCTCTCTCTCAAATTTGAATTAAATTGGTCAACAAATTAAAAAGCTGTTGCGAAGGACTGGCAAGTAATTTTATAAGCCTCATTTTCTTAGGACATCAAGCTAGAAGGTAGCAATATATCAAAGACAGATAATTAATCTATGTCTGAGGACATAACAAATTATTACGAATATTGCAAATAAATCAGCAGAGTTATACTTCTTAAGAACTGGTGTCAGTAGATGGAAACAAAATTTTACATAGCCAAACATATTTGAAGGCAAATCAAGGCAGAATCAGATGGTTATAATTAATGGGAGAGAAACTGCTTTGTAATGTATATCATTGAATATCATCTACAATACTGTGGTTAGTTTTTCTCTTCTTAAAGGCAGTGCTATCAGATTAATATTAAACTTTAAGGATATCCTTTGTAAAAGAAGGTTAAACACATAGAAGTGGGGCATGTAACTTTTCTAGAATGAAAAGTACTCTGAGCAATCTAACTAAGCATGAAAATGGAATTATAATAATAAAATAATGTATGAATAGTAGTAAGATCTGATTCAGCAATTCTGCTTCATATGGGCCAAGTCCCTATATGATGATATAGTCAGAAAATACAGTTCTAAAATGCAGATTTTGAAAGGACTATGATCAATGTCTTCTGAATGCCTGCATAATGCTTTCATAAGTTATAAAATTTTACTCAGTAATTCCTGCAGAGAATGTAATTATTTTCCATGCTATATACTTGAAAACTATCAAATTTGATAATTTGTGGTTGAGTTATAGCATATCTTTCATAAGGACATTCAATTTAAAGCTTATGACCAATGAACCATGTCCCTTGTGTTTCAATGACTTGTTACAGTCATCATTAAGGAGTTGGATTATATTTGCAATTTTTTTAAATTTCAAACTTCATTTTTAGTCATGGGTTCTTACTTTTCTGCCAGTTTAAAAAGTTGTCTAAAGTTGGGCACCTGCGCAGTTACTTGGAAACTGTTCAAATTGTCTTCTGATCTTTAGGTGCTGGTTTCAAGAAGAAGAGGATTTTATAAACCAGGTGGTTTGAGCTGTGCTTACCTGAAGATAGAAAAGATTAAACCAATAAAGACAGTTTCCTTCTTAGAGTTCCACAGACACACATTCTGCAGTTTTCCTTACATGTTATGTTGTATGTGTAAAAAAAACGGTCCAGCTTAAAATTCAAATCAAACTCTGAGTTTTATGGCTACTGGTTACAGTTTTCATATGAGGGCCTAGAAGAAATAATGTACAACAGCATAGAAACTTACAACAGCATGTTCCTCAGTAATATCTTATTCTTACAGAAATACTGACAAATGGGAAAATTGCAAGTAGCATTTCACTTGAATAGAATTTTAAGCAAATATTATGAAGAACTTTCTATGCATACTAGAGACTGATTTTTTAAAAATTCATCTACAATAGTGAATCTTATATGTTCTGCTTCTGAGAGTACTGGCATACTCAAGAAGTGCTGTACAAATACTGGAAAAAAAGTGTAGTTTTTTAAACATAAGTGTGTCAATATTTTCTGAAAGCAAATGTTAACAAGAACAGTGTGAAGTTCTAGACTCAGACAGTACTGCTTTAATTACAGAATTCACTTAGGCAGTGCCCTTTAAAAAGAAGAGCACATTTGTAAAACAACAACACAACAAAAGACAGACTAACCACTGCATTTTCATTTTATTATACTGTAGCTAGATGTTTCACTTATAACTAAATTTAAAATTAAAATAGTGATTCCAAGGATTAGAATTGCCAGGGAACTGGGGTAAAGGCTGTCTGTTTGGGTTTTATTCTTGTGGAGCTAAGGATGGCATCACATTCTGCAAAGAAAGGAAAGGTATAATTAAGATAGATCAATTTAAGATATTTTATCCTATTTCCAATTCTAGAAGCCCAAGAGTTAGTTTCTGTGTGACATATAGGGGTAGTTTTGTGTCAGTCAGTCATAGGAAACGTAAGTGCTTTTAAAAGCCATTATCAAAAATGTTGCAGATATTTACACAGTTTTGTTTTTCCAGCACACAGTAACAGAGTCATTAGGTTGATCAAAATACTCTTTTCTGAGACTCAATACATCCTGACCTAGTTAGATTTCCCACAGTTAATCAAAACACCTCTTTCATGCAGTCAAGTAAGTTAAATGAGAAAGTAAAAAGAATTCATCTGGGAGAATAAAGCAACAAATCTGCACAGTTCCCACTAAAGTGGAAGGTGTGATAAAGCTAGTGAACTTCAAGTCTTATAGTTTATTTTATGGAAGTATATCTGCAATATACGTCTTAATTCTGGGGGTTTTTTAGAGCAAATGTTGTGACATAGATATTTTAAAAAGTGGAGGTATAATGTCTTTTGCAAAAAATACAGTTATACAACAGACTGTTCTTTGTATAGAAAACTTATTTTCTTCAGTGAATTGCTCTGTGATTTAGATAAAAAAACCACTACAGACTAGAGTAATAGGTTCCTCCTACTACTAAGATGTTTAATGTAATCCTAAACTTATTGTTGTCCACTTAGGGGTAAGAGCCATAAAAAAATTAGCCAAAACAAAAAAAACCCCAACCAACCAAACAAAAAAAACCAGGACAAACATGTGAAAATGGATTAAATACACTAAACCAACAATAAACCAAGAAAACACTACAGGCCAGTCAGTCTCACCTCTGTGCCTGGCAAGATCATAGGGCAGATTCTCCTGGAAACTCTGCTAAGGTACATGGACAACACGGAGGTGATTGGTGACAGCCAGCATGGCTTCACTAAAGGCAAATCATGCCTGGTGGCCCTGTGAGACTGAGTTACACGGGGTGGATAAGGAAAGAGTGACTGACATCAGCTGCCTGGACTTGTGCAAAGCCTTTGACACTGCCCTGCATTGGCAGTCTTGTCTCTAAACTGAAGAAACATGAATCTGATGAGTGGGCCACTTGGCGAATAAGGAACTGGCTGAATGGTCGCACTCAAAAATTTCCATGAAATGGGAAGGTTGCACCCTCAAGGCTGTTACATTTTTTGGCATTACTTCAGGTCTACTTGCATTGCTGCTATCACCTAGAAAGATACTATGAATGCAACAAAACTATTAATTGCTTCCAAGAGATTTGTAAAAAAATATTAATGACAACTTCTGCATCAAAAATATGTGGCATTTAATTTGATTTCTGTTTAAAGCACACTAATATAATTGATGTAATTCAACCTTGAAGTGTAGACATTGACAGTTAAAAGTACTATTCTTTTTAAGACAAATACTGTTGCTTCTCTGTTTTGTGTCATCCTAGAAACAATAAAAAGTCATTGAAATGGTTTTCTGTTGTAGAATTTGGTACAAAAATGACTCTGTCAATAATTTTTTTAATTAAAAGATGCTATTTTCCACAATAAAGGAGTATTTTTGTCTCTGTTTGTTTTTATAAGGAAGAAAATAGCAGAACCTAGTTCCTTAAATGTACACACCATTTTCCTTACAGGTTTTTTTCCAGTGCTTGGCTCCCATCACAGCTGTGATCTCTTCTCCAGGAAAAGCCAGTACTTGCTGAAATTTGTGTGGGGATGATGCAGGAAGGTGTTCTGATGAGCCAGGCAATACTTATTAGTTGAGTGGCCATCAGTGTCTGCCAAGTGTGTGCCACTGCTTGTTTTACAACCTTTTCCACTCTGAAATACAGATTTGGATCTTTTTTGTGCAGGTACTGTTTTTCACAGAATAAATGTGAAGTCAATAATTTCAGAAATCTTTCTCTACTCTCAAATTAACTTGAAATGGTCAATTACTGCAGAAAAGAGCAAAGAGAGAGTCAGATAAAACCATGCAAGAAGTGTGATCACACAAATGGAATTAATTTAGAAAGCCAGATTGAAAACTACCAAGCTGTATGCTAATGGCCTTGTTATTATCTTTGTATATACTTTCTTTTTTTTTCAGCTTTGATAGCATTGTATCTTAGTGGATACACAATGAAGAATTAACTTTTAGATAATTTTAATCAACTTGCCTTTATTTTTTGTACTGTAAACTACTACTGCTTTTTAGAGCTTCATCAGTTTTCAGCTTGTTATGACATTTTCCATTGTCATTGCAGTATTCAGAGATGAATGCTAGAGGTTAGGATTCAACCCCAGGAACATACGTTTTCTTTTTAATTCTGGGAAAATAATATAATGTTTTAACTGAGTCTTTCCAGGAATTTGGTTCAAAAAGTCAAGGTTAAATACATGGTACCTAGAAACAACAGCTGTGATTCAAACTTGTTTTGGTTAAATTCACTTTTAATTTTGGAAGCACCAATTATTCCATTGTACCTGAGAAAGCATAAGAAAGCACAGCTATAAGTACCAGTAAATTAGGCTTTATTGTAAAGCATTGTATTTTAAAGACCACTATGAGTCACGGTGCTTTCTAGCAAATGCATTGCTAATTCAGTGCAGTAAAGTGGCATGAAGTTTTGAGAGAGGATTGGTCTTAACCCTACTGCAGCAACCCAAAAAACACAGCAGTGTTAAAAGCAGAATTAAAAGTTTTTTTATTGTATTTGATAAAGCAGTTCTCTTCTGTCTGTGCAACACAGAAAGAGAGATCCTGTGGCTACAACAGAAAGCAAGGAGGGAGTTTCTAAATGAAAGACAAAACTTTGGAAAACCTTTCTAGTTAGTAGTATGTATAAAGATGCTGTTGAGGGTGAGCTTTTCTGGGTTTACTTTTATTTATTTTTTCAATTTCTCTGTTGTTCTGTATTTCTTCATGAAATTACTCATCCACTGTTCTCACACAGAGAGAAACCTTTCCGCTTGCTGAATAGGGTGGGTTATGTATCAAGACTGAGGTGACAGCATGACTGGGGTGACATAGTCAGCCACTTTCAGGGTGTAATTCTGCATTGATTTTCTGAGTTCTGCATTCTCCCTCACCAGCAGAACCGTATTTGTTCCTTGGTCCAATGCTGAGATCTATATGCTCAGTGGGCACTGAGTTTAGGAGACAATGGCATTGCATATATTAAACTCAAACACTTGGGGCTAATATCTACAAACATCCTGGTGTGTTTACAGATGTGTAAATGTGTCTGTAGGGGAGTAGCTATTTCTACAGGAAGACAGGTGGATTGTATGTAACAGGAAAACAAGGTAAGTTTGGATCCTCTGAGTAGTGAACAGAGAAATGAAACTGTTTGCTTTCCTTTGGAAGTAGTTCATCTAATTAGTTCCTGTGGTTGTTTGCAAACAAGCAAGAGACTTGATGAACCCAAATGTATTTAGTGCCTCTTTAGCCTTGGATACTTTTTCAAAGTTTGGAATATTTTATTTCCCTGTACTTTGCAGCCGTTCTCAAAGAATAACTGAGCCCTGGGGTGATAAAATCCTGGATGAGTGGGTGAAACTGGCCCTCCTAAATTAAATTTCTTTCTGTAGGGTGGGATTATATGTGGATGAGATTTTGCAGCGGAGCTGCCACTTTCAGCAAGGTAGCTTATTAATCAACTCCTCACTGCATGCGGCTTTGTCTGAGCATTGCTGCCAAACCAGCCTCTTACCCTGAGGGAAGACTTGACATGAGCAAGCCACCACTCTGCCAAGCTGCTGTGACAGATATGCTGAATCTGCCACATGCAAACACCATCTTTTCTGATTTCTTTCTCACTAAGAATAAGTGGATCATACAAAGTAGTAGTCATTGCTTAAAACACGCTTGCCGATGTTCTGCATGGCTGGCTATAAACTCTGAGGCAGGAGCTATTCACACTTGGATGGCTGTTATCTAAAAACTGCAAAATGTCAAGTTGAAGCTGTAGAGACACTGCATAGGGATCAGCTGTTTGCTACAGCTTTGATCTTGTATCAGCTGGTAAAGGTTTGACATGCCCACGGTAGCTAAGTATTGGGAAGTAATTCATTAAGATAAAAGCTGTGGTACTTAGCTGCCCATGCAGTCTTGTAATTAATTGAAGAATCCTTCAGCTGTCATTCTAATGGTTCTTCCCTTTTCTAATGAAGTGTCCTTTGCTGCCATGCTTTTGCTGTGAAGATCATCCACACTGAGGTACAATACCCTGACCTGTGTGGCTAGAGCCCCAAGGGACTTAAGTCCCTGGTAGTCTGTCACCTGGCCAACCCAAAGCCAGACCATGAAGGAAGAGATGCTGTCTCATGCTGTTCTGCCAGAAAAGATCCAGCGTAAACAGTCATGATACAGGTCACGTGACAAAGTGAAGGGATCAGTGCTTTCCTTGCTGCCCTTTATTTTCTCTGTTTTGGTTCCATGTTTCAATTGCTATTCCTTTCCTTGAAGCTTACAATATCCTCATGCTTTCCTCAGCACAGTAACCCTTCAGCCATGTGGAAGTGCTGCTGTGTATGAGAGTTGTTTCTCCTCATGGGCAGGGTCACCAGTGAGCCAAACATTTCGTGTGGGTGGGTGCATGATGGGGTGGGGGAAGTATGTCACCTGGCATTTCCAGTGGAGGTTTCAAGATACCGCCTTCCAATTCCAACGTGACATTAAAAAAGACACTGCAGTAGAAAACTTTCTGTAGTCAAAAGCAACTTTATTAAAACCAAAATTTCTTTTCTGAAAAAAATCCAACCAACAAAACTGAATGAAAAAACAAAATTCCCTATGAAGGTGGCAGAGAGCACAAAAAGCATGGAAGTTAAGAACATTCAGCCCAGTCAGTCTGGGATACTGTAGTGTGCATTTAGTAAAGTTTATGGACTACATCACATTTCACTGGTATTATTTCAGGGTGCAGACTGATCTGAAGACAATCATTGCTTTTTACAGATTTATCAAAAAAAGAGTTACAGCCTAATTTATTCCTCAACTGATTATTGATATGGATGGAAAAAAATAGCTTTGAATGATTTTCTGAAAGACTTTTTGTGGTGAGGTCAGGTTTGTTCTCTAACCACCCTTCCATTTTTGCAGAGATTTGCCCTAGAGGCTGGATTGCTCTCCATGCTTGTGTGAGTCACCATTTAACACTGATGAGGTGCATCTCTAGTTATTTCCTGAATTGTTTGTCTTTTTGGTTTTGGGCTGTTTTAACACGAGAAAGGAACATGTAGGCTTTTGATTTGAGCTATCTGAGTCAAAGTACTAATGCTCCAAGCCCAGTGTAAGCCAGTCAGTCAGAATACGGTAAACAGCTACAGATAGCTGTTGGACATAACTTTGAGTCGTTACAAAAGCAGTGTGAGAAGGTGATTGATTGATCACTATTGCCTCCAGAGGCAGTAGCTATGAACCAAATGCTACACAGAGGCATGAAGCATAGATGTCAGTGAATATAGAAAATGTGTGTTCCTTCAAGACCTCTCGTTTTTCTTCTAATACTGTCTAGACATCACCATGTGTGAGCTGACAGATGTCAGGAAAAAATTTCTAGACTTCACGCTAATGGTGTCTCTTACAATGTTGTTTTAGATGATCTTTTTCAGAAAGATGCTGTAGCCTAATTCTGCTTGTGCAGATGGCTCCCAGCAGTTTTGTAAAGAGTATTTGTCTATGATTTGACCCTTCTGGAAAAGTCTCTCCTTGTCACAGGCATCAGCTGATGTAATCACTTCCAGAAAATTATTTGTCCCTCTTTTGATCTTCCCTTTAGCCTCTCCTCCAAGGCTTTCCACACAACAGTTTCGAAAGTTTATATAAATGCTTTCCATCAAATCCTGGTTACATTACAACAGTAAAACACACTTCAACAGAAACAGTATCACAGCCCTTGTAAGGAAGTAATTTATGATTCAGATTTCATAGTTGTACTAGGAAATGCTCTGGATCTTCATGTGCTTCATCTTTTTAAGAGTCAGCTTCAAAGCTGTTCTTGAATCAGGGACTTTTTTATGAGTAAATATCTGGTGGGAGTTAATGATAAGTTCATTTAAAAACATTTTATTTCTGCCACAGTACTGTGGGAATAGAGTTTCTGTGTTGGCATTAACACTCATAATCAGGAAGACTGAGAACCAGTCTAATCCTTGGCATTTCTTAGGCACATTTGAGTGATCAAAAGGGATTTGCAGAGATTATGGTTTCTTTGTGCCATGCAAATCATGTAAATTAAATGAATTAGGAGCAGCAACAGCAATTCAAGCAAGACGAGCAGTGAGTCTGTGGATTTAAGATCCAGATATTTAGAAGGCCATCAGGAGAGGTGCCTGCAGCAAAAACAGTGCTATTATCAGGAGGAGCAAGTTCCTGATCATTGATTCAGACTACTCTGGACTAGACTGTGGTCACTGTACACCTGTAAGTCAGGACAAGTTAATATTAGTAACCATTTGCAGCCAGGGACTTAGTCCAGTGGCCCCTGCTTACCAGCCAAGTATGAAATAGATATTGACCTCCAGCCAGACACAAGAAGATATTGTTCCATCCCCAAGGAGGACCTAATATAATGTCTCTACTCTGTGAGCACCATGTCCTTTCAAGATGCTTAACTGCAGCCACTGTGATATGGAACATTTAAACACTGCATAATAATTTAATCTCTAATGCCTATAGAGTTGAAAAAACCCCAGTAATCCAAGCGTTAGTGGCCTTTGATTTGCCATATGAATTAAGGAGCTGAGTCACGAATTCAGTTCTGGATCCAAAACCCCATGAGAATTCTGACCTTTTGATCAGTCCCATTCTCAGCACCAAAATTTGTAGCAACCTTGTAATTAATCTATGACTAATTTATTTCTCTACATTTATACCCAATCACAACTTACAGATAGTATTTGAATAATGAAAATTAAAGTAATTAACTTGAATTTCAAAGCTTCACATCACAAAAGATAAAAGAGGTGCAGGGCTTTATTACAGTAAAAAGATTTGCTGGACTGTAGATTACAGGCCTTGCTACAACAGACATGACTCTATATGGTCCTCTACACACCTTTTTTGTAGGAATGTCATGAAACCATTCAGGTTTCTCACCTAGAGTATTCCCATGTCCCGATTTTGGCTGCTATAGAGCTAATTTTCTTCCTAGTTGGTGGTACTGTGCTGCATTTTTAATTTAGAATAATATTGATAACATACTGATGGTTTAGTTGTTCTAATTAGTGCTTACCCTAAATGAAGGACTTTTCAGTTTGCCATTCTGTCAGCAAGCAGGAGCACAAGATTCTGGGAAGGAGCATGGCCAGTAGCACTGACCTAAACAGGCCAAAGAGATATTTTATACCAGAAAGAGTAATGCCCGGTATATATATATATATATTGGGGCCAGTGGGCTGGGAGCTAATGATTGCCCTGGGGTTGGGCTGGTCATCAGTCAGCTGGTGGCAAGCAACTGTATTATGTATCACTTATTTCTCAAGGGTTTTATTCCTCTTTCCCTCTCATTCTTTCTCAATATTATTATTAATATATTATTGGATAGCTATTATTAATATATTATTGGATAGATATATATTATTAGCCTTTTAGGACCACTGGTTCAGAGAGTCCCCTGGAAAACAGTCCTTAATAACAAAGGGGTCCAGGAAGTCTGGACATACTTTAAGAAGGGAATCTTAAGGGTGCAGGAGCAAGCTATCCCTCTGTGCTAAAAGGCAAGATGTAAGGAAGTAAGACCAGACTGGCTGAATAAATTTTACAGGAACTCAGGAAAAAAAAGAGGGTTTATGACCTTTGGAAGAAGGGGCAGGCAACTCTGCAAGAGTACAATGTTGTCTTTAGGTCATGTAGAGAGAAAATTAGAAAGGTGAACTTTCAGCTAGAACTCAATCTGGTCACTGCTGTGAATGATGATAAAGTGTTTTTATAAATACTTGAGCAAAAAAGGAGGGCCAAAGAAAATCTCCATCCATTATTGGATGCACTGTCATCAAGGAGAAGGAAAAGACTGAGGTACTTAACGCCTTCTTTACCTCAGTCCCTAACTGTAAGACCAGTGAACCTCAGAGCAATCAATCCCCTGAGCTGGTAGACAGACATTGGGACAGAGGGCAGATTGCACTCCCTGGAGTCCTGTAGGAAGTAGTTATTGACCTGCTGAACCATTTAGACACTCTTATGAGTGTATCGGACCAGATGGGATTCATCCAAGGGTACTGAGGGAGGTGACAGAAGAGCTCGCCAAGCTGCTCTCCATCATTTATCATCAGTCCTGATAAACCAGACAGGTCCCAGGTGACTGGAGCTTGGCCAATGGTCACATCTACAAGAAGGGTCAGAAGGGGGATCCAGGAAAATACAGGCCTGACAGACTGACCTTGGTGCTAGAGAAGGTTATGGAATGAATCATCTTGAGTGTGAACACATGGCACATACAGGAGAATCAGGGGATCAGGCCCAGCCAACACAGGTTTGTGAATAGTCGGGCCCTTCCAACATGATCTCCATTTATGATCAGGTGATCTGCTTAGTAGATAATGGAAAGGCTGTGGGTGTGTTTACCTGGACTTTGGCAAAGCCTTTCACACTGTCTCCCATGGTGTTCTACTGAAGAAACTGGCTGGTCATGGCTTGGAGAGGTGCACTCTTCACTGGGTTAAAAGCTAGCAGAATGGCCAGGTCCAGAGTGGTGGTGAATGGCCTTACCTCTGGTTGGTGGCCAGTCACTAGTGGGGTTTCCCAAGGTTCAGCACTGGGATCAGTCCTGTTTACTATTTGGATGAGAGGATCAAGTGTACCCTCAGAAAGTTTGCAGGCCATACAGAGCTGGGTGGGAGTGCTGATCTGTTGGAGGGCAGGAAGGCTCTGCAGAGGGATCTGGACAAGCTGGATCATGGGCTGAGGCCGATGGTGTGAGGTTCAACCAGACCCAGTGCCTGGTCCTGCCTTTGGGTCACAACAACCACAGGCAGCTCCACAGGCTCGGGCAGAGTGGCTGCAAAGCTGCCCAGTGGAAAAGGACCTGGGGGTGCTGGTGACAGTGACTGAACATGAGCCAGGGTGTGCCAAGGTGGCCAAGAAGGCCAATGGCATCCTGGCCTGCATCAGCAATGGTGTGGCCAGCAGGACTAGGGTTATCCCCCTGTACTGGGCACTGGTGAGGCCAAACTTCAAGTGCTGTGTCCAGTTCTGGGCTTCTCACTTAAAGAAAGACATTGAGATGCTGGAGCAAGTCCAGAGAAGGGCCCTGGAGCTGGGAAAGGGTCTGGAGTACAAGCCCTGTGAGGAGCAGCTGGGGGAGCTGGGTTTTACTATTCTTGAGAAAAGGAGGCTCAGGAGAGACCTTATCACTCTCTACACCTGTGTGAGAGTGTAGCAATGTGGGGGTGGTCTCTTCTCTCAGGCAACCCATGACAGAACAAGAGGACATGGCCTCAAGCTATGCCATGGGGGATTCAGGATGTACATCAAGAAGAATTTCTTTATGTAAGGGGTTGTCTGTCAAGCTGAAAGGGGCTGCTCAGAGAGGTGCTGGAGTCACCATCCCTGCAGGTGTTCAAGAACTGACTGAACATGCACTTAGTGCTGTTGTCTAGTTGACAGGATGGTGATTGATCAAAGGTTGGACTCCAGGTCTTACAGGTTTTGAAACCTAAATGATTCTGTGATTCTGTTATTATCATTAGTATTATTTTGATACTATTTAATATTTTTCTTATCTTGATCTTATCTTAAGATAAGCCAGGTTGCTGGCTGGACTTAAAACATGCCAGTCCTTTTTTGGCTTCCCAGTCTGGAGGAGAATTGAAATAAAAACTAAAACTTATGGATTGAGATAAGAACTGTTAAATAAAAGAAAATATAATAGTAATCACTATAAATAGAATTGCAATGAAAAGGAGGGAGAAAGAAGAATAAAACCCAACAGAAACAAATGCTGTACCAATATAAGGTCTCTCCATCTGCTGACAGATGCCCAGCCTGGCCCTCAGCAGTGACTGGCCCTTACCTGCCAACTTCCACCCTTCAGTTTATGTATATAAACTTCAGTTTATACCCTGAGTATCCTGTGCAGCACCATACATACTCACACCTCTCTTTCCTTTGGACATTAAGGGTGTAATTAACCTGAACCTATACAATACAGCTATTCATCCCCATCACCTGTAGGAGAAAAATGGGTATTCTTTGATATAATTTATTGCATTTTAAAGCAACATCTACTATAAGATAAAAAATGTGGTGATGATCTAGACCAGTAGCTCAAGTGTAAATACCTATATTGGCCAGAGGAATTTAATCCAAGGCCATTAGTATCATTTGCACCTCAAGTGTTTGTATTCTGAAGACACAGAGAATAATTTTAAGGAATACAATATTTATCCTTGCCTTAGTGTTATAACTTGCATTATTTTGATGGAGTCAAATATCCAACAGCATCTGGCATCTGGGAAACAAACCACAGAAAACTGTTGCAAGCTAGAAGAATTCTCCACATGTTTTGTCAGTATGTTTGAGATGTTGAGCAGGAAACACAACACAGCTAGGCATAAATTAATGGATTGCATGTAAGACTGTTCTGAAGAAAGTTACAACAGTATTAAACTTGGCAAGACTGAATAGTCAAAGAAGAAATAGAAAAAGAAAGACAGGATATAGCAGGACACAAGAACGCAAATACGTTAAATGAAGAGTTTAAATGTGCCCATGAGACATCAAAATGGAAATGTGCATTTGAGTTGGGTGACATTTAGTATGTCAATACAGTAGTTATGCAAAGTGGTAGCTCAACTTTCTTAACACAGTAAGTGCTCTGAGAACTGTTGTGACACATAACTCTTTGATTTAGGCTGGAAAACAACATTTAAAAATAAATACATAAAAACATTGCCTCAAAATACAGCATTTAAAATGCATGTCACAAAGCCTTTGACCTAGTAAGAGATTATGCTTAAGCCACTTTTCAGTCAATTTCACATACTGCAAAAGCTGTAACAAAATCAATTTTAAAAAGTTCAGATTTTTTTTGTCCTTACTGATACCTTCTAAAAATCTTTCCTAATCGAATGTACAAAGAAGTTTCAAATGAAATTGAAAGGATTATCTTTATGATATGAATACAAATTGAATAAAATCACTAACAACTTCATGCACATGGACGTTAGGAGACAGCTTATAAAGACACAGATAATACTTTTGATGAACTTCAGTTCCTTTAATGAAAATTTGATTACATTTTTTGCATGGAAATGCTAGATCTGCTTGAGACTCCTAGAGGAGGACAGACATGAGCAGGAGAATTTTTCCTTCCCTTCCCCATTTTTTTTTTTTCAGCTGAATTTAATGTACGTGAAAGAACCACACTGTGAAATCAGGTAGCTGAAATCCTTCTCAGCAGAGAGAGAATCACGAAATGGGTAAGTTTGGAAGGGACCACTGGAGATGAATCTAGGCTAACCTCCCTGCTCAAGCAGGGTCCCCTACAGCACAGGACTTCGGAATGAGTCCAGACAGCTTTTGAGCATCTCCAGGGAAAGAAAATCCACAACCTCTCTGGGCAACCTGTTCTAGTGGTCTGTCACTGTCACAGTAAAGCTCTTCCCGATGGTCAGGAAGTTCCTGATGATGGAACTTCCCTGTGTTTCAGTTTGTGCCCACAGCCAAACCAAGAAGAACTTGGTCTGTCCTCTGAATACCCTCCCTTCAGATACTTGTGTACACTGATAATGACCCTT
This sequence comes from Gymnorhina tibicen, assembly GCA_013399875.1. NCBI lineage: Eukaryota > Metazoa > Chordata > Aves > Passeriformes > Artamidae > Gymnorhina > Gymnorhina tibicen. The sequence goes on from VXAZ01004034.1 coordinate 34,406, forward strand.
CTCCGTCTGTTCTCAAGGCTGAACAGGCCCAGCTCTCTTAGCCTTTCGTTCTAAGAGAGATACTCCAGTCTCCTGATCATCTTCACAGTCTACTGCTGGATGCACTTGTAAGGACTTAAAGAGCAGGATGAACTGTCTCAAAACAGTGTCAAAGAAAAAATTCTCATAAGATAAGCACAGACGACAAACAGGAAGGAGTAATTCCAAGTCTAAATGGAGGTTTGTTTATAACAGTAACATTTACTGTTAAACAGTAAAAAAAAATCCATACTATTGACTTTGGCACATGGCCTTGTTTTACCTTTAATTTGGGCAGAGGCATCTTAATTGGATCCTAACACTGCTCCAGGATCTCCATGTCTTGCTTATCCTGAGGAGCCCAGAACTGGACACAGGACACCATGTGAGGCCTCACCAGGGCTGAGTACAGGGGCAGGATCACCTCCCTTTACCTGCTGGCAGTAGTCTTCCTAATGACCCCCAGGATACCATTTTCCTTCTTGGCTACAAGGCCACACTGCTGGCTCAGGGGTAGCTTCTTGACAATTTCATAGGCTAAGGAAGTAGATTTTTCCCTGCTGTGATTATCTGGTCTGCCTTTTGGTGCAGAGTTGGAAATATGTGTCAGGATCTATAGCCACCTATCATTTGGACTTCATTTTAAGACTGGTGCCAAAGATGCCAATTAGTGTGGACAGCAAGCAGATATCTAGTAGCCAACAGATAACCTGAGGTCCTGAGGTTATATCTGCTCTGATTGGAAAAAAAAAAATCTAGGTATAAAAGGTTTCAGGTCCTACCAGCAATTCTTTTTAACAACTTTTCTTTCTGATTTGGGATGGATATAATTCATTATAAAAGGTATTGAGGGTTTATGGTTAACCTAGAAATGCTGGGCAACTGAATTGGCAAACCAGGTAGCCTGTGTTTATCGTTCTAGATGACCTTCTGTATCTTGGTTCCTAAGTTAGGATCTGAAATTTGAGAAGTCTGAGACTGGTTTCTTTATTTTAGGGGAAATAGCTTGTGTAAGTCCACAAAGCACATTCTAGGACATAAATAGCTCGGCCTTGCTGTTGCTAGTACAGACTGCATGTACTTCTCATCTAAACAGCATCATAGGAGATAAAACTGTCCAGAAGTGTAAAGAGACAGAAATCTACATCAGTCAACAGTCTGCCTTTTCCCCTTCTTCTTTTTGTTTTTAACAAACCAGATTATTAATAATATTACTTTCTTTCCTCCTGATTCTGCAAGTTTCTCCTTTTCATTCTGTTCCATTTCCTTCCACTTGCCATGCACCTCTATACAGACGCTCCACCTCTTTTTATATTTACCTGTCTTATGCAGAGAAGTCTGAATGCTGACTGATGCAATATCAAGTTTTTATTTTCACTCTTTCCAACAGCATTCAGTGGATGTCATTCTTGGTGCCCCAGGATTCATTTGGCCTTTAAAAGAGGTGCACCTTTACTGAAAGCATTCTGCTCACTGCCGCGTAGCAGGAATGGGAAGGAGCCTATTACGATATCCTTTGACAGAAAAAGGCCTGACTAAATTAATAGCTCCAGCAGACCTGTGGCAGTTCCTGAAGAATTTCCAGCACCATGGGACAAGACAGTTCATGTAAAGTTCTATGTGTCTGACATTGTGCTTTTCCTCAGGGATATTCTGGGCAGCGACGATGCTGATGTTTTTTTCCTGTTCGCAAGCATTGTTAAATTGTATGGTAGTTCTAGCTAGCAGCTGAAGCATATGCTCTGCAGCCTTGCAGACAGGCAGCACTGTAGAAAGAACAAACCATGTTCTCATTTGGGGATGGCAAAGGACTTGCTCCCTATATTATAAAACAAGAACCACTGAGAATAAAGGCAACATGAAAACTCTGCTAAAAATTAGTGTGAACGGCATAAAGGTGTAGCATTTTGAAATAATCACAAAAACTGTTCACTGTCACACTCAAACTGCTGTTGGAGGCTCCTGACGTATGAAAGAGACATGATTTTCCTCTCAGATAGCTGAGATATCCCGATTCTAAGAATTAGCATATTGTCAAGAAGTGGTACTATTAGGTATGGACAGAGTATTAAAATATTAGAAGCTGTTCATGGAAAGAGGAAAACTCTTTGTTTACACTTTGGTAGCTGATTGTCTGAATAGAAGGCTAACATTTCTGCAGCACCTAGAGATTTAAAATTCCTTGGAAAGAACAGGTTGTCGCCTTCTTCCTCCTGCCAGCAAATGCGGGGAGTTCAGTACTTAGGTACTGGTGTACAGTGCCTCAGATTAACTTTCACGTTTTCTGCTGAAAAAGCACATGGTGCAGCAGTAGGGTAAGACCCTGGCTGTGGCCAGGGATTCTTGGTCACAACAGTCATGGTCTATTCTTCACAAGCCAAGAAGTGAAGAGCTGAGCGAGTGCCATTCATGGATCATGCAGCCAGCTGGGACCAGTATTCCTCATGTCTCCTCTATGCTTGTTCCTGATGTAGCAAGGGCAGAGCTTCAGCATCTGTGATGTGTGTTAATGTATAGCTCACAGAGCTGCTCCAAGAAGACCCCTGGCAGACCAACACAATTTTTGACAAACCAACATGTCCCTTATCCTTTTCCAACAGTTCTAGGTGCTAAGTCAAGAAAGTAAGAGTGCCTTAGGAAATGAAATGAGATCCAGCTTACAATTTCAATCCTGTACAGTCTTATACATGTGAATCATCCAATGTACATGGAACATATGCATTTTTTGATCATTTTAATATTTATGTTGAGATATAAGTGTTTCTTCAGTACACCTGTGCTGACACATTATTTAAATGTGTGCGAGGAAACACAGTTATTGAATTCTTCGTCCCAAAATCTTTCAAAAATTATGAGTTTTTCCAAATAATTAGGGTTTTTTAAGTGAATGGGAGAATGGCTGTTTCTCTTTTCCCTCTGCTTTTTTTTTTTTTTTTCAGTGAAAAGCATTTTTTGCTTGAATATCATGAACTATAAGTGAAAATATTTTTCAAGATTCCAATAAAATTTGTTTTATGGACATGAAAGACTAGTGAGACTTTTAGAAAGTGAAAAAGAGTTTTCTTCATCTTTAAGGATTTATCTACCTTCTTGGCATGCTGGTTTTGGCTGGGGTAGAGTTAAAGTCCTTCACAGTGGCTGGTATGGGGATGTGTTTGTGATTTGTGCTGAACACAGGGTTGGTAATAGAGAGATGTTTTTGTTATTGCTGAGCAGGGCTTACACAGAGCCAAGGCCTTTTCTGCTTCTCGTACTGCCATGCTGGGGAAGGGACTGGGGGTGCCTGGGAGGCTGGGAGGAGACACAGCCAGGGCAGGTGACCCCAACTGACCAAAGGGATATTCTGAACCCTGTGACATCAGGCTCAGTATATAAAGCTGGGGATAGAAGGAGGAAGGGGGGTACATTTGGAGTGATGGTGTTCGTCTTCCCAAGTCACTGTTACGTGTGACTGGGCCCTGCTCTCTGGAGATGGCTGAACACCTGCCTGCCCATGGGAAGCAGTGAATTCAGTCCTTCTTTCCCTTTGCTTGTGTGTGTGGCTTTTGCTTTCCTTTTTAAACTGTGTTTATCTCAGCCCAGGGGTTTTCCAGCTTTTACCCGTCTGATTCTTTCCCTGACTCTGTTGTGGGAATGAGCGAGCAGCTTCTTGGGGCTTGGTAGCTGCGGTTATCCCATGACACTTGGATACAAAATTTTGTTAAATATTGTAACAGAGAATACTAATTTTAATTTTGAAAACAACAGTAATGCTTGAAGGAGAGACTTGCACAATGTTTCGGCATTTAGTTTCAGTTCACAGGAAGAATAAAGGCATAAAGAAGAAAAATACACTACAAAATACGACAGCTGAGAGACTTCAGAGATGTAAGAACACCAGATAGGCATTACAGGCACTGGTGAGGAAAGAATACCATTGAAACACAAGAAATCAGATTTTGGAACTGCATTGGAATAGGATGGAATTTATATAGCTGTCACAATCCAGCATATATAATTTTTTTTCTTCCCTTCACTTACTGAACTCTGTTTACCTTGAGTCAAGAGTTTTTCTCACTTCTGCACTTCTGAATTTCTACCTCTGTCCTGCTGGGTTTAGTTGACTGGTAGGTGCAGTATCTGTCTGGGGTCAACTGACCACAGGAATAAAGTCTGAACTTCTGAGATGAGATGTTATTAATCCCTGTAATTCTTACAGAATCTGAAATTACTGAAATAGCTAACCTTGTGTGTAACCTATTGCTGATAAGCTTCACACTAAAGGAGAGAAGTGTTCTCAGAAAGAAACCTAAGTATTGCAAGTAACTTGCACTTACTGTGATCCTAAACCCAGGAAAATGCAAATGTGAAAATAAAGTACACAGACAGTGGTACACAGAAGTAAATAAACTATATGGGCTCCAGACAGATTGCAGTACTATAAGATGTGTTTCTAGTACTACAAGCAGTGGCCTAAGGGTAAGACCACTGCTCTCAGACTAAGTGATAGGTTGTGGGACAGGGTCTATACTGCTGGAAGTTGTGGACAGTGATCCTCATGTAACCTTTGGGCCAGGAAGTTCCTATGGCTTCTGCTAGAATGTGTGGCAGGAGAGAATAAACCTGTGTCTTGTTATCTTGAGTCATCCTATTAGCAAATCCCTATAGGTCTAAAAGGATGTGCGCATTGACTTGGAATGGTCAATAGTTATGTCCTTACGCTTAGTACAGACCTATGTGTTCAATAATATAAAGAAAGTGAGTACCAGAAAGGACCAAATGGAGCTTCTGGTAAGTCAGAAACAGTGTCATGACCACAATACAGAGGCTGAGATATCTGCAGTGTTCAGGAGAGAGAGAAATAAGTTTAAAAAAGATAATATTATACATTGATCACATACTAGCTCTAGAAAACAAGGGTAGCATGAACAGATCTTAATGATTTGAAATGGCTGATGGATAGCTGCAGAGCTCATACAGTCTCTGGATATTTTGGAAGAGCTAACAACTGATAGGACTTTTCCCACTCTTGGCCTGTGGGACTAGGTTTTTGACGTGGATATATTACTTAGAAAGGTAAATGTAACCATGTTTTTACTTTCCAAGTAAAGATTAGAAAAAAAGAGCTGTGAACAATGATTATTTAATCTTAAATTAAATGGAAACACGGATACTAGGTTAAAGTTTTTTAATTTCAAAAGAAAACTGAGGAAACTTAAAAAATTTAGAGCTAGAAATGCAAATGTTTTGTGGAATTTTTATGGAATCTATGAAGAAAAGAGTTCTAGGTTTACATAAGAGACCACCACAGAAAAGATATTAAGATAAGCAGACTGCCTAAGAGGAATGCACTAATGGATTAGACAATAAGAAAACCCATGTCAGAAAGTATGGGAGTGGAGTGAGAATTTCATAATCCATCTCTGTTTAAATCATGTGCTGTAAACTGCCCAGAGACCTAGGGAAGACAATCTGCCCAAATTTTCTTAAATATTGACCAGTGAGTCACAGTTTATTTTTATGCATGATCATCTACCATTCAAAGCCTTTCATATTATACATATTATTTTCACCCTTATTTTTTTCTCTGTTGGCCTTAATATTCAGTTTTTTCACCACATTATTTCAGATTGATTGTTGTTGTTGTTGTTGTTGTTGTTGTTGTTGTGTTTTTTGGTTTTCTTTTTGTTGGGCTTTTTTGTTTGTTTGTTTTGGTTTGGTTTGGTTTTTTTTGGTTGTTGTTGTTGTGGTACTTCACTGAGAAAGGAAGAGTCTCTCTATAAGAGTTCCAGAAACAGGTATTACAAAAGCTGTGCAATGCATCAAGATATATTTCCCGGAACTATATTGCATTTAGACATTTGGTTTATTGGTATAGAGATAATTTTTGCTAGGGCAGTAACATAACTGACACAACAACAAACCACCCCACATTAGTTATATGATTTTGGAGAACTATTTCAAAGGAAAAAATATTTTGTTGTCTAATAATGTCAGATTTTGGGCATAATTTCTTGTGTTTCAACCTTAACATGAAATAGAGCAGGAGATATGGATTAAGCTGTGCGTATTATTAAACTACAGGTATCAGCCCTTTACCCCCAACAAAGAAGGATAAAAATATAGTGATATCTATGTTTTGGATATACCCTGGTTCTGGCCAGGACAGAGTTAAGCTTTTGCAGCAGCATGGCTAAGTTGGCGTGGCTAGGAGGTTATTCTATACCACAGCACATCATTGCCACGGGTGGGGGGTAAGGAACTCTCCCAGGCATCTGAGAAGGAGGGCGGGCAGCATTTGCTGTTGAGCAAACGTGAAGGAAGGGGGAAAAGCCAACATTTATTGTTGCCCTAGGTCCATGGTGAGCATTTTTGCATGTAAACCATGCTCTCTTTTGTACACTTTTGTTACTAACATTGTTGCTGCTACTATTCATTTTCTTATCTCATTGCTGTTTCCAGTAAATTCTTCTTATCTCAACCCGTGGTCTTCACATTTTGTGCGTCCAATTCTCAACTCCATCTTGCTTCAGTGAGAAGGCAAGAGGAAGGGGAAGTAAGATAGAGGCATCTGGTTTGGGAGAGTCTTGGTGGAGGCACTGGATTGGGGAGTACCATTCCTAAACCATGACAGGATATCATTAGCACAGCTTTTATAAAGGCTACTTCCTTCAAAAAGTAACAGATACAATTAGCAGTAAACTAAAGGGAAAACTGAGCTCTGAACCACCAGAACTATACTAATGTTGTGAAAGGCCTTATCTGACATACAGGGAAAGCCTGTACATCTGCCAAGCCTGTATAGTGAAAGACCAGTGTTCAAAGAAAAGATGTCAGTGTCCCTCTGAGAAGACTCAAGGGCAGAGATGGGACTGCATTTGATTGGCACTATAAAACATCCATCTCAATGGTGCAGAAAGCTACAGGGCATGGACATAGATTGCAACTGATATAGCAGCCAAATACCAGATGTCTGATATGTAAAATAACTAAATCAGTTTTGTTATGCCTCAAGTGCAGCTACTGCCATCATATGAAGTGACTAATCAGAATGACAGAGATGTAATTAGACATAAATGGATTGTGGCAAATCTTTCTGCAGATGAATAACATGGGAAAGGTAAAAAAGTAAGCCTCCCCTTATAAGCTTCTCTTCATCTTCCAAGAAGTCAATGGAAAAAACTCCCCAGAACAACAGTTCCTGTGGATGTTTCTTCGGGTGAAAGGCTCCTCAAAAAGCAAAGGCAGGAGGTAGAACAAAGTTGTACATCATGATCATGACTGATGAAGATTTTGGACTGATCCTCCATCTTCTGCAAACTAAGAGACTAACTTATGTAAAGAGGCTGGCATGACATGGGGAGCATGTGAAAGGCCAAGACAGACAAGCCCACTCTGTAGGTTTGGCAGGTTTGAAAGCTGTGCTCACAGTAGGGAGTTTCAGAACTTCAGAACTGCCGACACAACATTTAGCCTTTGATTGCTGCTGTGATGAAAGGTTGCAGCAACACTGGAGCTCATTTTGAAAGGATCTGTATTTTTCATGGAGCTGTAAGAAGTGTTCAATGCTGTGAACTGTTTCTGCCTGTAGAGAATGAGGTTGCTAACATGGCTACAGTGCAAACCCGGGACAATGCAATAGGGACATCAACCATACTCTGGCACTCACCCTCGGTCTTACATTCAGGGCACTAAACAACAGTAGCGATAATACACAGCTGAAGATCTGCTACAGCGCTGTCTGTCCAGCTAGCGAGGTGACCAAGAGCCGAGCACCCGCCCACACGCGAGGGGGTGACAGAGCCACTCGCGGGGGCGCGAGGGAGGGTCGGTGGACCTCCAGCTCGGGTCCACCTAACCCACCAATGGTGAGGTCACGTGGAGGAGGTAGGAATGAGGCAGAGGGACTTCTTTGAGGTTGAACAGGAGTAACTTTACTGAACAATGGTGGGCGCAAAGAAGATGGGATAATGCCCGTGCCGTGGTATTTTCTACCCCCTGACATGGGAGGGGGAAGCACATAACCAATAGGATAACCAAAACGGGGAGTTACAGAGGTGGGAGACAGGGTACAGAACCAATGGTAACAGGGGAAGGCGGGGGGGTTAACATGGGCTAATGGGGGACCGAGTACCAGGGAACTTTCTAGAGGGGAAACCAAATATAGGGGAGAAAGGGGAGGAGATGGCAGTGGCTGCATACCCTGCAGAGCCCTCTGGGTACTGCTCTTGGGCTCTGTGGATATCAGATCAGTGCACCTGCTGGTCCCATAGGTATTGCTGGCTGCGGCACCGGCCGCGGCACACTGCAACAAAGATCCATGCATATTGTGGGGTTTTTAAATTGAAGCACCGAACATTTTCTGGTTTTCTGTGTAAATTTGGAACTTCATTTTGGTTAGGGAAGGCCAGTATCTACCTGGTTCCAGAAATACTATCAGTCCAGCTCCTGAATAATTTTAGCCACAGGAGTTTCAAAACTCAGTGTGGATGTCACTCTCTGAATCCAGAGCTCCTGCTGTGCTGAGCTCTGCTCACTCTAATAAAAATCTAAAGAGCTGTCTCCACAACAGCAAGTCATGGAGAAGTTTTTTTTACAGCCTTCAACTTTAGTGCAGCTGCTCTGACAGGCAAGGCAACAGACATGTATCTCTCCAGTTTCATGAAATGCAGTGGAACTCTTGCAACAACTCTTCAAGTTTTGATATTGCCAGGGTGCTTTGAAGTCCCTGGGGCATTTTAACCGATACTTGGTGGCCAGCATGCACTTGGATGTTAGTACTTCATGGGTGACTGCTTTTCAGCACTTCAAGTTGGCTCTTGATGGGTGGTTTTAAGTAGTACTTGAGCTTTACTGTGGGGATGGTCCTCTGACATCCTCCTCTGAGAAATGTGTTCTACTCTGTCCCACTGTTTCTATTAAGTGGTCCTTTGGCTTCGTAAGGCTTTTAAAACCTGAGCCTCAGTGTGCAATGCCTACCTGGAAAGTTCATGAGCCCCATGCTGTACTGTTGTGCAGTATTTTCAGAAGTATCTTTTCTTTCATTATTAATAATTACTATTTGTGAAGCTCTTGGAGACTTGAAGTGAAAATGTTCTGAATGAAATACCACTGCTAGATGATTGTAGGGGAAGGTATTTCTATGAATATGCATTTAGTCTTTAGGCAAATTTGATTTTTCAGTGTTCTTCCTATTTCATATTTGTTATCCATTAAAATATGAAGTGAGTAAATGACATGCATGACAACAGATTCATCCAAAACCATCTTCTTGGAAAGCAAATATTTGGCTCTTGCAAGTCAGCATTCATGTCAGAAAGTAGGAGAAAAACCTGGATGACTTATACATCTAGCAAGTATGACCTAAATTTCAAATGGTCTTACGTATGTAATAAACCTAAATTTATCTTGATCATTAGAGAACACAGAACAGTCAAAAGATCTATACAAAAAAATTAAATACAGTTTATTTATAGGCTAGGACTAGCTTAATAATGCTTCCATTTAGAAACAAACTATTATAAATGTACACTGTAAAAACTAGAACCAAATTGATTATTATAGAACTAGGAGTTAAATAGTTTCAAATACAAATGTATGTGCTTTCCACTATTTTCCCAGGTTTTTTTAAAGATAAACAAGTAGAAAAATACCCCCTTTAAGCTGAGCTTATGTTATTTTTCAGAGTGCAGAGGAATTTGGCAAAAGGCTGAAAAACTTCACTATTAAGACTTCCAGCACGGCTGATGTCAACACTTTGCAAGTGCTACTCCTTTTAGCTTTTATTTCATGCTTAGGGTTTTTCCTCATTCATCCTTCTGTCACAGTGAGGTTGAGCATAAGACTTGCTGTACAGCAATGACACAAAAGCAGGGAAAGAAGGCAGAACTCTCCCTCATGTAGGGCAGGGTTGGGAAGGCACCTGCTAGATGAGACAGCAGCTTGCAGAACAGGGAAGCCTTCCTGATGCAGCTGGATATAATTTGGAAGAAATGGCAGCTGCATTGCCTCTGTCACTGACTCCGTATTTCCTTCTACACTGGCTGACCCAGCCCGGATCTCTGGTAGCTGTCAACCTTTTATGGATACTCAGTTCATCTTGTGGGGTCCTATCTGCAGCACATCTGATGACACCTAAACATAACTGAAAATTAAATGATGGAGAGCTGTTCTTCCCGTACATAGTGATTAGCACAATGCAAAACTCACAAAATAAGGTCTCAGATATCCACAATTAGTATACTTTAAATTAGTGAAATATTCTGACATTAGTATGTTTTCCTTTCTGTTTTCTATCTGTAAAATGAAGGAAGCAATATCGCTTTAGGCACTTCATGAAATGGTAAAATGACATACAAAGATCATCCTAGAAAACATGTGGTTGCTACTTTTAATACAATTGGGTCCTAAGTAGTAGATTCTTATGACAACTGGTAATGGAGAGTAAAATCTACTAGTATTGTCTGTTGGGAACACTGAATGATACAGGAATCTTATAGAAGAAAATTCTATGATTATATAATACATAATAATAATAATAATAGACAATATTTTCATAATACCCTCAACTTATAAAATGCCTTGTTATCAATGTTGAAGACTTTATGTCTTGGGGTGACTGTATGCTGTTGTATCCCCTACCACTGCTCTATGCCCAGACATGATTCCTGAGCCTTTCTATGCCTTTAAAACTGGCTGCAAGAGACAGAGAAAAAAAACTGAGCGAACTTTTCAAAACAGTTTGTGCTTCAAGGACACAGAGATTAGCTACTTCTGCGGCGGGCAGAGGAAAGCACTTTTTTTTTTCTGGCTTTTCGGTCACTTTCTTTAGCTCTGTTTCTTCGGAGAGGGACGGAGAGTTGNCTCCAGAGTGAGAGATTTTATTGTTTAGCATTATTAGTATTGTTTTCCTGTGTGTTTGTTAAATAAATAGTTTTATTTTCTCCTTCACTTTCCTCTGAGGAAAATTTTTTTTTTCCTGAACCCAGCTGGGGGGAGGGGTGGTTTGTAACCTGCCTTCCTTTGAGGAGACGTTCCTTTTGGATGTTTCCCTGAATTTGGCCTAAACCGCCACACTTTAGAAATAATTCTTTGATCAATATGAATACACTGAGTGTTGAAATAGATCTACTTTTGTTCATTGGAGGCATGTGTTTTGTTACTTTCCTTGAGCTCTACTCAGATGGCACAATATTAACTTAAACATTTTTTTTATCAGTGGAAGAATTCTTCAACTAGAGCAGTCAGAATCACCAGAATTACATACATCTGCTAGTGAAATAAGACAAACCCAGGATAACTGTACTGCTTTTAATAAAATTAGACTATTTTATAATACATAATAACATTACTAGCTATTGTTTCTAGTATGCTGATATATCCAGTTATAGAAGCATGCATTTAAGCTCATGTTTAGACGGCATCAGTATTGTGACAAACCTTCAGCAGATACTAAATGGCTAAAGCTAATGGAAGAGTAAAATCCATGTGCAATACTAAATTTCTTCCTGCCACAAGAATCAAAGCTAATGTCTTCACTTCATTGCAAATTTTTTTACTGTGAGAAAATATCAACTTCTATTTGATTCTCTTCTTCTTGTTAGAGCAAATATTAGATATCAATTTTGACTCACATCTCAAGCTATCTGTTAAAATCTCACTTTTGTCTTTAAGTTTATTTGAAGAATATAATATCTGAATTAAAAATAAGGCTCTTAAGAGTTGGTGACCTACAAGTCCTCTGAAATCCTGTTACTGTTGGAATTATCCTTTTAGACAAAAAATAAAACCCTGTTGTTTGCTAGATATTCCGACTGCTGAATAAGAAAAAATATAATTTTCAGCATTTACTTTCAGGCATGAAATCAGTTTTACCCAGAATTATAAAAAAATCAGTGAAATGGCTTTCTATAGGTACAGTGTAAACAATACAAGTATGTAGTTAATTTAGCAAGACAAGACTCCTAAAACACTCAAAACCAAACATCTTTATTTTGAAAGGCCATCAAACCCCAAGCTACTTCTTTGTCATATCAATAATTATAAGTACAGGCTGTAACTTCAGCCTCGATGGGGCTGGGTTCAAAATCTGAAGTAACAGAAACACAGAATGTTAAAGTTGGAATGGACCTTAAAGATCATCTAGTTCCATCACCCCCTGCCATGGGCAGGGACACCTCCCACTAGACCAGGTTGCTCAAAGCCCCATCCAACCTGGCTTTGAGCATTGCCAGGGTTGGGGCAACCTGTGTCAGTGTCTCACTGCCCTCACAGTAAAAAATTTCTTCCTAATACCTAGGAAAAAAATCTCCCCTCATTACTCCTTGTTCTAGCACTGCAGTTCCTGATGAAGAGCCCCTCTCTGACTTCTGTGTAGGCCCCTTCAGATACTGGAAAGTTGCTCTTGTGAGGTATCCATGCAACCTTCTCCAGGCTGAACAGACCCAACTTTCTCAGTGTGTCTTCATAGGGGAGGTGTTTCAGTCCTCTTATCAGCTTCATGGCCCTCACTGGACTCACACTGACAGTTCCTTGTCCTTCTTGTGTTGGGGACTCCAGAGCTGGATGCAGCACTCCAGCTGGGGTCTCATCAGAGCAGTGTGGAAGGGCAGAATCCTATCCTTTGCCCTGCTGCCCATGCTGCTTTGGATGCAGCCCGGGACACAACTGGCTTTCTGGGCTGTAAGAACACACTGCTGACTAATGTTGAATTTTCCATGAACCGTCATCCCCAAGTCTTTTCACCACAGGGCTGCTCTCAATCACTTCTCTGCCCAAGCTGTTGGTGTGTCTGGGATTGCCATGACCCAGGTTAGGACCTTGCACGTCACTTTGTTGACCTCCATGAGGTTTGCACTGGCCCATCTCTCAAGCCTGTCCAGGATCCTTTGGATGCCATCCCTTCCCTCCAGGGTGTTGACTGCCCCACAAAGCCTGGTGTCATAAGCAAACTTGCTGAGTCAATACATGACATCTCGATACTCAGAATTGCTTTCAGCTGGTCATAAATTTATTCTAATATTGCATTTCCTGTTATATTTCAACCTGCCAAATCCTTAAAAAATATTATTTTCATGAGACAGATTTGTTAACATGAACATCTCCAGACAAATATTAAGCCCTGAAAATAAATCTTCAACTAACTGACAAATGAGGCTCATTCTATATTCTGTCTTTAGTGGCTGATTATTTTCCTGCACATAATAAAGAAGCCATTAATGTATAATGAAAGAGACAGCTTCTTTATTTTCTCTTTGAAAATTTTTCTCTTTGAAAAATACATACTTAACCATATGGGGCCTTTTGTATACGAGGATTCTTTCTTGCTAACAAGTTTGGTGCCAGTGGTGTGATTACTTAGCCATCATGTTACTTACAGTTGAGAAACGCCCTCTTGAATACCAATAAGAAGGTCAAAGTAAAGTGGCTTTTTTGTCTCCTTCAAAACCAGACATCCCATGAAAACTCTGCTCCTGGCAGCAAGTGGCCATATTGGCTGTGTGTGTTATTAAAAAGGCTCTTTTGTTTATGGCATGAAGCAAACTGACTGCTATAATAAAGCAGTGTAGTCTTACTCAAAATGATGCTCAGCTAGGGCAGAACCCTCTCCAGGTAACAGCTGAAAAATACGCATCTTCACATATATCTGGCAAATGCATCTGGAAGGAAGCACATTTTTTCTCTGAATTGCTTGTAAACATGCCAGCTGTTGCACTCAAAGCTACAGCTGATGCTGAGTCAAAGACAGGAATGAAAAAGCAATAGTTTTGCAAATATCTTTGTGCTGACTGTCTGTCCTCACGAGAAAAACATGACTCCTATCATTTTTCATTGTATTATGCAGCTAAGTTCCACCACTGTAGTGACATGTCTGTCACATCTCATGTCCTCTGTGTGGTCATGCAGGTAAATCCACAGGTTACCTTGTGGTGTGTACCCTCTCTCTCAAGCAGGGGGGTGCTTGTCCCAATAGCAGAGACTCTGCTTTGCACTGGTAGAGCGTAGCACATTTCCTCTCTAGCTTGCTCAAGTCTTTTCAATCTGTCATGTATTGAGAGCACCATCAATCAGAAAACCACTGTGTGTGTCTATGTTTTGGAAATCTGATCCTTAGGCTGCTGATCACACATTTCTTACCGAACTCAAAGCCTTGCAAAATCAAAATGAAAGACAAGGAAATAGTCTTTTCTCTTATTCAGGGGAAAGCTGTCTTACATTGATGTATTCAGTTCATCCTACCGTTACTCCTTTTCCCTGCATCATCCCTCTCCACACTGTTTGCTTAGGCATCCTTTTTTGGAGCAGCAAGTTGTCATTTACTATTTTCCTGTTTCTGGCCAGTTCAGGGTTACTTTTTTGCGGTAGGTGGAAGGGGACGTGCGTAGACATGGAGGTTATTCTATACCACCTCATGTCATGGCTGGGGCTGGGGTAAAGGGACTTTCTTCCAAGGAGAACGGGTTCCTTCTGGTTGAGAAAATGTCACATAGGAAGCCATCCAGTATTGTCTATTATTGTCAATTTTCTGTGTGAATCGCCTCTTTTCTCGTATCCTCTGTCATTAGTATTGTTATTCTTACTGTTTATTTTCTTATCTAATTGCTGTTTCCAGTAAAGTGTTCTTATCTCAACCCATGATCCCTCTTTAGTGCCCCCAATTCTCCTCTCCAGCCTGCTCCAGTGGGGAGGGAAAGGGAAACTGGGGGAGTGAGAGAGAGTGGCCATGTGGTTTGGAGAGTCTCGGACGGGCCTGAATTGGGGAATACTGTTCCTAGACAGTGACAACTATACATGTGAACGCTAATGATAATGTATGGGCTTTACAAAAAATTTAGCCAAATGAGTATTCTATTTAAAATCTACAATTGCCACATGCAGGCTCACTTTCTAACATCTGTGTTCTGTCTTTTGCTCTTGAAACCTTATATATACTATACATTTAACAAGGTGTTTTACTGCTCAATATAGTCTATCTTGAATTTGGTTTTGTTATATTTTTTCATTATATTTTCATTTGAGGTGCATCAAGGCCGAGTGCTGGGTCCTGTACTTCGGTCACAGCAACCTCAGGCAGCATAAAGGCTTGGGAAAGAGTGATCAGATAATGGCCCAGAAGAAAATTATCTCAGGGTGATGGTGACAGTAGCTGAACATGAG
>VXAZ01004035.1:0-85689 GCA_013399875.1 Gymnorhina tibicen
ATCTGTCAGTTGACTTATATAATTTGAGAAACAAACATGACAACTATTTTGATGTTGGTTTATTTTTGTACTGACGGAATTGAGAACAAGTGTTCCAAATTAGATCAACCTCAAAGTGATTCCTTCAGATCCCAGGAAAGCACATCAGCTCTGTTAGACAACATGTGCAAATTATAATCTAGTAAAAACAATGGGTTTGTTGTGTTGACAAGTTTTAAACACTATGTAATTGATTTACATAGCAAAAATAACTCTGGAAAACAAGGCTAAAATATGGGTTAAAGATGACATTAATTTCTTCTGAGAGGGCTCTGTGAATATCTGTTGACAGCAAGAGAACAGATTCTGAGTGGGCCTAGCTGAATATTTCCTATAAAATTATCTTCTTTTCAGTCACAACCTATCTTTTCATGTTGAACAGACTGAAGGTATCAGTTTGTCTGTAGATATTACATGGAGGGATTTCAAAGTGCACCCTTTATTTATCTTGACTTTGTGCCAAGATCAATGATAGGTATAAACCGTTCTTTCTGAATCCTTGTTTCTTGGGGGTAGGAAACCCCCAAGAAGCCACCTCATGTTTTGGACAAGTGTCTTATTTAGATCATCAGGATACAGAGCTTTTTAAACACTGCACAGCACACTTGCTGGCAAAACCTAATTATCTTTGTTGTGGTGTTGGATTATTTTTTTCTTATCTCAAATTTTTCTCCATCATTGCAGTTATCCCTTAGCTTTGTTTCTCTTGTAAGTATTTTACCACCTGTCTTCCCTTCTCTTTTATATTAAATCTGTTTCCATTTCAGAAACTATTTCAGAGGCTATAGTTTCAGAGAAACTATTTCATTAACATCAAAACCACTTAAGACTTTCTTGTGCCTAACAAGACATGCTGTTCTCCTAGGAGGAACAGTACTGTGTAAATCTTTCTTGCCACCTGGGCTGAATCATGTTCAATGACCTTTTAATGGTTGCTGTATACTTAAGAAGTTATCCAATACTTGGATGTTTGTGAACATCAGTCAGACTCAGGGATACAAATGCCAAATACTTCGCTGCTCTCATAACTGGTGCTAATGTAGACTGCCATATAGACATCTGCAAACAGCTTGGCTTCATAGATATTTTTAATATGTCAAAACGACAGATTTTTCTGAGGAACAGCAGTTTTTCTCTGTGAAAAAAACCCCCCAGTTTATCCTCAAAAGACATATAGCCTAAATGGTTAAAGTTACAATTATAAACAAATGAAAACAAAATCTTTTTATTGAAATATTTTTGAAATTATTGTTGAAGTAATTTCTCCTGCCTCAGCTTACAAGGCTAAACAGAAAGAATTTAAGAATAGAGAGAAACATTACTATATGTATAGCAAGTTCTTCAAGAGGAAATGTGTAGATGGCGTCTGATTCTTTATTCATTTTAAAATGTTGTTTATGAAATACTAGGCATTAATGCAGTTACTAATAACTTAAAAACAATATGAGGTATTTTGTATCTTTCAAAACTTTGTATTCTTTAAAGTGTGGCAGGAGTTTTAACCTGTTTCAAATCAATAGATTATTCATAGAAATAGAAATATCTGTTACATACAACATGTAATTCATTAACCTTTGCCAATTTTTTCCCCCCTCCTTTTTGTGTGTGGGTTTAGTATGATCTTACTATACCTTTTGTGAAGAAGCTTTTATGTAGTACATACGTCAAGTTACTACCTGACCTGAAAAAAAAAAGAAACAATAGAAAAACCCATAGCTTTTCCTAATAAATACAGCAAGCAACTTTAACATTAAGCATATACTGCTATTTGCTCTTTTTTTTTTTCAGTACACAGTTGCATTACTTTCCTTTCCAAGTTTTTTTCTTTTTTTTTTGGTCAAATGAGAACAATTATGTACTACATTTCCATCTGTCCTATTCTTTCTTATGCAAGTCTTCTATAGTGTAAAGTGATATTCATATTTTTCCCCTTCATAATATTAATGAAAAACACAGGATAAACACAATTTGTAAGCATGAAAATATAGGACTGCAAATGAGTTTCAGCTTCCTGTAAAATTGGGAAAAAAATTTTGATGAGCTATGATGCTGAATGATACATACGCTTATGAATAATCATTGGCAATGATCTATTCTTTCTCAAATTACAGGGTTATGTGTTGGAATTTTAAAGACTTGTGGGGAAGAAGAGTACTCTGTTTTCTCTGGGGTATAAACTAGTTTACATAAACTGTAAAATGCAAATATTTCCCTGACGATTTGTTTTCCTTGGGAAATTAAGTCCTTTTAGTTGTGATCTTACTATGGAAGAAAATACTGCCTGAATTTCGATTCACTAAAACTCATATCACACACTGCATACTGTGTTGTTTGCAGAAATGTTTGTGATCAGGGATTTGAGGTGATTTATGCAAATTAAGCTGTAATGGAAACCAGATCCAATGTTATAAGTCAGAAAGAAAACTGAATAGAGCAAGTGCTTACACAAGCATCAGGTATTTCACGCTAGCCCAGAAAATATGTATTGTTATTTTTTGGATTGCAGAGAAAACATTTGCATAAAATCTGTATTATCATATAATATGTATGAGTTTACAAATCTCTGGAGTGAATGCTAGGAAAGAAAAGATTCTATTTTTTATTACTTTTTAATTCTTTCTAATAAATTTAAAGATATATATATTTGTACTTTCAGCTACTTTCAGTTACTTATTTTTTTCCATTTACTGTTCAATATTAATTTTTGCATTCTGACACGTCCTTTTCTGTTTTTTTCAATCTGAGAATTAATTAATTTACAAGTGAGAAGCACAACGAAGCCACACAATATTTTAATCTTGATGCTTCCAAGAGGATCTGCAATTAAGAGCTTTTTGTTCTTTCTCATATGTGACAAGGAGATGCCCAAAGATTTGGGGTTTTTTTTTGTTGTGGGTAGGTGGAACTTTAAGGAGAATTCAAGAGCAGGCATGTATATATCTGCTATCAACAAAGTACTTTCTTTCCAAGGGCAATTTAACAATCAAATACCAAAAAGAGAACAACAATTTGCAATTATGATGCTAGTGAATCTGCCACCCTTCTTCCCAAACAGCAAACCTATGACTGAAATTCACTGATTGAATCATAAAAAATTTCAAAATCACCATTTTCCCTGGAAAATAAAATTTTGTAGATTCACAAAGAGATAAAAAATCAAGGCTCTCTGCCAAAAAGAATCACAATAATAGTCCTTTGGTACAGGTCCACTGTGTGCTTTCCTTTTATCTATCCTTGTCACAAACTGCTCCTGAAGGAGGGGTAACTAAGGTTCTTGGTAATAGATCCCCTGTGGCAGCTTAGAGTGAAATTACACTGAATGACCAATGTATATATACATGGCAGGTTTATTTTAGAACAATTTGGTTGCAATTTGGAAAGGAGGTATGTAGCCATTTTGGTTATTACCTATAAAAATATAACAATATGAAAGTGTAAAAATATCAATTAAGAAAATATATAAGGAAAAGAAAGAAAGAGAAAGAAAGGATAAGAGTAGATAGTGGAGAGGAAAGATATCACCACACATGGATCCGGCGATGGCACTTGTTGAAATTTTGATGTCTGTTGGTCAAAGTGATGGTCTCAGTCTTGATCCATCAGGGTGAAGGGAACCCCTGAAAAAAAATGGGTTCAGGTGGGAACACCCAAATACCTCGTCTTTGGGGGAGTTTTACATTAACTGATGCAACATGTGCAGTTCTCTGGTGGAAGGCCCAAGAAATGAGTCTAGGGATGCTTCAGGGGTCTTTGATGGTTTATAACACCTTCTAACACATGACAGCTGTTTCTCATGCCAGCATAGTTGAGACAGTTGTGCCTTATCAGAAGGGATGTATACCTTCAGGCTTACTCATCAGTCAGTCCCAGGTTATCATGGACACAATCAATTGCAGGGCTCAACTGCTTTATCTAAACAAAGGTAAGTTTGTTGCAGTCATCATCCAGTGGTGGAG
Source organism: Gymnorhina tibicen (assembly GCA_013399875.1). NCBI lineage: Eukaryota > Metazoa > Chordata > Aves > Passeriformes > Artamidae > Gymnorhina > Gymnorhina tibicen. Next base: position 3,996 of record VXAZ01004035.1, read on the forward strand.
GCTCACCCCCTCTGCACCTGGGCTATTCTTACACAGATCAAAAACCTCTCCTACTCCCTTTAGGTTGGGGGTGAAAACCTGTCCTCAGCAAAGCACCCACTGCTTTTGCAAATGGCCAATCTTTTGAGTCATTACAATTTAACATTTCAGTCTCTCACAGTCCTAGGTACCTACAAATGTGGTTTCCAGTCGAGACATGTTCTTTTTGTAATTATCACCAGTAATTTCTTTATGAGAGGTAAAAAGTCAATTTATAAATATATAGCTATTGAACTTCAAAAAAAGTCTAGTTCCTGGTTGCAGATCAGCTCTGAGGTTTCTTGGGAAGTATTCTGGCTAAATGAGTCATTATTTGCATGCTGCATAGTACATGTGCTAAGGGCTTTGGAGGATTCTTGCTTGACAAAAGATATCACCACATTAACTTTAGCATTGAAGACTAGTTGGTGCAATTATAACTCTGCTTAATGATGGCATAATTATGATGATTTCTTACATTAATATCTTGTAATAATTTTGAGGAATCTTAGTAGAATTTTGTACATAGCAAATGGCACTGAGAAGAAAAGCATTCCTTGGACAGAGAAGCAAAAGATGGCAAATTGTGGTGCCAGAAATGGCAGAATCTGGAAATAGCAAAGTGATAAAACATCTATTCCCCTCATAGTGATGAACTTGTAAATTATACATGGATTTGTTAAAAAGCTAGTTAAGGTATGTACTTCAGCACTCTCTTCAACTGCAGGAGAAAAGACAGAGCTGAGGTCTGAATCTACCAGACTTCCCTTGTCTGTTGACAAAAGAAAAATGCATCTTACTTAAATATTGTCACTGGTAAGGGACAATCCATTTCCTTTAATTCTACAAAGAACATAATATTAACTAATTTTAATTAGTAATTTTAGCTTGTAAAATATTTGGAGCACAGTTTTTCTTTACTATTTGCCTATCACAATACACATCACTACTGGAAGCCAACAGTAGCTTTTGGTTTGAAGAAGACAAAAAAAATCATGTTTAAATCAAATAGAAGGCAATAGTGCAGGTATATGAACATCTTTTGCACAGAGAGCTGGACTACATGGTAAGAAAGAATTTTAGACAGTCATTTCTGAAAAGGAAACTGTATTTTGAACAAATCCACTAGGTCTCCATTGATTAACTTGTGAAATATATTTGAAAGAAACATTTTCTTAATCAAGCAGTAAAGGCTGAGAACTCAAAAGAGGTTAAAAGAGCTATAGCTCCCTAATTATCACAGCTCAATATGTAGAATATATATTTCAAGCTATGCAAGGTAACAGACCCCAGTTAAGCTTCTGCAAGCATGTACTTTCTAAGCAAGTAATAACTCAACTAAAGCCTAGAAACTAATTTAGAACCATATGACTAAGAGTCATGAAGTTAAATTAAATCATAGAATTCTCACAAGTAACCTATATAATAGTTATGATNAAGAGAAAGAAAGGATAAGAGTAGATAGTGGAGAGGAAAGATATCACCACACATGGATCCGGCGATGGCACTTGTTGAAATTTTGATGTCTGTTGGTCAAAGTGATGGTCTCAGTCTTGATCCATCAGGGTGAAGGGAACCCCTGAAAAAAAAAGTTCAATGGGTTCAGGTGGGAACACCCAAATACCTCGTCTTTGGGGGAGTTTTACATTAACTGATGCAACATGTGCAGTTCTCTGGTGGAAGGCCCAAGAAATGAGTCTAGGGATGCTTCAGGGGTCTTTGATGGTTTATAACACCTTCTAACACATGACAGCTGTTTCTCATGCCAGCATAGTTGAGACAGTTGTGCCTTATCAGAAGGGATGTATACCTTCAGGCTTACTCATCAGTCAGTCCCAGGTTATCATGGACACAATCAATTGCAGGGCTCAACTGCTTTATCTAAACAAAGGTAAGTTTGTTGCAGTCATCATCCAGTGGTGGAGGCTCACCCCCTCTGCACCTGCGCTATTCTTACACAGATCAGAGGTTTGTTTCATCACCACACACGAAAAACCTCTCCTACTCCCTTTAGGTTGGGGGTGAAAACCTGTCCTCAGCAAAGCACCCACTGCTTTTGCAAATGGCCAATCTTTTGAGTCATTACAATTTAACATTTCAGTCTCTCACAGTCCTAGGTACCTACAAATGTGGTTTCCAGTCGAGACATGTTCTTTTTGTAATTATCACCAGTAATTTCTTCATGAGAGGTAAAAAGTCAATTTATAAATATATAGCTATTGAACTTCAAAAAAAGTCTAATTCCTGGTTGCAGATCAGCTCTGAGGTTTCTTGGGAAGTATTCTGGCTAAATGAGTCATTATTTGCATGCTGCATAGTACATGTGCTAAGGGCTTTGGAGGATTCTTGCTTGACAAAAGATATCACCACATTAACTTTAGCATTGAAGACTAGTTGGTGCAATTATAACTCTGCTTAATGATGGCATAATTATGATGATTTCTTACATTAATATCTTGTAATAATTTTGAGGAATCTTAGTAGAATTTTGTACATAGCAAATGGCACTGAGAAGAAAAGCATTCCTTGGACAGAGAAGCAAAAGATGGCAAATTGTGGTGCCAGAAATGGCAGAATCTGGAAATAGCAAAGTGATAAAACATCTATTCCCCTCATAGTGATGAACTTGTAAATTATACATGGATTTGTTAAAAAGCTAGTTAAGGTATGTACTTCAGCACTCTCTTCAACTGCAGGAGAAAAGACAGAGCTGAGGTCTGAATCTACCAGACTTCCCTTGTCTGTTGACAAAAGAAAAATGCATCTTACTTAAATATTGTCACTGGTAAGGGACAATCCATTTCCTTTAATTCTACAAAGAACATAATATTAACTAATTTTAATTAGTAATTTTAGCTTGTAAAATATTTGGAGCACAGTTTTTCTTTACTATTTGCCTATCACAATACACATCACTACTGGAAGCCAACAGTAGCTTTTGGTTTGAAGAAGACAAAAAAAATCATGTTTAAATCAAATAGAAGGCAATAGTGCAGGTATATGAACATCTTTTGCACAGAGAGCTGGACTACATGGTAAGAAAGAATTTTAGACAGTCATTTCTGAAAAGGAAACTGTATTTTGAACAAATCCACTAGGTCTCCATTGATTAACTTGTGAAATATATTTGAAAGAAACATTTTCTTAATCAAGCAGTAAAGGCTGAGAACTCAAAAGAGGTTAAAAGAGCTATAGCTCCCTAATTATCACAGCTCAATATGTAGAATATATATTTCAAGCTATGCAAGGTAACAGACCCCAGTTAAGCTTCTGCAAGCATGTACTTTCTAAGCAAGTAATAACTCAACTAAAGCCTAGAAACTAATTTAGAACCATATGACTAAGAGTCATGAAGTTAAATTAAATCATAGAATTCTCACAAGTAACCTATATAATAGTTATGATTTCTTCTCCAGTGAACACTAATCATCTTGTATGTGCTTTTCAGAACTACCAAACTGATTTGGCAATGCAGTGTTAAGATTTCTAGAACTCCACATAATCACAGAATCATTTAGGCAGGAAAAGAGCTCTAGGATAGAGTCCAACCTGTGACTGATCACCCCCTTGTCAACTACATCATGGCACTAAGTGCCACATCCAGTCGTTATTTGAACACCTCCAGGAATGGTCCTAGGCAGTCCATTCCACTATTTAACAAAACTTTCTGTAAAGAAATTCTTTCTGATGTCCAACCTGAACCTCCTCTGGCACAGCTTGAGTGTTCTCTCATCCTGTTGCTGGTTGCCTGGAAGAACAGGATGGCCCCCACCTTGCTACAACATCATTTCAGATAGTTGTAGCAAGTGGCAAGGTCACGCCTGAGTCTCCTTTTCTCCAGGCAAGAGAAAGTCATAATATATGAAGTACAATTCCTCTGTGAATTTCTTATTTTTATTTTTTCATTTGATTAAAAATAAGATGAACTATGAGATTTGTTATATTTTACAGCAATATTTCATTGTATTTAAAAGATATGAAAGGGAGAAGAGAACAAGCATATTAACTAAAGTTCATTAGATGACTGTGATCAAAGAGCTAAATGAGAAAAAAATTATGATTGCTGCATCTATGTACCTACATATGTATGCATATGTCTGTATGTGTGTATATATGCCAAACTTTACCTTAAAAGACTTGGCAAACATCCCATTGCTGCCAGTCAGAAATCCAGTGTAGTAGAAAGGAAATTAGGCTGTGAGGGGAAAAGGATTTGACACGTTTTCCATCAGGCTGGACAAAAGATCATGGTTCAACAAGAATGGAGTCTTATTCCATACGCTGTCATTATACTGTTGATGGTCTCAGCACCTACATACAAGCATCTAAATTTGAAGAAAATTGCAGTTTTCTAGGGAAACATCCTAGCCTCTGCTCTTGTCAAAACCCAGGCCTAAAGGCCCTTGTGATGCATGGTCTCCTCTCCAGTTATTGTCACTCAGACATCTGCACACATACCTAAAAACAGAGTAGGCAGAACGGATCAGAATTTATCCTGAGGAAAATTCTACATTTACATACATTTATAATGAAGAAAATATTTCAATTATGGTTTTTCTGAAAATTAGCATACACAAACACATTATTAAAAAAGTAGAAGGTAATATAAAAATTATAGATAAAGTAGGTCATTTCCACCGTGAATAGTCCAATTGAGTGAGGTCAACTGTATTTACCAAATATAAAAATTATAATATAAGGAAACAAAACCATCTCTTTATATCAACATTTTTGTCAAAATGAATTGTTTTTGACTAGCTGAATGTTCCAATGGAATACTCACTGTCAAAATACTAAAAAAATCTCTTAAAAAACCACCACTTCTCCCCCAGCCTCCCTCCAGCACTACACCTGTGACAGAAAATGTATTTCAGCTTTTTCTAGGCATGGCAGTCTTTTTTTTTTATACTAGAAATAGCTTAAGAATAGAATATATAAGAATTTTATACAATCTACTACCTACAGATTTCAGTCCTTACTTAGCAATTTAAATATGGAAAAGTTTATCAATTGCAACTTTAACTTCTTGGCAAGTCTGTACATCAGTTTGGTAAGAATCCTACTTCACCTTAAATAAATAAAAATTCACAAAATCACAGTCACCAAATGGGTTGAGTTGTTAGAGACCACAGTGGGTCATCTGGTCCAGGCTCCTTGCTCAAGCAGGATCATCCCAGAGCACACGGCACAGGACTGTGTCCAGATGGTTCTTGAATATTTCAAGTGGGGGGGACTGCACAACCTCCCCGGTCAACCTGTTCCAGTGCTTGGTCACCTGCACACTAAAGAGGTTCTTTCACATCTTCAGGGGTACATCAGCTTCTGCTTGCTGTCTCTTGCACTACTGCTTGGCACCACTGAGAAGAGCCTGGCTCCATCCTCTTTGACACCCTCCCTTCCTAAGCGGTCTCTGTTTAAAAATTATTTTGATGGCAATAACCATATTTATCTTGCACATATAAGTAAATGTACCATCACACTGAAGGAACAAGCGATATGCACGACTGTATTTTGAAATATCTACACTGAGGAAAGAGGGAAGTAAAATCTTAGTGTGAAAACGAGATCTCGTAGGGCCTAGTGCCTATGCTCTGTGATTTTAATATTTTTAAGGCAGACTAAACTCTACTGGTTCCATCTATATATGTCCATCAATTACATTTTTGAAATGTGTAATATTTCTTAAAAAATGAAAAAGCAATTGAGATAAGAATAATAGCAAGATACAGTGGAGATTAGTCCATTTATTTCCTTTAGTTTGAGAAAACAAACCTACAAAAGGTAACATCACTTGTTAGTGATCATGAGAAAAAATGAAAATTTTTGAGTAGAAAATTTATTAGTAGAAGCAAGAATAGAGTTTAAAGCTCCTGTTCCTGGAAGCACTGGTCATGTTGGCAAGTACAACATTCTTGGTTTCATCTGTCTGTTTTAAGAAGAATCCACTTCAGATTTTTAAGATATTTAAAAGTTTGGGAAAGGAGTTTCAGTGTCCGGAAGTGTTTAGAGCTCTTTGAACTTATGCTGCATGGTGCCAGTCTAAACATTCAGATTTGCAGATAGATGAATTCTCTTTCTATGCAGTAAGTTGTAAACTATATTTCATATGAATTCTTATTCTTATGAATTCTGTTTTATTTATTTACATTTCTGAGTAATTTATATTATTTTCCATTAAATACTTACTTTTATAGATGGACTAATTGGAAGCTCACAGCTGTGACAGAGAAATGGTAATCACTATTTTAGCCTTGGTAAAAGAATTTTCCCTTTGGATCACAATAAAAAATTAATGGTCAAAGGCCAGTTGGAAGTTTCTTCAGCACAGACAAGAGTTAAGGTTCTCCATAAATAATTATATAGTGTATATATATATATAAATTACAAATTATGAAGTTAATTGTTATGAAATTAATATGGCATGTTACACTCATCTGCTACTCATGACATCTCTACAGGGCATGAGTTAAACAGCAATGCTTAAAATAAAGTGTAAGTTTTCTCAAATGTGGTTGCCTATGTGAAGTATGACTATCAAATTAAAAACAACAATAATAACAAAAGCTAAAAAACACAAACAAATGCCCACACCCTACTTTAAGGTCAAACAGGAAATAAATCAGTTATTCTGTTTTTAATCATTGCAAGTGTTTCATTGCAGTGTCGGACCCATGTATTCCAATATATTCATCCCCCTCTGGTTATTGCTGTCAGTCATTTGCACAACTCCCAGAGAGAAAAGGAGTATGCATGGCATGTGCTAAGACAAATTAATGTCCAACTATCTGAAGTGAGCATCAAGTGACAAGGGATGGCAGAGGAGTGTGATTTTTACATTTGTCCTTGTTTTTTATTGCTATTATAAAAGGCAAATGAAAGTTATTAATTTCAAAAGGAAAAACATACAAGAATAATAATAAACTGAGATGAGGCATAGCTATTTTCACTGTCACGTGCTAAACTTCTCAGATTTGTCAGTTCTTACTAGGGAGATAAATAGCATGGGTATATGTAGTCCATCCTGATGTAATAAAATTAAGGAAATGTTCATAAGAAAGGTAGCTAACTATTTTCAAAACAAAGATACTATATATCCAGTTCAGTACTTAAAGAAGTCACAGCAATAAAGTATTAGGGCTTACTTCTTCTGCCTTTTGTAGTAGCTTGGTTACACTGTACCAGCATGGACCAGTGTTCTAATGGATCTACTTCCAGTTCATGAAGTCACCTTCAGTCTCCACATGTACTATTCACAGCTGATGCAGAATACAAGGGAAGAGATAAGATCATTATATTAACATTCCTCTAATGTATTTGAAAATCCATCCAGTGACTTGGAAGATTGGGAAAATGCTACAGGAATATCTTATACCCAGCTAGTAACAGTGTCTGTTTTTTATCCTGACTGAATAGCAGCAGCAGCTTGATTTTTCACCTTCATTACATTCCATTTTTTTGGAGGGAGCTTTCTGGTATTTCTTTTACAATCTTAGGAGTTTCTTAAAAAGGCACTAGAAACATATTGCAATTCTTGTGGTTCTTTGGATTGCACATCAGACTTAGCAGGATACTTTTGAGAGTCACGATTGTATCCCTGTATTTTGCCAGCACTGTCCTAAATATTTTGCCAACGCTGTCCTAAATCTCCTCTCCTTCCAAATACTTCAGAATATAAGAGAGCTGTTCTATTCTCAGGGATTAATTTACCAATTTAAAGTAGTTAGAATACATTTTTTTAATGTCTGTTTCCCGTTTTCCCCTGATTTTCCCTTCCAGCATATGAAAAGACTGTCTTCACACTGTGAAGTCTTCAATTACACAGATAAACAACACAATCTTATGAAAAACATTCATTATTATGTTCATTTCCCCTTTGCAATTTAGACCATAACCTGAAAATTTAAATAAATAGAAACCATGTATAATTTGCAATTAAATTTTTTCCCCACTTTCTCTTCATCTAGTGAACTGTAAAAATATTTGCTCATGACATAATGATGACTTTTTCTACCTTTTCCATACTTTCCATGTTTTCCGCTGTACATGAAGGCAGAATTTCTCTAGCTATCAGGTTTTCTTTATTTTCAGAGGAAAATCCCATAAAGCACATTTTCAAAACATGTTTTTGATTGGACATAAACCTATATTATACCTCACACTTTTAAGAATTTCTGGCACTTAAAAAGTCAAAATCATAGACTACCAGAAGATAAAAAATCATACATATCAGAGCAAAAAGCACAGAGAAAATTTAAGTGTGCTCTGCATCAGGTTGGATTAGTTTGAAGAAGAGTGTGATTCAAACACAAAAAGTATTACTCTGTAAAAACCCCTACTTATTTACACTTCTTAAAGAAGAAGCTGTAAACTATGTGAGAAAGAAACTGGTCAAGTGGGGATCTAAGTAGATATGAAAGGCCAGATATGAAGCTTTCGTTGTCCAGCTCTCTGCATTCCTTCACAGTTCTGGTGGAAATTTTCCCATTATTGTGTATGACACAGCTTAAAGAAAGCAAGTTTACCCCGCACAAATATACATGCTGAAAAAAAGAAGAGGATAGTTATTTTGTTATGTTGAGAAGTATACTTTTAGTTCTCAAATATTGTCTCCACTATTGATAAAGAAACTAATGTGTTCATGTTAAGACAGTTGTTATTACATTTCATTATTTAATCTAATGCCTTCATTGCATGTTTGTTTGTTAGAGTTTTGCCGGCAGGTAAGATAACTATTTTCCTCTTTTTTTATGGAGCTTAAAAAGTTTCCATTGAAAAAAAAATCTACTCTAGTTCAAGATAGAAATAAAATAATTTGTTATAACTACCTATTATGATGGCATTTTACTCCTGGATCACCAGATTTTCTTCCCCTTTCTTTCCTATGATGAGGTCATACAGTTAAAAGCAAGTTATATCCACATTATTACTGAATTTATTCAAGTGTATAAAAAGTTCTCCCTTGACCTTGTGTTGTGAGCCATACAACACAGAATCATTAGACAGGATCCATTTGACTTCTCTCTTGGTATCTGGGGCCCACTTTGTGCAATCCAGAGGGGGAAATACTTTGTGTTTCTCATCTCAGTGATCAACCCTAGCTCCTGCTCACCGAACATTTCAGCTTCACTGAACATTATACAATTTGTGAAAACATGGTAAAAACCAAGAACAGAAATATTCTCCGTTGTCTTCAGTAAATTTCATCAGGGATTCTGCCTGTGCAAAGCATGCTGGATTTATCTGTGACTATGATAACCATTGATTGACCAAATCAACATTAGCTTAATCTGAAAAATTTTCATTCACAAATGCTATCATATTATCAGTTAGATTTCTGTAAAAGTTCATCCAAAAAGCTGTGATTATAACCCTCAAGAACTATGTTTAAATACTTCTGAAATTATTTCATTATACTGCATTAAAAATACTTCCAGAAGTAATTTTTAAATTGGTGGATTTAATTATATCTACAAATCTTAAACCTTGCTAACACAATCACTTACACACTTTAAAAGCTGGATAATTTCCAACCTACAGATAACACAACCTGCAAAGGAGACTCCATTAGAACACACTTTGTGATATTAGTTTTACCATCTTAGTTCTACAATTTTTTTCATATCTTTATTATCATCAGGAACACAAAACTTGGAGTCTAATGGAGAGTAACAAATGACAAAATTATCTTCATAGACAATCCTTTTTTGTTTGTTAGCAAAGAAAACTGTGGGAAGAGGTGAAACGATAAAAAATAGATGCGCATTCAGAAAAAAATCATGGTTCTATGCTTGTGCACAGGCACTCAGTCTTGAGATTTTGTTGTATATTATTCTTGGCATTCACTTTATATTTACATATATAATTTTTGAAATAGCTGAGAAATAATTTAAAGTAATTTAAATTGAAAAACACTGTATTTCATAAACTAATATAATTGACAATTGTTTAGGGAAATCAAAATCTGTACTTTACAGCTCAGATCCCAGCAGTAACAAAATAATAAGAAGAAAGCAAAGCAACTGTCAAAGTAAAAAAAAAGTTAATTAAGTAATGGAAAAAATATCTGATTCATGAAAACAAAAAGAGTCAAGGCAATATCTTACATGAAGGTAAAAGTGAAAAAGAAACAACTGTGTTTAAATGTCACTTTTGTCAATACAGGTATTCAGGCTGGAATGATGGGCTGAGGCCAACTGTATGAGGTTCAACAAGGCCTAGTGCTTCAGTCACAGCAATCCCCTGCAGTGCTCCAGGCTGGGGGAATAGTGTCTGAAAAGCTGCCCAGCAGAAAAGGGAGATGCTGGCCAACAGCTGCTGAACATGAGCCAGTGTGTGCCCAGGTGGCCAAGAAGGCCAGTGGCACCGGGCTTGTACCAGAAATAGTGTGGCCAGCAGGACCAGGGCAGTGACTGTCCCCCTGTACTTGGCACTGGAACACAACTGGAATCCTGTGTCCTGTTCTGGGCCCCTCACTACAAGAAAGACATTGAGGGGCTGGAGGGAGTCCAGACATGGGCAAATGAGCTGAGGAAGGATCTAGAGAGTGAGTTGTCTTGAGGAGCGGCTGAGGGAGCTGGGGGTTTTTAGCCTGGAGAAAAGGAGGAAGTTGTAGAAAGGTGGGTGTCAGCTTTTCTCCCAGGCAGCTAGTGACAGAACAAGAGAACATAGCCTTAAGCAGTGCCAGGGAAGGTTCAGGTTGGACAACAGGAAGAATTTCTTCATGTAAAGACTTGTTAGGCATTGGAATGGGCTGCCTAGGGAGGTGGTGGAGTTACCATCCTTGGAGGTGTTCAAGAAACAAGTGGACATGGCATTTAGTGCTGTGGTCTAGTTGGCAAGGTATTGATTGGTAAAAGATTGGATTCAATGATCACAGAGGTCTTTTCCAACTTATATGATTCTGTGATTATGTGGAATAAAAAGAACCATAGATCTTAGATATGTATTGCACTACTACTTAATGGAAAATACTGTTGCTGTTAAAAATAAAACAATTTGACATCAACAGGTGGTTCACTTTCAGAGTGACTCAAATATTATTGGAGCAGTGAGGTCAATGTGGACATAAGTTTTAGTCCAAAGCACTGTAACGCATTATTATAATAACTGATCTAAGATGTTGCTTCTAGACAATAAATGTCAGATTATTTTGATTTGCATATTAATATTAAAAACATCTGCATTTATGAAGAACTTATTGTTGCCATAACTTCAGATTTTTAAACAGAATATAAATTCTTTAAACAGTTTCGTTCTGTTATCTACTTTTTGTGACTATATATTTTCTGATCTGCTTAATTCTTTCAGAAAAAGAAAATGCCTAACTTAAAATTATAGTGCTCTGTGTGGTTGTACAATACCCCATGTAGTGCTATGTTGAATGATATCACACCACAAAAATTATTATTCAGCATAATGTATTATTTATAGTTTGGGCTTGCAGATGTTGAAGTGTATCATACATCAATAACTACTTTGTTGGCTATCAGTAAAGGTTATTTGAAGGGGAGCTTTTTACTTCTTTACTCAAGAAAATTCAGCAGAAACAGAAAAATAAACATTTTTCTTACAAACCAACAAACTATTCCAAAGAAGTCTCTTAGAGTAAGATAAAATAAATCAGATAAATAGAAATACAAATATGTATAGGAAATAGAATGTTTTAGAAAGTTCTCATATGACCTTATTTTGAGTTCAGTTGCTTCATCTCAGTGAAGATGTACCAGAGATTAATGAGATTCATGCAAAGGCGACAAAAACGATTAATGATAAGGTAAGATTTACATACTATGAGAGGTTACAGTGACAAAGTAATAGGGGAAAAAGAATACTGTGGGAAGTTGAGTAACATATGAAGGACAAATTAAAATGGATTACTTTCACTTTTTAATTTAGCTTTTGTCCTGGGTTTAAAAACTCAGTGGGGAAATTAAGGCCACTCAAGCCATCCCCTTTTCTATAACGGAGAAATAAATGCTAAGGAAGACGCAAGTCGGAGTCACAATTTTTTAAGAGGCTTGCAATAAACACAACAACAATAATAGATGTGTCTGCAAAAAAGAAAAGGGTGGCTCTGTGTGCCCAAGGGCGAGGGCAGCGGCAGTGTGGGGTGCTGGGTCTCTCTCCCAGGGGAGGAAGCAGCAAGCCTGCAGGCAACATGTGGCTGGGTCAGGAGCGGGCTTTGGCTCCACGTGGCTTGGGTGGAGCCAGATTTACCCCCGCTGCTCCACTTCCCGCAGCTGATGCCTCGGGTGGCTACTTAGAAACAGAGACTAGACAAGAGTAAGGGAATAAAGGTAGGTATTTATTTGAAAGGCCTTCAAAGGTACACCCTGGGGATCCAGAGGCTACTTCCAAAATGGACCCCAAGATGGATGACGAGTCAAGAGTTCTTTGCACTTATATAGGTTTGGTCCATTTGCATATCAGCATAAATTCACCGATTAAAACTTTAGCTAATGATATAATTTCTTCAATTTCTCCACCTCTCTCGTGGCCATAGTGTACACCTTTGGGCCTAGGACAGTCTGAGTGTCCTTGAATAGCAAGCTCGGAGAGGCTTTGTTGTGTCTATCTAGTCTAAGAAAGCAGCTAATGAGCCACAAGAAACTTCAGAGTTACACACTAGGTGAAACAGAATTTGAAAAGTATAAAAGTTAAAACCTAAGGCATCACGGCAACCTCCTGCACAGGAGCTTTTCAAGATTTGGGCTCCACCGGGGACAGAAAATGATGAACAGGGAACCTGTGGTGATGGAGATGCAGTCCAGGCAGCCCCTTCCTCTCCCCAGCACTGGGCCAGGGAAGAATGGCCACCTTTCTGCTTCCCCTGCTGCCTTAAACAGATGGTCCACTAACGGTGACCTTGAGAAGTGCAGAATACACAATTTTGGTCACCTGCACATAATACTGCACTCCGCCTCCTATCCCTGTAACTAGGACAGTTTCCTGTGTGGTAACTCTCCGTAAATAAAAAATAGTTTGAAATACTATATTCTTATAGCAAGGAAAATGTTTTCTTCACAAAGTAAGAACTTTTTGCTAACAAACACTGACTACTAGCCAGATCTAGGAACAAGAGGTTGGAGCAAATGAAACAATTAACTAACTTGCTAAGGCAGCTCCTCTGTTATAAGACACTTTAACTGATCTGTGTATTTAATGATGGGTTACAGTTTGTTTCCAGATGTTTGCAGATTAGGCTGTAATGTAGTGCATTAAAGTTTATTGATTTATTCAAAGTCAGGCATAATAATATCCAAAATTAAAATGGTAGGATTTTACATTATATTAAGTAAAAAAGTGTCTTCCCCTCCCTTCCCCCCCCAGTTTTAATGGCATCAAATACCAACAATTCTTTTTGCTAGGATTTTAATGGGTGCAATAATTCATAAATATACAATTATGTTATTACAGTACACCGATTTTAAATATTGAAATGCAGAAAGATCATCAACAAGGTTGTTTGTTAAGATGTAAAGCTCTAAATTCAATTGCTTATAGAAATGGGGTTCATCTGTAAATTTTGAAAAAAAAAGGTGGAAATTGATAGATCTTCTTTGGTTAATTTGGTTTAAATGTCTGTTTATTTGGTTTAATTTTTAGCCATTTCACATAATTCTAGCTATGTGCCTAAAGTTAATTGCTTGGTTATGTTTGTTGGCAACAAGCAACGGGTTAAAGAGAACAAATCCAAGCTCAAAAGAGCTACCTGTGGAAGACTGGATGAAGTTAACTAGTTTGGCCTGTTAGCTATGAAGAAAATACAGACAACTAGATTACACCAAACATAGAACATTGGATGTCAGATGGTATATATCTTATCTGATGTGCTTTACTTCAGTTACTAATACATTTTTCTCTAGGATCCATGCACAGAACTGGATAATAAAAAAGACAATCATGTCTACTTAGGATTGTATTTAAAACAGGTGACATGAATAATCTCAGCAGAAACAACAGAAGAAAACCAGCTGCCATGGTTTAACCCCAGCTGGCAACTAAGCCCCACAGCCACTTGCTCACTCCCTCTCAACAGGATGGGGGAGAGAATCAGAAGGGCAAAAGTGAGAACACATGAATTGAGACAAAGACTGTTAATTAGGTAAAGGTAAAGCTGTGCACGCAAGCAAAGCAAAACAAGGAATACATTCACCACTTCCCGAGGGCAGGAAGGTGTTCAGCCATTTTCAGGAAAGCAGGGCTCCATCACATGTAATGGTGACTTGGGCAGACAAACACCACCACTACAAATGACCCTTGTCCTTGCACCTTCTTCCCCCAGCTCTATATGCTGAGCATGATGCCAAATGGTATGGAATATTCCTTGGGTCAGTTGGGATCAGCTGTGCCATCTGTGTCCATTCCCACCTTCTTGTTCACACCCCAGCCAAATTGCTGGTGAGGTGGGGCGAGGAGCAGAAAAGGCATTGATGTTGTATAAGAACTGATCAGCAGTAATGAAAACATCTCTATGTTATCAACCCTGTTTTCAGCACAAACACAACACATAGCTCCATACTGGCTACTGTGAAGAAAATCAACTCTACTGCAGCCAAAACCAACACACCAGCATAAAAATATTAAGTCTCTCCTTAATTTTTAAACTAGCAAAATTATTTGTGATGAATCACTACTCCATTCATAGTTCATAAAAAGATGGATGCCTTCAAAAGATGATTCATGCCAATCAAGTGCAACCATGTGTATATCTAATGGAGAAATTTTTTGTATCATATGGCTTTATTAAAAGCCATATGATACAAAAAGATTTCTAGAAATCTCTAGAAATCAGACATGTACTTCATTCTTTTTACATATTTCTTCTTTATTCTTTTTCATTCATTCACAATATAATGTCCTTTGAGACAGTATAGCATCTTAATACATATGCAATACTGTGAATTTGAGCAGAAAGTAAATATTCTGTTTTCAGATGCATGAATGTTAAAAAAGAAGTATCAACCCCAATTTCTTTTCAATACAGTGAATACTTCTAGACAATACACTTCTTAATAATCTCAATAATGCATTCCAAGAAAAAAATTAAGAGAAAAAAAACAAGCAAAATTTATTATTAAAAATATATTGTGGATTCAATTTTTCTTATTAGGAGTTTTTATATCAATAATAATTTTAACTGCAGTGTTCTCATTTAAATCCAAGACTATAGCCAGGAAAAAAGGTGATTGAAAATAATGAACTATCAAGTTGGGCATGTCTTTAGGCAAGTGAAGAGATTTAGTCATTGTGTTCCTCAGCATAGTTTCAAAAGGGAAAAATCACAAGATGAATGTCTTTTTCTTACAACAGTCCCATAATGGACTGAGTTCCCCTGTGGATGATCAGCCAGTTGCTAGCAATCTCAAAAAAGCGTATTACTACTTAAAAAAAACCCATTCAGCTTTGTTTGTAAAATCTTTACCTTTTCTGAGATTTGTTTTCTTAGGTCTGTTTGTTATAAACTTCCATTTTTTAACCAATTGCTAACGTGACACACTATCTCTGAAAACTAAATTCAACTGGCTTTTTGCAGAGCTTCAAAAAACATGTTCACAAGTAATGGATATTCATTTCAATATAAGTTTTTCTGCAATTGTTTCAGAAGTCAGAAATTTTTTTCTTCTTAGAGTTTTATTTAACGGTTAAACTCAAAATTATTTTGTGTATTTTTTGTTTTCACTATGATTTCTTAACAGGAGCAAAGACAGTATTCATTAGACGCAGAGTGCTAACAAAAATGCCAGCCATGAAACTAACAAAATAGACATATGAATGAAATCAACCCTCTTGTAAAGTATTGTATACATGTGAAGGTTCTACTTCTCAATAAAATTCTTTCATTGCTTTAAAGCACCTGTATTTTATGGGGGCTTCTCTGTGAAATATAAAACAAAGGTTTACAATACTTGGAGTTAAAGTTGCATCCATAATTCAAATAAATGTTGCTGGGTGAAGACATAATATCTAGCATTTCTTTCAGTAAACATGGTATCTTATGGGATAACTCAGATGTAGTTTACATTATTTTAGATCTCAAAAAAATTCACCAGTGTCACCTGAGTGTACTGACATTCAAATTAATTCACCTGAGAATGTTTGATTAAGAGATGAAAGACATGAAAAGCAAAAAGAATATCCAGAAAAACACAATTAAGAAATAAGGGGTCTAATCTAAAATATTTTTTCTAATATATAGTGATATCTAGAAAAGAGCAAAAATTATTTTAGTGTTGTTGTTATAGTGTGTTACTGGCTTGTGTTGCTCTGTTTACTTCTGCACTGGCTGCCTTTAGGCTTAAATTTACTGTAAATCCAAGTTGCTGAAGTAGGCATTGACTGTATCTCTGAAAACCTACCTTCAGGGATCTGTGCACACCCTCAGTGCTTACAAGATTGATTTGTAGCTTCAAGCATAAGACACTTAAGGGGATCTGAAAGTAGGATGGCCACACAGGTGACATGTTATATCCCGAATAGGGTGAGATAAGAAGCTGGATGCTCTGTTAGTGCCCCCTGATGGCCAGCTCATGTAACCCTTTCAGATAGTACATGAATCAATAAAATACATACCTAGGATGACAATAATATATATATATTTTAAAAAAAGAAAAAAAAAATACAAGCAAAAGTAGTGTGCTAAGTGAAAAAAGTAGTTTATGTTAAAAACCTGCAAAAATGTAAGATATATGAAATGCTTAATTTTTACATCTGACAGAGGTGTAAATCCATTTATCAGAGGCAAACTGAAACAGTTTGGATCAACTTTTTGATTGAGTGTAAAATTTTTTTTTTAAGAAAATTGTTCCAGAATCAATATGAAAACTTGTTATAACAGCAAGGAAACCAAAGACCCAATTCATCACACAGGGAGATGGGACAGGAATGTTATTTCATCTTTCCCTAAACTGAGAGGAATTTGCCCTAAAGCAGGAGGTGTTTACTCAAGCTATGGAAAAATCTGGGTAGATTTTCTACATTTACAAAATCAGTTACATTTCTCATTGTCTAGCTGTCTTCTAGCCATCCAGGTGTTGTGTTAGAAACAGGTAAATTGTCAATAATGTTTGAAATACCACCACTTCATACACGCAATTAAATAACCATGGGGGAATAAAGGACTGTTGCATTTTGAGAGTTTGAATATTCTGTGCAAAGAGGAAAGACTTTCAACAAATGCACTTTACCACAGAGTATCCTCTAGACTGAGAGAACTCACGCTTACATTTTCTCAAAATATATCACATAAAGGAATACTATTATTTACAGTATTGTCTCTTTAGTGTTTTATGCACTTCTAGCCTAAATAACATGTTCTCTAAGGGCCCAATTCGGCAAATATTACTGCAGTTGGTTAATTTTACTTTCATGTTTCGTCCCTTTGAAGTCAAATGCATCAGGAAGATGAATACAAGTAATAGTTATATAGGCATTTGGAGAATAGGGTCTGGAATTTAAATATAGTAGAGTATATTGGTTTGATCATTCTAGGAAACATTTATTTTCACTAGAAAACACTAATTTAAAACATCTAAATTGTTTAGGACTGGGGCAAATGAATTATATGGTGGGAAAAACCTTTTTGAACTGTAGGAAAAATTCCTGTGTCTTTAATACTCTGGTGTACAAGGAATGCATCCTTCAGCTTTCTTTGACATAAAATAGAGCTAAGCACATCATCTGAGAAAACAAAACCAAAGCAATTATCCAGAGGCTAATGTTCCTTTCAGATTGATAGATGAGGAAAGAAATTTGACTTTTTCACTTCTTGATAGCATTTGATAATTTCTGATTTAAGAGATAAATGAAATTAGTAGGATTTAATGAAATTCTGTGCTATGGTACACTGTCTTCTTTTCACACCACTTCATAAGTTTTTAGAAAAGAACTTATTCTCTCTTAAGCTCTTCAGAGGCTTATTCTTCTATAATAGATCTTCTTTGAGGCGGCATAAACATGGATTTTTCCTTAGTATTTTATTCGTGGCACTTATATAATATCTTTTATTGAAAACTTCCTTTTCCAGTATTAACTGAATTATGCATTAATGTAGGCTAAGCTTTTTCTCTAAGACAATAAATAAATTGCATATGTTTAGTGTTTTATTTAAAATAATACATATGTAGCAAATTACTCCAAAAACTGTAAGTTTCCCTGGAATAGCATTATATATATACATACACCACTATATATAGAGATATACGTATATATACACCTATACACTCCTAATGAGGAACATCTGTGGCAGAACATGGCTGCTACTTAAATATAAACCTCTTGCTTATTTAATACACACATTGTATTTTATTTCTTCTAATAAAAGAAATTACTACTTTCTGCACTATTCTACTTCCATCATGTTGTTCTCCCCAGTAATTACTATTTAGGAAGTGCATGCCTAACAGTTCCTAGTAAATGTAGCTTCTTTCCAAAAACTGTCTGTGGGAAGCCCTTTACAGTGCTATAACAAGCAATCAGGTAGTGAAAGACCTTTGAAGTAAACTCCAAATGACCTGATAAATACACTTGGTAAAATGACCTTAGAGCTGGAAAGACCATATATTTGAACTCTCTGCAGAACTTGCCATCATTTGATGGAATAGTACATCAAACTTGAAGCTTACTTGATCATAGTCTCTTCATTACTTTTGCACTAATCACCAATACACAGAACAGACCAGATTTTTGTATCTTTGTCACCAAAGTCTGATCACCTTTTATCTTCTTCAGTTATAACATACAAAGTTAGGATGCTGAGCATACTGTGTCGTGCTCAAGAGCTGCATTTTTACTTTACATTTACTGATGTTTTACTAACATCATCTCTTACTGACAGCTTTGTTTTAAGGCTCAGCAAATCATCAGACAGGATCTTGTCTTTACTCATCCCTTAAGGAAGGTCTCTCGCAAACAGCTGCTCCTTACCTGCAGGCCTAAGCAGGTTTTTCTAATGACACCATCATTAGGAAGCTCAAAAGAAAAGCTAAACAAACATTTATTGCTGCCAAGCTTTTAATGTTTATTATCTGTTGATTTGTTTATCTTGGCATAGAATTTAAATGTGGACTTCTTGGTGCTGGGAGTACTTGAACAAGTTTAGATTAGATATAAGAAAAAATTTATTCACATAAATTGTTGTCAAGCATTGGAACAGGTTTCCAGAGAAGTGGTAAAATCTTCATCTCTGGAAGCACTCAAAAAACTTTTGGGTGTGGCTTGAGAACATGGTGGTGGTGCAATGTTGACACCTGGACTTGGTGATCTGTCTTCTTCCACACTAATCTTTCTATGATTCTAAGTGAGGACAATTGGTGTATTTGTATTTCACAAATACAAAGAGATTTGTGAATTTGGTAAGTACTTGTGGGTGCAATCATAGGGTTTTGTCTTCTTTCTTTGTGTGTTCTGTCTCAGTGCAGGCTATACAACCATATATATATATATATATATATACTTTGCATGTTAATGGAGAAAACTTGTATTTCAACATTATATTAAGTGAAATGTATTTATGTGTCAGAAAAATAGCAATTATATACTTGAGCTCTTCAAAGTTTTCAATTTTAAATTGTACGAGCTTGTACTTAATGGTGCCCAACTGCAACAGAATTTTCATTATCATATATTCTTATATCTTTTAAAGTGAGATACAAAACTTTCTTGGGGAAAGAAAGAGCTAATATAGTAATAGCAAGGAAACTGGAAAAATTAAAACCTAAGGGATAGTATTTCTTCTTTAGATACAAACTTTACAAGTAGCAAGAGGTTAATTATTTATACATAATGTTTTTCTTTGAACCAACTGAAATGCATTTTCTTTACTGATCTGCCTGTTTCATATCTCCTACAGAAAACATCTTTTGCTTAACTTTATAACTTATGTCCAAATATCATACCATGTTTTTTTCTCCTTAATAACTTAATGCAGAATCATTCCTGCTTGCTGTTGAACAGTTTGACCCAAGTCCAAACAAGCACTAAAGCTTAAATTCAAGCCTCCAAAACGTAAGACTGAAATGAATAGAAAATTATGTGATTAAGTGTTTTGTTGGATGAAGGCCAGAGTGCTCAGTATCTTGAAGACTCTTGAGGGTATGCATAATCCAATGTAAGAAATAGTCCTATTTTAAGAGTATGTATAAAGATCAATCGTACCAAAACTAGAATTTTGAATTTATAGGTGCACCTTAACTTTAGTGTTGGGCAAGTCAATGTAACATTTTTAAGGAGACTATGATTTTAAAGCACTATTAACTGTACATACTTTGTAACTGGATGACATCAATTTACCAGTTTTATATTCTTCCTTCTTCTCTAACCAAACAAAAAATCTGAGAGAACCGCATTTGAAGTTGTATTGGGTCTGGCTGAGCTGGAGTTCATTTTCTCACAGCAGCCCTCACAGTGCTGCGCCGTGCATTGGTGGCTGGAAAGGTGTTGATAACTCAGCAGTGTTTTGGGTACTGCTGGGCAGGGCTGGCACAGCATCAGTGCTGTCTCTCAACATTCCCCCCCATCAAGGGACTGGGAATGGGCAAGACCCTGGGAGGGGACACATCCAGGCCAGCTGACCCAAACTGACAAAAGGGATATTCCATACCATGTGATGTCAGCTCAGATATAAAAGCTGAGGGAAGGAGGTGGAATGGGGGGAGGGGGCATTTGTTATTTGCAATGTTTGCCTTCTAGACCAACCACTATGTGTGCTGAAGCCCTGCTTCTTGGGAAGTGGCTGAACATCGCTTGATGATGGGAAGTAGAGAATAAACTTTTTTTTCTCTTTGCTTATGCATACGCAAACTTTTGCTTTTGCTTTGGTAAACTGCCTTATCTCAACCTATGAGTTGTTTTTCCATTTTATGTTCTTCCCCCCTGTCCAGCTTGGAAAGGGAGTGGTAGAGCAATTTGGTGGGTACCTGATGTCCAGCAAAGGTCTGTCCACAACAGAAATGTAGTCACCGATTCAAAATATTTCATCCCAGGTTGTTCACGTAACAGTGTACACCTTGGCTGCTCTTGTATACAAATTAGACTTTTATGGTCTAGATTGGAGGATGACTAGATGGTGTTCAGAACAGGTTGGAAGACTGGCCACAAAATGTAGTGATTAAAATGTCACACTCTATCTTGGGAGCAGTAGCAAGGCAAGTACTCTAGGGATCTGTACTGGAACCTGCATGTTCTTTAATGATCTGACGGAGGTGATGAAGTACTTGATTATCAGGTTTGCAGATAACTCCAAATAGAGTAATGAGTCAGTATGATTGGGATAATGACTGCTATCCAGATGGACCTCGACAGGCTGGAGGAATGGGCTGCCAGGAACCTTATGAAATTGAATCAGGATAAATCTATGAAATCCACAAGAAGTACAGGTAAAAATAATGCAAGGGTTAGTATGTGCATACAGTAAAAAAACCCCAAAACCTCCCAAACTCCAGTCTCACTATAAAACACAGTCTGCATATAATAGTTTAGAAAAATCTAAACACAAAACAAGAGTTCATTATTTCCTTCAAGACTTCTTTCTGTCTAATAATCGAGATAAACTTCTGTAGTGGCATGAGACAGGTGGCAGTATATGAACAAAGGTTATAAATAATTGACTGAACTACCTTGTGGTGAGCAAAACCCAGCTTTTATGAATGAAGTCTCATGATAAGAGATTTCATCTATCCCAATATTCTTAAAAGGATTATGGCAGCAAGAAGAACAAAGTGAGTTCCTTAACATTTCACCAGGATTAATTTTTCATTATAGAAAAAAACTGAGAGGTTGATAGAAAATGGAACAGACTCTACACATTATCTAAGAGCTGTAGGAAAAAGCAAAGATAGCATCTTATATATTTAATTTCCTATTTGTATTAGTATCTGCTTTTAAAATATGCATAAATGTGTAATAAAAACAAATTAAAAACCAACAGATAAAAAACCCAACAACCCATGAAGAGATTTGTGAGCCATGCAGCTAAATCCCAAGGCATTTTCTTATGGATTTCTTAACAAAAATATTTATCTAGCATTGTCATCCATAATGTATTGAGGTCAACTAAAAATTAAACCACAGATGCTTGGTGAATTTTTAAGAATAGTGAGCAATATATATTCTGTCTTGAGGAAGCATTATTTATTTATTTTCTCAAATTATATTTCTAAGACCTGCTGATTTAGAAAGCAATACTGCTTATTCTTACATGTGCATGGATACAGAAACAACCTGTTGTTAATGGGAAATGGGAATCCTTTATGTACTTCTAGTGTCTAAGTTCTTGCATTAATCTTCAAATTTCTCTTTCATAGGAATTTATATTGAAGAAAATTAGCAAAAACTGAGGAATCAATCCAACATCTTTTCTTTAGCTAAGCAGTGTAGATAAAAACAGGTTATGCATTACCCTAAAAAAAAATAGGTTTTCATTTATGAGTTTATTTTAAGTTCATTTTGAAAAGGCTTTTTCTTAAAAAATGTAAGTCTGGCAGATGAAAAAAGGGAATTTGCTTTAACATTTTCTGATAAATTTCTGTTGATAAATATACTTTTTTACCCACAGTTAATAGCTCCTGACTAAAAACATATTAATAAAAAATGCAGTACTTCCACCTTTTTAAGGTAAGGTTCTTTGACTTAGAATTTAGCAGGTATACTTTTAGTCCTGAAACATGCCATATTTGCAAAGATTTAGGTCATGTGCATACTACATTTTCATTTTATTAATGAAATTCAATCTATTCAGGTAAGCTAAGCCATTATGTCACAACTGTCTTTCCACATATTCTATCAGAAATAGACATTAATCCTATAACATTTTCAGTAGTGACTGTGAAAACTTTTTAATTTTTCTGTGAAAATAATTATGTGCACAAATTATGGCTAGTTGACATGACTGATGACATTTACCACTCTGAAAACCTTCAATCTGCAGTAAAAGTAACATGCAAGCTGATTCTTATAATTGCATACCACAGGGGAAGTTATTTCACATATTGATGTATTCAATGTTTCAAGTAAGTACTCTCAAGACATTTAGATGTTTTAACATTTGTGCTTAGTTTCTGGCATTTTTACCTCTTGCAGTTTAAATTATGTCACTGTAACATCAAACTCCTAAGGTATATAGTGATAACTGAGCACATACAAGACTAAAATTACACATAATCCTTAAAATCACTCATGATTCTAATGCTGTCACTAAATTTACATTTAGGGCTTCTGCTTTAAATGTATTTGATCACTTGTAAAAATTCAGTCTGCATCAATTATCATGTGTAATCTTAGAATTAAATTGATTCACAAACCTGATGAAATTGTTCAAAGTTTTAACAATGACTTTTCCTCTTCCCTGTATGCTCTCTGCTTACTCTCAGTACCTTTTTTCTAGTAGCTAAGTGGTGCAGGGGCTGTGCAGAATTTTTTTTTTTTAAGGCTACATTGGATAGTGGCTTCAGCAAACCAATTCAGGTGATGGCTTACCTCCACAATGAAGTTCTCATACTTCACATGCGTATTATTGACATGCATTTTTATAACAATACAATCTGAAGCTTACCTGAACAACTTGTATTTTCTAATGCTTTTTCACTTATATTTTCCAGTCCATTTTTAATCTGTAGATTTCTGATGCTTGGTAATATGCAGATTTGTATCTAAACTAGTAGTTCAGATTCTTCCATTTCCTTGCTTGAGTTCTTGCACTGCATTACAAACATTTTGTTTGTTACTCATTTCTTGCTTAGTCTGAGTACTACACTATCACTCTTTACTATCTTCTTAGTTACTGATAGCATGTTCTCCATCACTATTAACATAGCCTTTGCTTTTTCTGTGTGGAATCTAACGTTTTTGACTCATAATTATCATACTGCCCTGGAATAAATCTTTACTGTCAACACTTTAGAGTATACAGTATAAACGAAATAGCATTAGGACAATAATTCATAGAAACATAGAATCATAGAATAGTTTGTGTTCAAGTTACCCTTAAAGATCATCTAGTCCAACTCCTTCTGCAGTGATCAGTGACATCTCAACTAGATCAGCTTGCTCAGAGCCCCTTCGAACCTGACCGCAAATGCTTCCAGAGATGGGGCATCCACCACCTCTATGGGCAACTTGTTTCACCACCCTCATTGCAAAATGTCTATCTAGTCTAAATCTCTTATCTTTTAGTTTAAAGGCATTCCTCCTTTTCCTATCACTACAGTTCCTACTAAGAAGTTTGTACCCAACTTTCTTATAAGCCCTCTTAATGTACTGGCCACAATTAGGTCACTCCTAAGCCTTTTCTTCGAGCTGAACAATCCCAGTTCTTTTAGCCTTTCCTTGTAGAGACGTGATCCATTCCTCTGATCATTTTTGTGGTCCTCCTCTTGAGCCTGCTCCAACAGGTCCATCTTTTCTGTGCTGAGGACCTCCAGAGCTGGATATGGTACTCCAGGTGGGGTTTTACCAGGGGAGAGTAGAGAGACAGAATTTGGTGTCATCACAAACTTGCCGAGTATGCACTTGATCCCACTATGACATTGATGAAGATAATGAACCATACAGGTCCCAGTATGGACCTCTGAGGGGCACCTCTTTTCCATCAGGACTCTGAGACATTGACCACTACCCTCTGAATGTGACCGCACAATCAATTCCTCATCCACTGAGAAGTCTACCCATCAAATTCACCTCTGTCCAATTTAGAAAGATATTGTGGGGCACCATGGAGGCCTTACAGAAGTCCAGGCACATGACATCTGTAGCTTTTCCCTTATCCACTGATTTAGTCACTCCATCACAGAAAGTGAATAGGTTGTTCAGGCAAAATTGGACCTTGGTGGGGCTATGCTGGCTTCCTTGAACCACCTCCCTGTCCTCCACTGTGCCTTAGCATACCCTTCCATGATCTTCCCAGGCAGAGAGGTGAGGCTGACAGGTCAGTAGTTCCCAGGGTCCTCCTTTCGACCTGTTTTAAAAATGGGTGCAATGTTGTGGTGGTGCATTTGTTCTTTGCCTGAACCATATCCCTCAGGATGCTTTCTAACGAGCGCCAAGTTGGACTAATCACTTATATACCTCTTAACATTAGTGACAAAGTCCACACTTTCTGATTGCAGAGTGCAAGAAGACATTAATATCCATCATGGCAGCAATTTCAAGTCTTGTAGAGACATGATATAGCAAAGTCAAAAGGATTATTCATTTACTTAAAATTAAGGAAGTACGTAAATATTTTCATAACCTGAGACCTGAGAATCTCTCTGGTGTCTATTAATGTTAATTCCAGTGAAGACAGTGCAATCAGGTTTATAACATCAGATAAGAATCAGATGAGAGTTTTCCCCAGAAACAGCAAAACTGATAATTACTTCAAGCTTCTCATTGTAATTTAGTGTCTAATTAGATGGACTCTCATGTATTACTTAAGAACTTTTGTACATGCAAATATTATTACAACTTGGGTTTTCTACATGTTAATGTAGTACATGAAACTTGTTAGTATTACCATGTGGTAGAAGGAGCTATGTTGATATTACTAAAGATTACTTTGCTCTCTGTGAAAATTATGTTTTGCTCCTAGTTTTGATAGTGACCTTTGGCAAATTACATCTTTTGTTGTTGTTGTGGGGTTTTATTCCTCCCAGTTATTAATTTAGAAAACACAAGAGAACTGTGGAGTTCTATACTAGCATCTAACCTAAATTATAAGTCATAGTTCTGTGACTTCTACCCTATTTTTGTAAGTATGCTTTAGGAAAAGGTAAAAAATCCTGGAAGAGTTATACAAAAGTACTTGGACCAGTATTTTAAGATGCTGAAGAAAGCATATGAAAACATGCGTGAAGATTTAGCAACAGATACTCAGAATATCTTTCCAGTCTCCAACAACTTGGTGTTCAGGGAATTAATGTCTTTCTATTTATCAGTTCTTGAAATAGGGACACTTACGTATATATAAGAGTATATACTCTTTCCATTTTTTCTCAAGAGGAATAGCAATGTGCAATGAATGAAAAGTGCTAATAAACATAATTATTGCTATTATTTTTCTTTCACCAACATACATATTGTCATTTTCCTGCTATTCATTAAGAAAGAAATACTTCCTCATTCCTTATAGTTCTGTGTTTTACTGGATAAAAATATCTTCTTAAATTTATTAGGAGCTACACTTAACATTGCTTAAGTAGTGCAATCTTATATTATCTCATTCCTGTATCATAAAATGTAATTGTAAATGACATGTGCTTTGACTTGTCCATGAGCTTTATACGGTGATACTCCAGGACAAAACTTAAACCAGCAGGTGAGAATTTTAATGTAGGAAAGATAATATTTTACACAACTGAGTTATCTCAAACCACCAAAACATTTAAGATCTGAGACTAGTAATCTTTATATACAAGCCTGTACAAAAAAAAAGACACCATGAAATCTATATCATACTCTTTGCAAAGCTTCTGTCCCAGCAATTTCCGGAAATAAGGTTAACCTTTTATTTTGCCTTTATGTGATCAGGATTACATATTAAATGTCCCTGCATAATAAAGGAAAAATCAATCCAAACTGAGTGGCTTAAAAATGCTTCTCTTCCTTTAACAGTTTAACATAACAATGTATTTTAAACATTTTGAACTACTTTCCATAATATGCCAGATGATAATGGTTATATATCAAAGCCTGTAATTCCCTGAAACTACTTAGATTTATGCCCACTAAATTAGCTGGTTGTAAAATGTTTAGTGAAAACAATAAACATTCATTCAGTCAGACATAATTCTATACTGATGTAATTACTATGGCTTGAAGCCAGCACTGACTGGGATTCTGGAAGTTTAGTATATGCAAAGGCAGGGCCAATACACTCAGCTGTGTTGTTGTGGTTAAGATTTCTTTAAAGACTGTTCAAGCTATGGACCTCATCTTCTAGTACATCTGCAGATTCTTACTCATCCAAAAAGCATAGCAAAAGTTTTTAGATGTCTGTCCCTATGGAAGTATCATATTTTCTGGTTTACTTATTTAATTTGGAGAAAGAGTGTTCCCTTTCTATTTTCTATTGCCTGTTGGAAAGAACCAGAGACTCTTTCAACTTCATTCACAGTATCTTCCTTCCTGCCTTGAGTACTGCAGTTTCATATACTTTAGTAAGTTCCTGCTTTAGCATCTACTTTGAGAGAGAACAATTTCCTAAGAATGTGCAGCTGGGGACTTAAGTTTTTTCTATGCTCCTTTTTTTCACACTCTCTACCACTTTGGTTTTTCTCCCTTTCATTATAATATAGCCAGGTGATACCCATTTTTTTAACTCACGAAGAATTTATTTCCCCTGCTATTTCTGAAAAGTCTGTGTCTACTATGTTCCTTTTTTCCTAAGGAAACTGACATATTCTTTGCCTGTAATAAGTCTGTAAAGTCTGAGATTTTTTTCTGCTTATCTTCTTTTCATGTGTCTCTCTTTTCAGCACTCAGCATTCATTCTTTGAACACTCTAGCTAGTGCTGTAACGATCACTGAAAATATAGAAAACCAGTATTTATTTATTTTAGTTATGCTGACACTCAGTTTTGTTTAACATTTACTGCTGTCTCTACAAAAAGCTTGCCTGAATTACTGATATCAATGACACTCTTATTATCCACATTATTCAAAAGATTCACAAAATGATCCGATCATTGCAGTTTTTGTATCATTCATTTGGCAAGCAGTAGGCTTTGCACTGACTTGATCAGCTTCTATTTTTAACCCTTTTGGGTTTGGAAACTGTGTGTGTGAAGGGAAAGCACTCCATTGTTAGACTATAAATCTCTGATTCAGTCTTCATTTCAGACATAGTTTTCAATTCATGCATTAACTGTAAAGAATTTTTTCATGGCACAAAAGCATCAGTATCAATCTTCCTTTGCTTAGTGTGTAGAATGTGTGATTTCTCTAGGCTGAACCTGGCCAGCAGCCAAGCATTAACACAGCTCTTTTCTCACTCTACTTTCCCATGGGATGAGAAGAAAGTAGAATGAAGGTGAGTAGATGTGGATCAAGATAAAGGAAGTTTAACAGGTGAATCAAAAGTTCTGTGCATAAGCAAAGCAAAATAAGGAATTAATTCACTGCTTTCCATTTGCAGGTAGATGTTCTGTTGTTTTCTAGGAAGCCGGGCCTCACCACATGTAATGATTCCTTAGGAAGACAAATGCTGTAACCATGAATATCCTTCCTTCCTCTTTTTTTTAGACAGTTTGGGCCAAAAGTCCCAGTTTTGTCCCTTCTCAAGCACACTTGTTGTGGAGGCAAAGCAGAAAAAAGAGAAACCCTTTACACTGTGCAAGAACTGTCAGTCATAGCCAAAACACTGGTGTTTTATCAGAAGTCTTTTATTCATAAATCTGAAGTACAGCACTATACAGGCTGCTAAGGAGAAAGTTAATTCAATTCCGCCCAGATCCCATAGAGTGATACAAATTGAATATGCCCTTTTAATAGAGATCTGTGGATTTTCACCTAAAGCATCATTTTCCCTTGTGTATGATCCTAGGCCTCCTTTATTGCTCAGTATCAATCAAAACCTGAATGGAGAATCAATCTCTTCATGGACTCCTCTGCAAAAGTTATCATTGCATCATTTGAATGGCTGACAACTGTTAATGAACATACTTCCATAATACTAAGCACGCTATACTATATGCATATATATTTAATATATAGTACATATTTATTAGATGCAATTGTTCTTAATAATATTATTATTTATTTAATATAGCATTTAGTGTACCAAAAAATACTGCAAAGGGGAGCAGTGATAAACTAATTTAAAAGTTTGAATATTTATCTTGGAAACTAATTCAAGGCATCAAGAATCTGAAGTTGCAGATTTAGTGGTAAGTATCCTTTTACATCATGCAATTAACACAATATACTTTCATTTTCAGCTATGAACTCATATCTGAATTGGATTGAAACAGTTAGCTTTGCATGCATTTATGTATGACATCAGTTTAATTTTCATATTTATCACTATGTTGAAACATTTAGCAGATAGTCAGTTTGCCAGGATGGTAGTCAGCTTCTAACACAGATTCATACTTTCTCTTTGTGGTGTTCTCTGTTTTCTGAAGTGTGTATACTCCTACTTCCCAACCACAGGGAAATACTCTAGCACACAAACTGTATTTGCCAGAACATTGACTATGTTCTAGAAAGTAGGCATGTAATTAGATGTGCCAGGTAATTCTAACAAGTGGCACTATTAAATTTTTTGTAAAATGAGTCTATTTCAAGTGAAAATTACTGTTATTTCTCTTAGAATAGAGCATGCTTGAACTATTTGTAAAACCAAACAAAAAAAGACACATTGAAAGCACACATTGTAAAGAACAATGGCAATTCAATAGTTCAATAGTATTTTCTTATCTTTTCACTCAGGCTCCAATTGTCTCTTTCATGTGGAAAACTACTACTGTGAAAGGAAAGGATATTTATCCAAATACAACTAAAATCATTGTCATCACAGTGAACACCCTTCACTGAATAAACTGGTCAGCATGTCTTCAGTCAGTTCTAATAGACTGTGACTTCCTTCAGTGTCCTGTTAAGTGGTTTTCAAATCAAATAAGGCATTTCCTTTATTGTAAGGCTTGCTTATCACAATTTGGCTTTTCATTCACGCTGTGCTACTTTCAGAGGCTGTGTTAATGTGTTCAATCTTTTTGCAGGCTTACTTCCTCCATCTTCCACCTGGGCTAATAGAATTCAGTCCACAACGGTAAGCAGAGATGTGTTTGTAACTGTAGCTTGTCTTCTAGATAATCACCTCACTAAAATATCCTTATGTTCTGTAAAATCAGTAGACACTCCATCCTACCTTCACATTGTGGACAGTCTAGTATCACAGTGCCATCCAGTCCAAGTCTTGCACTGTCCTGCTGTTCAGAAGGTTTGGTTTTGTTTACTATTTTCTTGATGGTTCTCCTTCAAACAGGAATTGCATCCTGCTGACTGCCATCAAATTCCAAATGGGGAATTCTTTTATACCACCTGCTCTATAGGTGAAGTATATACATCTCCTTCTATTACTTTGTTTTTGCTAAAAATGATATCTGTATATTTTCTTATCCAATATAACAGAGTAAAATTAATGGAAGCTGTAGTATTACTGGTTATATTACTGACATCACTAGATCACTAATTCATTATTCTTTTCCTCCAATAAAGCTGTATAAAAGAATCCCTTTTTTCCCCTGAATTTTTCATTTTTTCTTATTTTTATCTCATGTCTTGTTCCTACTACCTCCCTATGGTTACCAGGATTTTGTCTGGAAATTCCACGTTCTGTAAGTTGCACTTTTGTATTTTGATTTCTTTGCTTCTGTATTCTGGTTGCAATTTCCACTTTTTTTTTTTTTTTTCCTCCTTAAGGATCACATTATTTTGTTTGGTTTGGGCTTTGTATGCTGCTCTCATAGTTCTTGTTCAATGTGTTTGTGTACTCTGAGAACAGCCCTTGCATGTAAATTAACCAATCCTTCATGATAATACCTCTTTACAGATGGGTTGCAGCTCTACCTATTGTTCAAGCCATGTGCATGCAAACTCATATTCTGTAGTTTAACTAAGAGGTTTAGAACAATTTTCAGCTCCATTTAGCCCTGCTTTCTCTTTCTTTGTCTGCTATGGCTATGATGGTCTGCTGAAGAAAATTTCAGTTTTCTCCATTTTCCTGTATGTCTTGGTTTGAAAGACAGGTGTCTGCTAAGGAAGGCAAGATCCTCCCTTGGAATGGAAAATATAAGCCCCTTCCCTCTGAATTACTATAATTTTGAAATTTTTGCTTTCAGGCAAAGATATGAGGAATAGCAATAACAGTTCTTTACTAATATACATATGTATAACAAGGCAAACAAACAACAGTAACTGTGGCAGTAACACCAAACAGACCCAGAACCCGGTGACCCCTTCTCGGCCTCAGGCCCTGTCCCCTTGGGTGCAGTGACGCTCACGGCCGGCAGGGGGCGCTGGCGGCTCCCGCTGGGCAGGGCGGGTGCGATGGTTCCCCCGCGCCTGCAGGGGGCGCTGTGGGCCGAGCTCGGGGAGCACGCGGCAATGGCGGCTGGGCCGGGCTGGGAAGGGATGGGAGAAAGGCTTCACAAACCCCCTGGGCAGCTGATCCCGGTGCCCCAGCAGGGGACAGCCGGCTGGAACAGCAGGGATGAGCACAAAATCCCAGGTGGTAGGCGAGATGTATCGAAATCTGGAGCTGCAGCGGGAGCCCCGGGATGTCTCGGCAGGCAGGGGTGTGGCGCTACAGTGTAGTGAAGGCTCAGAGCTGCGGCAAAGGAACGGCGGGAGCAGGGCAGCCGTGGCCTGGCTCCCAGTGGGGCAGGGAAAGGCAGGCTTGGGATCCCGGGGTTTTCCCTGAGGCATCCGAGCACATGGTGAAAAGGGCCCTCTTTTAGTGAGGTAGGGTGTTAAACAGGTCCCAGTAGAAATGGGTGCTCCAGCCAGCAAGCTCCGCTCATGGTAGAAGGAAGGTATCAGAAGGCAGAAGCCCACAGCGATGACGAATTCTCCCTACAGCGACTGCAGCCTCTCTCCCCTCCAAATGCTGAGAGAACAAGAGAGCTAGGGGCTGTACCCAACCCCTTTTTCTCCAGTTCAAATTCTTAAAGCATCTCTGCCCTATACGAGAAAACCTCAGGTAAAAGAGGACAGCCGGACCCCTCCCCCTGTGGCCAGGTCTTTTTGTCTTTCTTAAGTACCCAGTAATTTGTCTCCTAGCAACATGTATGGGGAAAATTCTTTAAGAGAGAAAGAAAAACGAAAGGAGAACTCCTAAACCCCCAGCACTATGAGGTTGGGGTAAGTGAATGAACTGGCTAAATATCTGCACTCTTTACTACCCCATAATCTGCAAAAAGGGCACAACCCTCTTCAGTGATTCAAACATCAAAAATATGCCTGTTCTGTGGGAAAGCCAAGTTACCACTGCACTTTCCTCCCTTTTGTAGCTACCCATGTTTTCATTTACATTAGCAGAATATTAGTTTTAAAGATATTAAAATGTGCTTGATCTATCCAAAAAGTTCTCAAATAAGAGAGGAACTCTGACAGCCAGCTCAAGTCCTGCTCTCCTGTACTTGCTTTTAATTTTTAGGTTCAGTGGCCTTCACCTCACCCTGGGTTTCCTGATTTTATACACTCTTCCTAATTGGAAACTGCCATCATGAAAATCTACCTGTTCAGCACCAGACATTACTTGAGGTTCAGTACTTTTTCTTTTAACTTAGAGCGATGTATTTTTCTCCCACATCCTACCCGGCTTTACCAGGAAGTGTTCTGAATGCAGATCTCATCACTTCACCTAGTGATATTACTACCTGTAGCTGTCAAGAGCAGAAATTGAAAGAAATACTGTCCTCTATACTGAAAAGTTCTTACTGAAGATGAATTCTCCAGGGACTCAGCTGAAATTGTAAAAAGAGCTTTTTAAGAAGACAAGTATCAAATACTTATACCTTCAAAATTAATAAAAAATTATTGTCTGCAGAAAAAGAAAAAATAAGTAAATCTTTGCAAATTAATTTTCTCTTTTGTTGTTGGCCTAAGAACATAGCCTTCCCTTTCTTTGACCTATCTAAAAGTCATTGCAGCTTCTAGATAAAAGACTGTCAAAATAGTAATGCATTTTAATTCTGTTTCATTATTGCCAGAGAGAGGAAATACAACTATGTCAAAATTCAAGCAAACAGAGATTGAGAGTTTTTCAGGAAAGTTATGACAACATCATATCTAACAAACAGAAAAAAAACCCTCTTAAATATATCTAGAGGTATAGGGCAAAGAAGCTTTATGTCAATACAAAATTCACTTCTGCAATGATATACTCTGCTACATGAGATATTATAATTAAGAGTTAGTAAATGGAGACCACATAACAGCAGTATAAGAACATTCTAAACATTGCTGTTCACTCATGGATAGCTAAAAGCATCCCTAAAATAATCTCATTTAGGTGAAAGAGTTTTATTATTAGTACTATTTTTATTTTTTTAGCTGAGAGAACAAGTATTTCTAGTAAATTAGAAAGGAAAAACAATATAAATGTTTCCTCCCCTAAAATAAATACCTATCTTTCAATTCAAATATACTTCCAGGAAAATGCAAGTTCTCTTTGAAAATTTTGCCCCGCCCCACCCCCCTCCAATTTACTTGCACTGACAGTCTAAAAAAGTCTAGTCTAAAAATTAGAGTAATAAAAAACTTATTTTAGTTCTTTACCTAGTAACCGGAAACCCAACTAATAATACCATAAGCTCATGCCAATCAAGATTTGGATTATGAGTTGAACTGAACAAGAAAAAATACAAGTAACTCTTATTAAGTTAGATGAACTAAGTTCATTAATTTCATGAGCAGTAAGTGCTCTGGGTTACTTGTTTGCTAAATCATTCACTGAAGAATGTGCCTACATTCTACTTCTTGACCACAAAAATTTTCAGCAGCGTGTGAATAGGATAGGTAGGTGAGCAAAATTATTTTAGTTAGCACTGATGAGTGTCAGATGAGTACCCCAACATACAACCATCTGTGGGAAAGTAATTGGAAAGGAGCTACCCTGCTTCAAGAGAACTAGTGCCTGCCCTACAGTGACTTAGGGAAGCAGAACAATCATAGTTCCTCTATTTATTTCATTATGTCCTGTATAGAAGAGACAATCTTCACCCTTAAGAGCTTTCTTTACCTTAATATTGCCCCAAAAAACTTTACACTTCTTCTCATTTTGATTAGGGAGATACACATACAAAAATATGAAGCAGCCTGATGTATGACAAAAAAAGCCAGAAATTTATATATATTAGCAGTTTTATAATGTTTCATATTTCATTATGACTTTGGTATTCCTATGCAGCTAACACATAGCCTTTGGAAATAAAATTTCTGTAGATGACAAACTTCTCTGATGATACTTTGTCATACCATTAGAGAGGACCAATAAAACAGGTTTATGGTACTCTAAATCTGCTGAATACAGACCTGGGTTTGTTTGCTTATTTTTTATTATATGGCTTAAATTAGTTAAATTATCTTGTCTCCTTTTTTCCTTTATGAAGAAATATTTAGTGAATAAAAGTAAAACAAACACAAAAACTCAGCAAGGCTTGAAAATTTCAGATGTAGATCACCACTGTGGAAGAAATAAATCATTAAAATCAATTTTTGGAAGCTATGAAGCTTGAAGTATTTTTTAAATACCAATTTTATTGAATCTAAATTTCTCACAGAAGTATTGCAATAGTTCTTAAAAGCTAATAATTTAGTTAAGCTAATTCCTGTTTAAAAAATTACCTAAATTTTAAAATCAGTTAGAAGTCTTTGAAAACTGCTGTGTGCAGTAGCTTTTAATGCCAAACAATACATCAAAGAAAACATAAAATAGCAAGCAAGAAAACTGCGTCTTTGGTGTTGAAGACAAGACCCTTTTATAAACACATTAATGACAGAGATAGTGTTTTTCACTCAGTATGCACTGAGGCATAATGAATTTAGGGCCCCAAACTGAAATATATTTTCCTCCAGAATGCACAGTCATTTAAACAACCATTGATTTGTTACCTGGTGTGTTGACACTTTATGATGACTTTCTTCAGAGCCAGCTTATCTTGCTTTTCCGATAATAAATAATGCACAAATGAAATAAAACAATGCATGCACACATAAACAAACTCACACATTCATATGGGTATTTTTTCAATGGAGTACTGTCCTTATTGAATATTAAGGTCACTTAGGTGATGCTCAAGGACTTATCAGAAACATTTATTAATCTTATTTTCACTTACTAATGTAATCTATTTATTAAGGATAAATAGTTTCTTAATTTAAAAATGTTTCAATATGTCATTCATATGCGTAATTTTTTTGTTATGTTTGTTTATCCCAGTTGCAAGAAGTAAATGAGTGGATTTTAAAACATGTATCATTAATATAAATGAATTTGCTGATCTTTGAAATATTGTCTTATTTGTAGTGATATAGTCTTTAACTGGCCTTTCTATAATTATGCATAATTTTAGTATACAATTAGCATTGATAAATATTATGAAAGAGTCAGTCATCTGACTGTAACCTTAAAAGCAAATCATTTTTTCTAAATGAGTCATTAAGGATTGCTAGATTGTCAGTGAGGAATAAGAATCCTCCCATGAGGAGGGAAAAAAATTTAGACTAAAGAATGCCACAGTTCTAAAATAGATGTTGCCAAATCTGTCTCTGGAGAAAACTTTCTTTCTGCATTGAATATATAGAGCAACCTGAACAATAAACTCTGATTGGAGTCCTAACTGAAGCCTTCAACTGGATGAAATTGTTTTTTCCAAAACAGATCCAGACACTGTTTTCCTTTTTACTTGTTTTCCCTGTTATTTCATAGCGCAATTCATGCTTCACGACATGGAAGTAAGGCTTGGAAACAGGGCAGACTGATTGAAGGAAGAACAGTAGTATACAGACCTGTCATAAAGCCTCCAGCTTGGGAGCACTGGGGAAATAGCCCAAGGTCTCTCAAAATATCCAGAAGTTCTCTTTGTGTTAAATATGGTTGCAGCCTCACCTCAGCCTACAGACAGTCTTTGCTTTTATGGAATTTAAATCTAATGAAATCATGAGCAAGTACACAAATATTCATATAACTCATATATATGCATGCATGTGAGTCTACACATAAAGTCACTTGTTTAACTGACTTTAGGAACTGCCTGTTCACTCTCACTTCTAGGATAGATGGGATATAAAACCTATTTTTCTGAGATCAAAATAGCATTTGAAACATGATAAGGAGGTACTTCTAGAATTTGTGAAACCTTTTCTAATTCAAGACTTTTTCTCCCTATTTTCTAACCTGTTGCAATTTTACCTTTTCTCAAATAATTTTCCTCACTCCCTAAATATCTTGATTTGTTCCTTTCTTTCCTCTTCTTTCTAGATACTCCTCTGAGTGTTCTCTCCTTGGTTGTGTATTTTACCCTGCTGCTTCTTTTGAAGTCAGTGGCAAATCTCTTATTGATTTCAGCATGAGAAAGATCAGCTTTCACTCCTTTGCTTCTCTCCATTTTACCATCTCTAATAGCTGGTAGCAAAATCCCACTGACTGTGGCTCTGATCTCTGAAGTGCTGGTACACCATGCTTTTGAGTTTTGATCCCAGTCAGATCACTTTTTGACAGCCAGAACTGTATCAAAATAGAAGCACTACTGTGCTGAAAAAAACCCAGGGATTATGAGCTATGTTTTATTCTTTTCAACTAGTGCTGAGTGTTAAGATTTCTTGTGTCATGTGATTTCTACTTCTCAACTACTTAACTTCCTTCAGTCATCATGCTTATACTGTCATTAATTCTACCCACTCAGTAAAAAGAAAGCAAGCAGGGCAGAAAGTAGTACTACTTCTCTTTGACTCCTGGAATTTCTTCACCAACTATCTCAATAAAAGATAGATGAAGATTTTGGGGATATTTTTATTGATATGACTTCTATCAATAGAAGGTGCATTAAAGCCAACACTGTTACTTGCAATGATTTGTTTTCATGTCTCACAGTAGCAAAGGCAAATAGCATGATACCATGTTCTCATGTTGTCCTTGGCACCTTTCTTAACTTGCTCTAGAATCTATTACCAGGAGAAACTTTATCAGGATTAAACATTTTACCTTAGCTGAAATATCAGTGGGTAAGTTTGATCTGCAGCATGGGTCCTGAATGTCTTATGTTTAATCTGAAATTTGATTTTGTTTGCTTGAGTGTCTGTATCTATGTGTGTGTGTATAGGCACACAAAAATCTACACATACATAAGTGTACACAAATGTAAGAGGGAAAGAGACTGTGAACAAGTGGTACTGTGTGTGAAAACACCTTCAATTAAAAGGGAATGTAATGTGACATATTGTGGCGATCCTGGGATTTACAATATCTAAACTTCTTATTGAAGGCATTGTTTAATGCCTTCAAGTAGCAGGCAAGATTTATTTCATGGTATTATTTTATGGTGTCTGCAATAAAAAATTATGTCTAGGCTGAGAAAGTATGAAGGAGATAATCTTCTTGCATGACTCCTAAAACCTTACTGTCAAGAGGAACCACTTATGATAAAACATGAAATCTTGAAACTGTATCTTCATAATCACATTGGATGAAGCCTCCCAAACCAATTCATCCCAGATACAACTGATCTGTTCCTGCGTTTCTTTTCTGCATGGAAAAATTGTGAAGGAAAGTCAAAGATAAGATAATAAAAACAGTCAAATGTGCAAAAAGAGAAGAGATGAATATTCCAGTTAAGAATACAGACTTAGCTTTACAAAAGTAACAGGTTTTGTGTTTGTCAACCTAGCATGTAAGACACATCTGCATTGTTAAGAATGCTTAACTTTTGTTCATTAAAAATCAAATTTTGGTGTTATTTAAAATACCGTGTCAAAAATCCTATTGAATATAGTTAATCTCCCCAAAATAATTGTTGTAAAATGATTCTGATTTCCTGTAACGATCCAATTTTTTAATGTCAGAAAAAAACCCCAACAACTTTGAATGGAAATTAATAATTGATTGTGATTCTTGTCCTCTTGAGATATCATATAAGCAAAACTTCTTAAAAAATCTAAGAGAAAAAAATATAGACTAGATTTAAAAATACTTGACTTAGTTTTCCAACATATTTGAAACAAAACTTTTCATAAGAATAGCCACTTGGAATTTCTTGACAATTCATAAGCAAAGACTTTGTATTGAAAGCCATTTTGAAATTAACTGAACTGTCAGGGCTAGTTACATATATATAATAAATTTTGAACAATCTAACCAATTTTCCAGACTCTGGAAAAAGGATAAAAAATTTTGAGCAAAACATATCAAACATTAAAGAACCACATTTAAAATACATTCTTGCACTAACATATATTTTTTGAGCAATCTATAACTAAGAAAAAATCATCTCTTTTTTTCAGTTCAAGAGACACTGCCACTGGAGCTCATCGCTGTGTCTGATGTCCTCAGATCAAGAACAATTTATTATAAATATAAGAACCATAGAAACTATTTGGAAGTTGAGGTTCAATTAACTAATTTTTTTTTCTTAATGAACTAGTAGGTGAAGGTTATATTAAGCAGGAGGGAGAGTTACAATCTAGAAAATCAGCAAGTTCAGCTGAAAAATGTGTTTACTGTAAGATCAAACTCAGACCATTTTACCACCTTAAAAACAGTTCATCTTTAGCAAAGGGACCTTTTAGCTATGATTGCATATTTTTAACAGAGACTTTAATTCAAAAACAAACTGGAATTTGTCTAGTGAAGCATAAAGATGTAGGATATTCAGAACAGCATATTAAATAAGCATCTCTTCTAGCTTTTTAATTAATAGAGTATAAAGCCAAGGCTGATAAATACTAACAATTTATAAACAGCTAGTTGCATCTTTGATCCTAATTGAATTCACTTACTTGTCAGACAATACATGAAAGGGTGGCTATATCTTCGGAAGACTTCATTATACATGAATTTTATGAGCTCTGATAATTCTGTCTTTTTCAAGACCCAGAAAGGAGAAAAAGGATTCAGTTCTTCTGCTTTAAGATCAACAAAATACAACTGGTCACTTATTGATTCTTCACCACATTCTGTGTTTAGGGGATATTGTCTTTACTGACAAAGTATTGGCTCAAAAGGGCTCATAATTTCAAGAAAGCTTTATTTTGGAATCCTCTGTAAGCTAACTGTTTTGGTTCGAGACAAATTTGGAGGAAACATCCTCTGATAAAACGCAGGGTGTAACCGTCCCTTCCCCACCAGGTTTGGAAAAAAATTCCTTGGAGGGAAGTGAAATATAAACTATTTATTTAACAAGCAAAGTGTATGCAGGTACAGAAAAGAGAATGAATAATGTTAAATAATAAAACCTCTCACTGCAGAGAAGACCTGGGAAGATTTTCAAAGTCCTTTGTGGGTGTGGCTCTCTCCGCTCTGGAGCTGGGGTTCGGTGTGGGCCCTTCCAGGCCACGGTATAGGGCCTCCTGGTGATGTTCTGGTGTTGCTGAACAGTCCAAAAGAGAAGAAGAAGCCAAAGTCCCAGGAAACTCCTTGCTTCAGCTACGAACAAGAAGCTAGCTAAAAAGCAAAGAGTTTTATCTCTCTGTCTCTCTCCCGAGAAAAGGAGCTGAGAGCTGGCTAAAAGCAGGAAGGTGTTTCCTCCGCTCCACCACAGGAATGCAGGGGAGTGTGTATCTGTGTCCTTGAATACAAAACTGCTTGGCTCTTTTTTTTTCCCCTGACACTCAGACCCAGCTTAAAGACACAGAAAGGCACGGGACTCATGTCTGGCATAGAGCAGGCGATAGGGGATACAGCATCATAAAGTCACCCCAAGACACTAACCCAAGACAGTTCCTTCCTATGCCTATACTGTGTGCCAGTATGAGGAAGTAGTCCTCTTAAGAAGAAATGGTTCAGCTTCTGGGTTCCTGTAACA
Organism: Gymnorhina tibicen; assembly: GCA_013399875.1. Classification (NCBI taxonomy): domain Eukaryota; kingdom Metazoa; phylum Chordata; class Aves; order Passeriformes; family Artamidae; genus Gymnorhina; species Gymnorhina tibicen. The sequence continues at coordinate 43,511 of VXAZ01004035.1, forward strand.
TCAGTATTTGTTGTCTGCCAAAAATGTGTCAGTGGTACTCCTTGTATAATTTCTGTGCAGATTCCAGCTTCTCTGAATATTTTATCAAGGTCCTTATCATAATTCATTACCTTGAATTTTACAGTTTGAGGTGTGTGTAACATCACTGCAACTATATAAATTCTTTGATAAAAAGATTTTATTACTGATTTATCTTTTTTTAAAAATCATTATTTAATAAATAGAGTTTTATTGTATTAGCAACATATAAGATTCATATTTAAGAATCAAAAATATAGCTGATAGTTAAATCCTCTGGTGTTTTTATAACTAAAACTTGACCTGATCCATTATGAAATTATTTACAGCATATTGCTTTTGTTGCTTTTGTTCCTTCCACTACTTGTCATGCAATTCTATTTAATTTGCCTGTAGGCAAGTCCTATATCCAATGTATGGTGTCTTTAAATAAGCTTCTGTTTCAAGCAAAGTATTTTTAATTTTAAGTAGCAACTTACTTCTTTTCTCTAAAGACACTTTCAACACATGATTTTTTAGCATTTAGCTGAGATAAATAAAGTAAAAACTTTATGCTCAAACACAAAGGAAAATAATAGAGAATGTAAATAAAGAATCTTTGCTCTGTATTTGTGCCTATGAAACAGAGTTTACATGCCATATTTTTGCAGTTTATCAGAATTTTTATAAATTCAGGGAGAGGGATCTGAATTACTCTCTAATGCACTGTATATTAAAAAAAACAATGCCTGAGGATTGCTGCTGTGCTACAGAAAAAATAGCTTTTAATAGCATTTTATGTCTGCTTTTGCTTTCAGATATGTTCTTCAAGAATAAGAAGAAAGCTTAGAATAAGGATGTCTTGGGTTTAAAAGGAAAAGTTTTAGTGGGAGGGGGCTGCAGGACAGCCTCTGCTAGGACCCGAGCTAGAGCAGTTCTTGGAGAACTACAGCCTGTGGAAAGGACACCTACTGGAGTGGTTTGTGAAGGGCTGTATTCCATTGAAGGGATTCCACATGGAACAGGGCACCAGAAGGGATGAACTGTTACAAACTGACCACAGCTCCCCACTCCCCATTTTCCTTGGGAGCTCATTGGTAAGCAGTCACCATGCACCTGCATATATGAGAAAAAATCAAGTATGAAGATCACTAACTCCTCCTGCAGTCTTCCAGATGCACCATTGCAGTCAGGCACTACAGGAAAAGCCAGTCAGCTATAGATGTTACCTTTTTGGTAAGGTGAGAAAAAACCAAAAGATAACACAAAGTTCTAGGATAGTTAAGACTGTTCTGTACAGTCTATGTTTTTGAGAATAACGGACAGCTAAAGTTTTTGCTCTGTGGCTTGTTACAGTCTAGGACAGTGGTGGAACTTTAGTAAAACCCAGTGTAATTGGTTCTATGTTCTGGAGGTGCTTAGATTTTTCCCGGATTACTGCCATAATTAGGTAACTGAATGGAGTAAGTGAGGTTTGTGGGCTTCAGCTGTTTGAATGATTAATCTATACATCAAGTGACAGATGTTTTGGGTTTTTTAAGAGAATTTCTTTGGTATCTTATTGATTATGTTGTCAGAACTGAAAATTAACATAAGGCAACAAGTCAATTGATCAGTTCTTTATAATTAAGAGTAGCTGCTATATACAACATGCATAAATTTTTGTAGATGGGTTTTAGGGAATAATGCTGTCTGAATCTAAATTATATGACATATATTAGACTAATATACACAGTTGTAAAGACCCTAACATGAGGTAATTAACCTTTTACTTATATCCCTGAAGCTCTATTAAAACCACTATTATTCACTTACTATCTCTGAAAAGATCATTGCACCAGGTTTCAGCTCAAAAATATTCATAGCATGAACTAGCTGGAAGCTAATTCTAATATACTGAGCGAGATTCTTCTCAAAAGAGCATGCAGTGAAATCTATCAAGGCCAGGTTGGACGGAGCCCTGAAGAACCTGGTTTAGTGGAAGGTGTCTCTGTTCTTGACAAGGAGTGGAACTTGATGACCATTAATGTCCCTTCCAACCCAAACCATTCTATGATTCTGTGACAAGTATGTAGGCATGCACTTGTGAGAAAAAAAATACTATTATATGTAAGTCTAAATGAAGTAAAATTTATTTACAGCTTAGTTTTAGTATTTTTTCCATATCAGGACGAGCTCAGCCACTATTTATAACTTGTGTAATAGATCATGTCTACATGACTGTATTGTGCTACTGGTATTACAGCATGTCTCTTGGATCTCTTAAGTTGTGATATAAAGCCGTTCTACAGACTGATGAACTGAGAGGATACATCCACTCTTAATGTCTAATTAACCTCTGTTTGGTTGAAATTAGTGTAAGGATATTAATTACTCATTTCTAGAGGTATAACTTAAACTGGTTTGTAGTGGATTCAAAATTTAAATGGAAAGTATATTTGATGTATCATTACAGGAAGTTTTGCTTCTTACGTGGAGGTGACATAAAATGATGCCAGGTACAATTCCACATTTTCTACTCTTCTCTCTGTTGTCTTTGAATCAGCAGAAGGTTTCATCTTCATATTAGGAAAATATGAAATTGTTAGTATTCAAATAGAAACATGGAAGTGTTGGTTCTTTTTTTGTTTTGGCCTAGACTCCAAGGTCCTCAAAAAGTATTACACTGTAGACCTAAAGACATCTGATCTGAAGATAATAAGATACATGTTGAAAGCACATTTGACTGCAGCCCCAGAGATGAAAGGCAAGTGACTAATCATCTCAGTTCTTTGCCTGAGTTTATTTTTTTTTTTAAAGTATTAGAAGAGAACCTGCAGAGCATAAAAGCAATAGCAAGGATGAAGGTCAGTTAGAATATTGTTGTACCACCACTTATAAAGAAAACAGCTCCAATGTATTTTAAAAAATCAAAGAGGCTTTTATGCACTCACTAATAAAAGATGCCAAAGTGCTGTTAGTAGCAGATTTAAAGTGATTTTTGCTTGTGGTGATTAAACCCAGCAGGCATGCTTGTTTTACAAACAGAATCTAACTCCTTTTGTGTATAATTCGTGAAGACACATAATGCATTTTCTATCACAGACAAAGAAACGCAAGAGCTTTAGTATCTTTCACGTAACAGATCAGATTTAGGAGATGCTTATAATGGAAGGTTTTCATCTGACTGACCGAACTTATTAAAGTGAGGCCCCAGTCTGCTGTTAGCCGATGTTTTCTCCTGCTTTGAGACATTCCAATGGTAATACTGAATTAAATTAGTACATACTGGAAAGTCTTAAAAAAAACAAACAAAAAAAATATAAAAAAGAAAAAAATGTGGATTTTGAGGAAATAGTACTTAACTCACCCTTTCTTTTTACTGTGTCTCTGCTGAACAGAGATACGTTAATATATACGTTCATATATTCACCTCAAAGATACAAGAATACACCTACTTCTTTGCTGCTTAGTTTCTGAAGAATATTAAAACGCTATTACTGAAGAGCAATGCTCATAGCATGAAAGCTTTAAAGAAGATTCTGAATAAATTAAGCAAACAGATACAATGGCTATCAAAAAATAGTTCTGAAAAGTAGTTCTCATGTACTATTCTGCTTTTGTAATTTGCTGTACTGGCTTTCACCTTATACGATGCTTTCTGTGTTTGACTGCAGACCATATGTTTCATGTCAAATGTACGCATTACAGAGCGCTGTGTTTGCCTGTCAGATTCTGCTTCTTCATGGACTTTACTTCTAACCAGAAGCATGTGTGGTAAAACAAAAGCATATGTCTTATGTGGATAACTGCATTTCAAAACTATTTGAATGCTGTGTAAAAAATCATGTCATTTAATTATTTAAAATATATGTTAAATAATCTAGCTCAAATTTTAATGGCAGATATTGTATGACCTGCTTCTTGTGATTCACACAGGTGGAGGTTTCAGTGTTCCGAGCAGGCATTCATGTCCACTGCAGTTCATTAATGTTTTAGCTGCCACAGTTGTGCTAATCTGTTTCAGTGGCATATGTGTTCACTCGGTAGTTGTTTGGTGAAAGTAAATTAGATTGTTAATTCTGTTTCAGGATTCTACTTTTTTTTAACTGCTGTGCATTAATTCTATTAACATACCCATTGAGAAACTTTGTGCCAAGATGAATAACAAGCACAAATGAAAGATAGTTCTGCAGTTCATTAAATAGGTGATAAAAGGGCAGACTGTGTGGTAGGCAATAACAGTCAGACAGAAAGTAAACAAATAATGTTTGTCTTGGCAGAGTACTAGCTGATACAGCAATCTTTATGCAGTCTTTCCAATTTATCATGATAAAATCTGTCATCCAGATCTCAGAAAAATCAAGGCTACATTTGCAGAACTTGATAGACACAAAAAAGATACCCTTATGATGTGTAAAATCTGGTGCTAGTCTCCATGCTTACATACTTTCTCATTGCTCCCAACACTCCCAGCAACTGTAAATGACAAGAAACAAACCAATCACCAGACCAACCCCCAGACTACACCAACTTAACATTTAGGATGGGGTAGAACACATGGCCTATGAACCTCGTATGTGATGTATCCACATTCCCTGACAAATGACAGATGGCACACCCTGCATGATTAAGAAATCACAAGTTCCCATTACTCAGCCTTGAGCACAAAATAAAGCCATGATTTCTGATCTAGTCGGGCGACTCCTGAGATGTGGGAAGTGGTAGAGTCCCTGTGAACTGCTCTGGAAGGCTGCATTCATCCTAGACACTGCTGGCTGTGTTGCATTTCATGTTCTGCAGTGGGGGGAAAAAGGGGCATGCATCTTTTACAGGAAATCAAGAAATTTAGTGTAATTTCAATCTTAAAAAACTAAATAAACCACGACATTTATAACAGCTAGTCTGATACAGCGATACTGACATTCACAATCCAAAATATCCAATCAAAGCAAAATAAATATTAATACTACTGCAATTAATAACTGTTGCAAAACTTTTCTACTGTATTGTTTTTCTTTGTTGTTACGCTTACAATCCAGATACACAATACCAGTACTCCTCAAGAAGAAAATATGAGGTATTACATCAAAGTGACAGCATCCCCAATTCTCCACCAGGATGAGTGTGGTGTTGATGGTGGCATTTTCTTTTCCTTAGTCTGGGATTCACTTGGGATTATTGGTGTGTATTTTCTAACAAAATTTTACACCTTGCTTTTTTTTATAAGTCTACAATTCCACATTACAGTTTAAGTTACTATTTATTTATTTTTAACACATATATTTTATGTGTTAGATACTTGCTCTTTGTTCATTTTGCTACCCTTAAAATCACTTTGTCCAGATGTCTTATCTTTAACTGACTGCTGTTTATATTCCCAGTGCCAAATGTCATCCTTTGCCTCTTCTATTACCATGCTATGGCTGCACTCCCTTGCACTGCCTCCTCCATCTCCCCTTTCAAAGGGCAGCACTGTGCACCCTGGTTTATCAACCTATTTGTTTTAAAGATTAAATATGCATAAAATAAAGAAATATTTTAAAAGTTCCTTTGAAAGTTTGGACTATTTAAATGATAAAGTCATCAGCCCACCAAAAGTTCTGTTCTTCATGTTCAGACATAAAATCAGAAATGCTAAAGGTACTATATATAGCATAAATGCTAAAGTATCAGTGCTATCCTGTGTCAATTATTGATAGGTTAGAATGTGAAGCATTTTGTGATCTTCATAGCTGCACAAGTTAAGATAGACCATCAATCATGTTAACTGAACAATATCTTATGTGCATCCTCTGTACAGAAAAAAACAAATCACGATGAATAACAGGTTTGTAGTGTTCAGACAATGAAGTGTTAGACACAAAACCAGGGTAAGTAAAATAATTTTATCCAAGTATTATTCTTTTTTTTTTTTGTAGAAAGAAAGAAATACCGCTTCTGCACCCTTGCTTCAAAAAAAGATTGAAAAAGGAGGGAAGAAAGGGAAGAGGAGTCCCCACCCCAGTCATGGCTGAAGTTAGTGTTCTTCCTGCAGTGGTAGAGATGCCATGCCGTGAGACACACTGTGCTGTTGAGAGAAGCATATTGCCCTGCTATGTATGCCCTGCTGTATGCAAGACAAATTGAAAAGTTACAGCTTAGCCCAGGCCAGAAATTTGCTCGTTCATATGTGCTTGTGAATGTAGTCAATAATGAAATCACACAGGAAAAAAAAATTATACTTTAAAAGTGGATGGTGAAGCAAGAAAACAGCAACAAAACCTGTAAGAAGACAAAGAGAGAAGCTGAAGTTGAAAGAAAAAAATAGTTTTGCTTTTGAAATACACTTTGAAATGTAATGACTTGATGCAAACGTAACATCTGGTTCTGTGCAAAAGCAGATTAATCTGCATCCCTTGATATCTTCAAAACGTGTAACAAAACTGAAGAGAAACTTGAAGGCCATATTCTTTCAGGTTGGTGTTCAGTTGTACCTGAAATTAGGTCTGCTTGATAGGTAATGAATTCCTGATGATGTCTGAAAACATTAAATAAAATATTAGTTTTGGTGTAATTATTTCTCATTTCAGTTTCTCAATAGTATTGAAGAGATGCTTACTTGTATACTACCTGCTACTTTCATTTTGACATGCCATCCATTAAACTTTGGTCCACAAGAGCAAGGAGCTTGCATTTGCTTTTGGGGAAGTAAGGAGGACAGGGGAAGTGCTAGAGAAACACACATTAACATATCACCATGCTAATTTATCTCAAATGTTAGAAAAGAACAAGATTTTTTTTTCTCCTCAGAGAAAAAAGTCTCAAAATAGTCATAGTTGCAATAGCTTGGAAAGACCTATCTGAAGCATGTGCACATCACTCATGGCCACCTTCCACCAGCTGCAGGTATTATGATGCATCTTGCAGATAACTGGCCTATGGAGAACATGACTACTTAGCAAGTACACAGAAATACACCTTTTCAATACACTTGGTAAAATCAGGAGTTAGGACTTTTTGTTATTTTCAAGAGAAAAAGAAAGAAAAATGTCACTTTCCACAAGCTTACAATCCCCTGTATAAAGGTTGGGAAGTGCACTGCAGTGTTCCTTTTATCTTTTTTAGGACTGAACATTCGTACCAATACCATAACAAGAAGTATTGCAAGAAACTATAAAGAAAAGTCAATATTATAATTGAAAGGGAAGAGGCTTAGCAGGGAACCAATATAAAAGATGTAAGGCTTTAAATTATTAGTGCTGGAAGCATAGAAGGGATGCTGATCTGCAGTTGAACACTACATTCAATGGAATGTAATGGAAACAAGAATGGACTGAAAGAAAATGAACATGCTGAAAACATGCTTTTCTTGTATGTCACCTAACCCTCAAACCACTAAAAATTATTACTTTATTTTTGGTGCATCCTCTCTCACATAAGTTCAAAATCCAACACAGGTATGTTCCTACAAATGGCTGACAGAAGTTATACTTTTAATCACCACTGATTTCTAAAGCTGATCTCAATCCAAGAGCTACTCTGAAGTGACACACCAAATCACACATTGTATCATTTTTGTATCTGCAAAATTACTCTGTAAATGTTGCATATTACAATAATTGAAATTGCCATTTGGAAAAATGATGCCTATAAACAATTAATTTGATTATTTTTGTGAATGTATGCTGTGTAACTACTGTGTCTTTAGTTCACAAAGTAAAACCACGTGGAAGAAAAGAATAGACATCAATTTTCTAAAGATTCTGAATTAGACTCATATTGCTTGCAGAAAGAATCATAACAAACAGAACATAGAGCCAAATAAATAACTTCAGTTGTTAATTTCTTCCATTTTTCAGTAATTTTACAGCCAAAAATAATTACTAATAAACAAAATAAAATAGAAATTATTTTAAATAACTTTAAAAACCAAAACATATGAGGTTTAAAATTTGCAAGTAAATTTTGAAGTTATCCCTTGTACTCACTGGACTTAAGAATTTCTCCAGTTAGTCAGAATTCAGCACTGTGCACAGAAAAGTATAGATAAACTACCTAGTGTATCTTTTCAAAATTTACCTCATTTATCTCTTAAACATTGTACTTGTTCTTTTTTAGAGTTACAAGTACTTTAACAAATAACAGAATTGTGACGCTCATTGCTACATTGTGCTACATTGTGAAACATTTTCTATTCAGCTTTTAATCTCCTTTAATAGATGATAGAAGTGTAACAACCAATGCAGAATTGGCATAACAAGATGACATGGGCATCAGTTCCCAGGCTGCAATTTGTATCAGTAAGCACTGAGGCTTCTTTAACATCATCAAGATTAAAGAATTACAGTTGGAATGAACATTGTGACATCTGCAGGTGGTTGTCATCGGGGTTTTTATCATGAATGTAAAGAATATTCTGGATATATATATGTATATATACATATGTATACATAACAGCACATTCCTTTTTCAGAATATCTAATCACATAAATTTTCAGTACATAATGTTTAATCTATTGTGGTGAAAATCCTGTTTGTCAAATGCCATTACATGCATTTATAGAAGTAACTGGCCTGGTCAGGTGAACAATGGAGTTGAAGGAGATCAGGCAGTAAGTAACTACAAGTCTAACAACATATTAGAAGTAGTTAAGTATTAACTAAGTATTAATGAGTCCAAGACTAGTTAAGTATTACCAGGGGATAGGATCTAGGCAAGTAAATATTTCACACTTTTAAAAAAAAGACATTTCTATGGTACAGAAGACTGAGGACATGATTCAAAGAAGCAGCTTTATTCAGGCCACTAAGTAAGAGCTTATGGTTGATATAGACAACCAGTCAGCCAGATCAATCAATCAATCAATCAATCAAATTATTCAGTTCTATACAGTTGCAGTAATGACCAAAACAGTTAACATTTGTCAGAAATTAAAAGGGTATATTATTTCATGCTGGATATTCACTTTTAATACACAAAGAAGACACACAAATCCTAAAGAGAAAGGACACTGAAATATCCCCTTACAAATATATTAATTTCCAGTGAAGGCAGAAAAATATACTATAAAACATTATATTTTGAAGGAGATGTTTCTGAAAGGAGATACTTCAAAAAATATCTTATATAAGTTCTGATATAACATGTGCTTGCAAAGTCTGCAAGGAAAGAAGTAGGGTGCAGCCTTATACCTTAAGGCAAATCCCTTTTACTGTGGTGTAGAAAGCCACAATTTCTGCGAAGCATTCTGCAAACAAAATCCAGGAGTATAATCCCCTTGCAGTCTGTCTTGTTGCTGCCTGGAACCACATGACAGAAATCTGTTTCTTACATAAAGAGCACATGCTGATGAAAAAGACTTTCTTCCTGAGCTCCACTAACAGACCAGAGTAGAAAAAAACAACACTACAAACACCACCACCCCAAATAACCTCCCATTCCTCCCTCTTCCTCCTCTGCCTTATATACAGAGCATGATTGTCACTTGGTCTGGAATATTCTTCTGGTCAATTTGGGTCACCTGTTCTGGCTGTGTCTCCTCTCAGTTTCCCATGCACCCCCAACCTTCTCCCCATAGTGGCAGTACAAAAAGCGGAAAAGACCTTGGCTCTGTGTAAACCCTGCTCAGGAAGGACAAAAACATCTCTATTATCATCACTATGTTCAGCAGAAATCCAAAACAGAGTCCTATACCAGGCACTGTGAAGAAAATTAATGCTACCCCAGCCAAAACCAGCACAGTTTTGTTTCTGAAATCTATGCTAAAATTATTTTTGTCATCCTCTTTATCTTATACTCTCTTATATATGACAGTCACTATGAAAAGTACAGAAATTTCCCCTTGGAGCAATGTTCCTGAAAATTACTAAACCATGCAAAATCTTTTTATTCATGGGAAGGTTATAGAAAAAAAATCAAACAAACCAAACAAAATAACAACAAACCACCTAGAAAAAATACATTACATTTCTGGAGATTGTAACTAAGTTTTGAAAGCAGCCTTACTACTGCAGTCATCACTGAAAAAGAGAGATGCCCGCTTAGTATTGTAATTTCCCACTTCAGGCTGTAGATACTTGTTGTTCTGCACTTATGCTCTATCTTAATATACCTGAACACTATTAACTACACTTTACTTTCCTTATAGCTATACTGCAATCCAACTTTAAAATACTGTAGTTAAACCACAGCTGCTATGCACATGTATCTTTCAAAGTCCTTTTTTGAATAAGTCAATATATAATATCTCTCAATGATACCTGAAATACATAATAACATATAACAATATTTTACATAATTCTCTCTATATTACATATTTCCTATATATTACATGTTTATAATATATAATGTATAGTGTTGATTAAGAATATATCCTTTGGAAAACAAAAAGAACTCTAAAACCTAATTGATCAAGAAAAAATTAGTATTCTCTGATTTTAAATATGCTATAAAATATACGTAACTGTTGTTTGACATCTGCTTAAGATGTTCATCTTAAGCAACAATATGTTTTTAGTGAAGTGAAACACTTGTAAATATAGATAGCTTTGTCTCTCAGCAATGGCTATTCAGGACTGAATAGTCAATAACTATTCTTTCAGTTATTCTCAGAGCTTTACATCACTCTGTCAAGGCTTCTTTTTGCTAGTCTCACAAGAGGGTTTGGAAAATTGTAGGATGCATACTTGTCCCAGTGCTTAGAGCTATATATAGTATAAATAGCTATTGTACCTCTGAAATAAATAATAATCACTTTCATACATGGACAATATTTTCAATGTACTGTGAGTGGGCCATTGTATTGTGTTTGAGTGACAAGGTTTGGTAATGTGGGGTGGCTTCTGTGAGAAGCTTCCTACATATCTGACAGAACCAGTGCCAGCTGGATCCAAGACTGACCTGCCACTGGCCAAGGCCAAGTCCATCAGTGATGGTTGTAGTGCTTTGGGGATAACAGTTTTCACAAGGAGGGCGAAAAGCTACCGCACACTTGCAGTCATAGAGGAGTGAGAATATTTCAGAGGAACAACTCTGCAGACACCCAGGTCAGTGGAGGAGGGGCAGGAGCTGGTCCAGGCACTGGAGCTGAGATTCCCCTGCAGCCCGTGGTGCAGACCATGGTGAGGCAGCTGTGCCCTTGCAGCCCATGGAGGATCCCACACTAGAGCAAGTGTATGCCCAAAGGAGTCTGTCACCCCATGGGAAGGCCATGCTGGAGCAGGCTCCTGACAGGAGCTGTGGCCCTATGGAAAGAAAAGCCCATGGTGGAGCAGGTTTTCTGGCAGAATGTGTGACCCCATGGGAGCCCACACCCCAGTTCCTGAAGCACTGCGTCCTGTGGCAGAGACCCATGGTGGAGCAGTTTGTGAAGAACTGTAAGCCATGTGAAGGGCTCCCATTAGAGAACTCCCTGAAGAACTGTCTCCCATGAGAGGAACCCCGCACTGGAGCAGGGGAAGAGTGTGAGGAGTCCTCCCCCTAAGGAAGAAGAAGCGGCAGAAACAATGCATGAAGAATAGAATGCAACCCCCGTTCCTAATCCCCCTGCACTGTTCTGGGGAAAGAGGACAAGAAATCAGGAGTAGTACTGAACCCATGAAGAAAGAAGGGGTAGAGTGACAGTTTTAAGATTTGGTTTTATTTTCTCATTACATTTCTTTGATTTGATTGCTAATAAACTCTTTTACTTTCTTCAAGTCAACTCTGTTTTGCCTGCGACACCAAGTGACAAATGATCTCTCCCTGCTCTATCTCTCCTTATATTTTCTCTCTCCTGTCCATTTGAGGCAATGCCTTGGGGTGGCCACCTAAAACACAGAGGCTAGACAAAAATAAGAGAATAAAAGTAGGTATTTATTTGAAGGGCCTTCAAAAAAACACCCTGGGCAGTCAAAAGGCTACACCCAAGATGGATGCTGAGTCATGGGTTCTTTACACTTTTATAAGTTTGGTCCATTTGCATATCAGGGTTAATTCTCCAATTATAATCTCAGTTAATTGTGTAATTACCCCAAGTTTGCCCCCGCTCTCAAGGCTTTAGTTTACACATTTTGGGGCCTTGGACAACAAGGTGTCCTTGAAAAGCAAACCTAAAGAGGGTTTGTTATGTCTAACCAGCGTGAGAGAACAGTAGTTAACAGGCCACAAGAAACTTCAGAGTTACCCACTAGGCAGTACAGGATTTGAAAAATATAAAAGGTAAAACCTAAGGCATCAGAGGAGGGGAGTGATAGAGCAGCTTTGGTGGGCACCTGGCATCCAGCCAGGGTCAACCCTCTACAGCCATTATAGTGAATCATTTCTTCTTGTATTCTTTTCGCTATCTCGTTTTCAAAAGCCAATAGTGAGCTTACAGTAGTTATATATTTTAAAAGTCAGTAGTTCAAACATGGAACATCAATCAGGTCCCTTTTGTAAGCAATTCAATAACTTCTCATTAGAAAAATACAGAAGGAAAAAAATTTGGGGCACTGTCATTCACTTTTTCTAAATCAGGCTGAATTCTACATTGAAATTATCTATTGATGGGTAATACTGCTCTGCAGTGGTTTGACCGATTCAACACTATCCTTGTGACCCAGTTCAAATTCTTGTATTCAGAAGAAACACATAAGAGAAAGTACTTTCCTTGCAACAGACAGGGAGTAATTTAATTTAGCAATTGAAATAAATAATATATCCATCAAATGAAAAGTGTTTGGCAATTAGCCTTTCACTATACATGATAGAGATTTATTTTTATTTGATGGAATTGTCTGCATTCTGTTAGGGTCTCAAACTGTCTTTCTCTCTGTTTAATGACCTCTAACTGGTGTCAGGAAAAACATCTCAGCTCTCTCCTGGTCACAGAATAAAGTTAGCCCCATCAGTGATCAGATCAGCCACACATTTATCTTCCTGCTCAAAGCTGCTATGATCAGAAGCAGAACTGCTTGAGAGGAAGCACTGAGCAGTTTCAATTACATGGTTTGTTTTACCTTACAAGTTCCCTTCCCCCAATCCTAACTAAACAGCCTATCCTATCTGTCCACTGACATTTGTTTTACTGATTTTATATCCAGCATTAGTCATAAATTCCTAGTAAGGCAGCATTCCACCATGCCCTGTCTTTCACATCCTTCTCCCAAAAATTCAACTTCACTGTCTATAAAGTCTGATAGTTTCTTCTGGTTTTGTCTTACTAGTTTAGTCCCAGATCAGTTTCGGCCAATCAGTTTTCCCCTTCTGTGATCTGTGAGTTTCTCATGTTACCATCTTTGAAGTTTAATTTATGGTTAGGAACAAGTTTTCTTACTATATTTAAGTCTAAAAATAAGTGTTTGCTTGCACATCAAGTGAATGGAAGAAAGCTAGAAGAAACCTGAGACATTTTACCTGATAATTAGGTAAAATCTCCCTCAGCTTCCCTACTTACCTTCTGCCTTACTGGTTCGGTTCCCTCACACTGCTTCAGTCTGTGTGTCCATGTATGGAAAACTATTTCTTTTTCTGTGTCAGATGCAGCTCTGCTTCAATTTTTACAGTGCTTGAGAGAACTGAGCTTTCCATTTGAACTAAAAATAGTGAATGTTCTGAAGTGATCAGGAATTGAAAATCGTCTCCATCATTTGCTATAGCTCATTTTACTTCTCACTCCTCAAACAGTGAAAAGAGGTATATCAATGATATTTCTGTCTTTTTCATTAACATTTCATGCTTTTGTTTACATGAGTTTCTATTTGAAGACCACAGGAATTCACATTTTTCCTTCAGAAGTTCTCAGCTAGTTTCCTGAAATATCCCATCTTTAGTCCCTATAAATCAATGAACATTTCTATTTAATCTACACCCTGTTGCTCAAATGTGAGGTCAAACATTATTTATTGTCACCCTAACTGAAGATCTGAATAATCTAATCAAAACAGAGGAAATGGTTATCCTTAGTCCAACTAACCCTTTTCTCTCAAGTTACTCTACCTGTTCCAGAAGCCTTCAGAGACCTGAGGCAGTAGAGGTGGCTCTGCCCAAGAGAAATAGGCCACCAGGACTGAGCAAGTTGTCAGCAGACTCAGGACTCAGCAGTGGGAGGAAGATCAGTGTTCACAGAGGGAGCTCCCCCCCTTCTCCTGTCTGGAGTTCTCAAGTAAGGTACCAGTTTTCTCCCAGCTAAAGTCTGGAGGCTGATGAAGAGCCAGCCTCAACAGAGGGAAAGGTGCAATGGATGGCTGTGCCATGACTCCCACAGTTGCTCAGACTCAGCCACAGTCATTCAGAGACCTTCAGCTCAAAAAAGTGGGACAGTGGTCATTTGGCCCCCAGCCTGCTGTTCAAACAAGCTAAAAGCAGCTCAGGCCAAGGCAAGCCCAGTCCTCCCCAGAAACTGACCCTGGTCAATGCTATTAAAAGGCTGGGGAATTCTATATTTTGACAGAATATTGGCTGGGGTACTCTGAAGTGTACACTCACATATATAAAAGCACAAGTCCAGACTAATGGACACTAATATCCAGACTAAAGGAGGAATTAAACAAATATTGACTTTCAAATAAATAAAATTATTGTTAAGTCAGTATCTTTGGTAATTATTTGTTAAGCAATCAGATGCTGATTACTGTAAAGGTGACACCGATCTCAGGTGATCAGCCTGGGTTCACCCACAGCGTCATCAGGAAGATCTCCTTAGCCTGACGGCCGAGCAGCTCGCCCTCAAAGGGCTCCGTCCGGGAGCTGGTTTATGCGAAGGCGCGAGAGAGTAAAAGGAGGAGAGGGAGGACTTTGGTATACAATCTGACAGCTTTAATGCAGGAACACCGTCAGAGGGAACAGGGACCAAAGCCGAATTCTCGGTCGAGGCATGGACTTTAAAAAACTTGGAAAAGAGGGGGGTCCAGGGTAGGCTGCCAATGGGGTAGGGGTGAGGAGGAGGGTCAAGGGGTACAACTTCCAATCAGTACAACTTGGGGGAGGTAACCAGGGGTACAAGCCCATAGAAGGTCAATATAGCAGAACTTTCTAGAAAGATATGAATATTAAGTGAGGGAGATACATATGCAGGAGGGGATTGGAATAAACTTGGGAGGGTACAAACCAAAAGGGTAGGAGGGGTGTAGAAATATGGATTTATCAGCTCCACCACTGATCGTCAGATCCCCAACCAATCTGGCGGGCTACTACATAAAGGCACAACAACTATACCGCTGAGGAAGGCAGAAGGAAAACAGTGTATCAAGGGTTTCAATAAATTGTTCTGCTCGTACATAAATTCTAATTCAATCAGTAATTAGTGAAATTAAAGATTCTTTCTTGCAAGAATATCATCTAAAGTTTGTTCAGAGGACATACTAAGACAGAATTCCTGACCCATTAGTCTTGTACTCTAATCCTCATTTTGAATTATATTGATGAATCTTAGAACCCTGAGGTGAGCTTGAGGTCAACTCTGTTGAGGTCCTTCAGGTTTATGGTGCACTTCCCTTGCATTATACTTGTTCTTGTTAGCTGCCTGTTTTACTCGTATTTCTTACTCAGCTTGAGTGATGGCACCCCTGGTTTTGCAGTTGCTTCAGTTTTGCTGTCCCTTCAATAGCTACGCATTTCCTCTTATCCCTTTTCTGGTGCTCCCAAACGTCCATTCAGAGCCAGCTAATTAAGTTCAGAAGCATCCACATCTGATTTAAAACATGAGTGACAACACTCAGGCTTTAAGGATTCCTCTGTGACTAGTGCCATCCTACAGACGGACTCCTTCCTTTCATCTGCCATGTCTCCTCATCCTCCTTCCACAAATAATTTCCATATCTCTTAGCATCTTGAACTTCTTGTTCAAGTTCTCACAAGGCTACATAGTTACCCATAATAGATTTCCTTCTTATCTGGTTAGTAACTTTCAAAACTTTCTGATAATCTGGAGTCATCAGATGTGATTCCTTGTGTTTTCTCCCTCTTTACCATTCCTTATTTGTTATGCTTGTTGTTGCATATATGTATGCATAATATATATATGCAAATATATATGTGCAAATATCTTTATCTTTATCAAATATCTTAAAATAGGAAGTTGAATTATGCAAGATTGAGAGTTCATTTTCTGAATGGAAATTGTCAAACGTAGTTAGAGATTTCGTACTTCCCATTTTTGGTGATATTTCAAAGTATAGATTAAAATCTTAATTTCAGTCTCAGAAATTCAAGTCTGTTAAAATGTTTCAACTTGAAAGACTTCTAAAAAACCTTAATTTTTTGCAACAGCGACACAGTCCTGGATGGATCTTAAGTTGCTATTATAACCGATTGGCCACAAGAGAAACTACAGTTGCAGTTACTAGGAGTTGTGTTTTAAATGTTTGAGCTATGTCAAGATATTTTTTTTCATATCATGAAAAACATCTGAGTTCTTGGAAACTTTTTTCCTCTTTTGTCTGTCATTTTGAACTGAGCTGTGTAAATGATGTGTCCAAGGTCAAGAGCTAGCAACATAAGTGATATATAAAGAAAACTTGAAAAGAAAAGAAAAGAAACCCCACACAGCTTCATCAGCTTTTACCTCTTCTTAATTTACTATTTGTTTACTGAACAATATATTATAACTGACAATTATAATAAACTTAAGAAAAACAGACTTATATTCTAAATATGCCATTATCTCTGTGCATTAAAACACTGGCCAGTAAACTTATCCGGCATTTTTTTTCAGGAAATACTGTACAAATAATGTAATCCATAAAGAAAACATACTATCAAAATACACAGTCTTTTTAAGTTCTTATCAATATGCCCAAAGGAAAACATTTGCACCTTCTTACTTTTTAAAAATTTTCTTTCTTAAAAATAGATATATTTTTTAAAGAAAGGAAGGAGAAAAGAAAGGCTTTGTATTATTTTTTTAAATATAGGAAAACAATGTATTTTTAAAACTAAGTTTTAAGGGCTTTAAAGATTAAATTCAGAAAATATTTTCTAGTGATGAACATGTCTATGCACAATATATTCTGTTCTGCAAAATGATTTTTCCTGCTGAAAAAATACCTTAGCTTTGGGGATTTTTTTTCTTTTTAAGATAATTTAATGTGAATACAGAAGTGATTCACCTAGCACAGTACAGCTGCTGGAAGATTAATGAGTTGTTTCATTGGGTTCAAGCTTTCCACTTGTTTCAGCTACATGTTAGTGGTACAATTAATTTCACAACATTAGGGTTTTGTCACCCAGCACTTCCTATGGAATTCTAATATGATAGGTATTCTTTAATTAAACCTTTTAAATGTCACCAATGTTGCATTCTACAGGTGAAATGCAAAAATACCTTCAAGGTTTACAAAATCTTTATTATTCAGTGGGTGAAGTAATAGGACACAGAGAAAGCCTGTAGGCTGATGATTTCTAAGTCTGTTTAGCTTGAAAAAGCTGCAAATATTTAATGAAGATACTTTTACAAATTGACTGTGAAAGATTTGTCAGTTTAAGGTTATCAAGGTGAAACAAAGCAATAGTTCATTCACTCCATAATATAATCTTTCATATTCTTAGTGTTGGAGACTATCATATACTTCAGATTTCAACTGACAGTCTCAGCATGGGACTATTTCCATTCACACTGTGACAATCTTTGAAGGTGGGAGCAGAAATTAAATCTCCATCTGACTATGCTGTGAAGTCCAGGCTGCATGCCATTCTTGAACATACAAATACTTTTTATTTTTCCTTTCTAAAAATATATCAAGGTTTATGACCTTAGCATGGAAGTTAAAATCATTTGCTCTTTCTTCAAGACAAGGGGAAAAAATTTTTTCATAACTGCCCTTCTGTGGCTAGCAGGTTGATGGAGGTGATTCTCCCCTCTACCCTGCTCTTATGAGACCCCACGCGGAGTACTGCATCCAGCTCTGGGCCCTCCAGTGTAAAAAGGACATTAACCTATTGGCATGAGTCCAGAAGAGGGCCACAAAAATTGTTTTTCCTATGAGAAAGGCTGAAACAGTTGGAGTTGTTTAGCCTGGAGAAGAGTAGGCTCTCTGGAGACCTTACAGCAGTTTTTCAATATATGAAAGGGGCTTATAAGAAGGGCAGAGACTTCTTACCAAGGCCTCTAGTGACAGTATAAGGAATAACAGTTTTAAACTGAAAGAGGGTAGGTTTGACTGAATGTTAGAAAGAAATTCTATGAGTGTGGGGAGGCACTGGAACAGGTTTCACAAAGGAGTTGTAGATTTCACATTCCTGGAAGTGTTCAAGATCAGGTTGGGTGGAGCTTTGAGAGGCTTAATATAGTGGATGATGTCGATGTCAAAAGCAGGGTGGGTGGGACAAGGTGGGTCTTTGAATGTCTAAATTGTGCTATGATTCTATGACTCTTTTTTCTACATCAGTATTTGATTACAATATTTAAAATACTGAGCACCACTTTATTAGCTTATTTATTTGAATATTTTCTACTTTAAATAATTTATCTTAATACTGTTCTTCTTTGGATAAAATAGCATCATCCCAGAATGTAACTGGATCCATTCTTATTCTTAGAACCCTCTATTTACATGTTTGATTGTATCTTAAAGATGGGACTACTAAAGATAAGACTGCTGTACTGCTCACCTCTATCAAATGTGTTTACCACTATTTAACATGGTATAAATTGACCTGGATTATACATGAGACATCAAAGTGTCGTTTTTACCATGTGGAAGAGAAACTACATTAATCCATGTTACTCAGATCCTCAAAACAAATGTATTGATATTCATGGCTCATTTTCTTACTCCTTGTGATTCCTTCCAGCCTGACTAATTCTATGATTCTGTGATTCTGTGACTTTCAGCATAGACTCTCTCAGATTCATTGTCTGAAGTGTCTAGGTAAGAAGCTCATATCTTGAAATTCAATGGTTTCAAGGAGTTGAGACATAAATATTAGTAGATCCCTGAAATGTGGGTACAAATATGATAAAAAGAGAGAAAAAGGAGACCTAGTGCATGAAACATTATTCTAGACCGGACTTGTCTGAATATGATCTACAAGTTTTTGGAATAAGGCTGCTAATTCTGTTAGGTCTGTGGTGGGTGGATGCACTTCTCAAACAAAACATTTGCTAAACATCTAGATTTTTAAATCTATTATTTATATTCATACCTGAAAAAGAAAAGATTCTGAAATAAGAAACCGGGTAAGAACTATGAAATCTTTTGATAGAAGACTTCTATCCAGACAACTATTTTCTGATCTTTGCTCATCCTGACTATAGGCTCCACATATCTATTCTGTTCTCAGCCACAAAATTTTCAAGCTTCAAAAAGACTTCTTTGAAGCAAGCCTTTGAGATAACTAGAATAACTAACTTTGAGGTGGTTATTTGGTCACTGAAGAGAGAAAAGTGGTCACATTCTTCTTCTTATGCCTTCTTTTTCTGTAATCTGTTATTTCAAAGCTTGAAATGCTGTTCTTTTTGTAACTTACTGAGTGAAAGATTCATGGCTTTCATTTGAGTGATATCATTAGTCATATAAGAGAAAAGTGACTAAGACAAAAAGAGAGAGAGTTTCATGGGGAATAAAAAGTCATTATATCCTAGTCACAAAGTTTTCTAATCCAAAAGAGTACCTACAGTACCCTACAGAAATGCTTGTGAAGTGCTCAGCCCAAACAAATCTCCCCATGGTTGTCCTTTGAATTCTTTATTTCGAGCTTCTGTAGCATGCATATTTAATCAGACTTCTCACTTCTGTATATGCAAAGGAAATTTTAAATATAATATGCTCTAGAGAAAGGAAAAGGACCCATTAACTCACTTCCAAAGCTGATGATTAAATTTTCAGAAAATACCTTGTCTGCAATGAAGTTGATCATAATAGTTTCCTATCAAAAAGATTCATGATCACCATCTTGTGCCACAAAACAACATATTGCAGCCACTATCTAGATATTTAATTAATATCTAATATTATTTAATTAATATCTAATAGAATTATCTAAATATTTACCAAATATTTTACTCAGTTTTAATGAATACTCGTTATCCTATACAGTTTACTCATTATTATTTGTAGCTGGCCTAAAAAGGGAAAGGAAAGATAATACACAAGGTATAAACTAAACTTTTAGTATGAAGGTGATTTAAAAATAACTACCTACCTTCATCACCAAAGTGGTCTGCAGACCAGAGTCCTCATGAAGTCTTCATGTATGTATCTTTGGGAAGTCTTTCTCCATGGTATTTGAAACAAATGAAAAGGGAAGATGAATAACACTTCTTCATTCACAGAAACTTGAATATTTCTGAGATTCTGCAAGTAATCAAATAGACCATGGTCTGTTGGTTTCCTTTCTTTAGACTTGCAGTGGATCTGTACCATCTATACGCCTACTGTATATTCTTAACCATGAAAATTTAAATGATTATAACTGACACACTTGCAGGTTTGTTATTAAACCTGTGCAATTTTCCATCAAACTGTGGCAATGATTTTAGTTCTATATTCATAAGAATTGTAAGAACTTTACATTATAAAATTTCCTTATTAATATTTTATTGAGTCCTCATATTTTAGTACACTTATTTTGCCTTTTAACACTATTCTTGTCTCTTTCTCTAACTTTTGTTCTACTCAACTACTACAAATTTACAAAAGTGTAAGTTAGTTACAGGTTATAGGACTATGGACACAGTGTAACTCTCATCTACAATTTCAATTTTTTTCAAATTTAAAACTTATTTTTGCCTTAAAAATGCCACTAAGCTTGCATAACAGCCACTTTCCATTGCTTCCCGAATCTATCTGTGCCATTTTTTTACCAGATACTAACTGTTTGATTGGGAAGTCACTGCTAGCAGAACTTCTCATGTGATAAACACTAGCATATTTACAGTGTAGGCAAACAATTGTCACCATGGCAAAGGCATAGCTGATTTCATGTTGTGGAAGAGTCAACAAACAATTCTTGACACAGTCTGTCTTTATGAGATGTGATATAATGGCACCCTTTTTCTAGACTCACAGAAGCATCTGATATTTCCATAACAGATTACTGAAATAAACCTAAAAGAATCATGGTATCACTGAAAACTAATCATTTGTCGGTACAGAGTTAATATTACCAGTCTCTGGTGGTTGTATAGGTTTCACAGACTTGACTGCAGTCATTCAGAGAGCTTCACCTCAAACGAGTGGGGCAGTGGTCCTTTGCTGCCAGCCTGTTGCTCAAACAAGCTGAAACCAGCTCAGGCCAGGGCAAGCCCAGACTGCACTGTGACTTGTGTTCAAAGCCAGTGGGTATTTGCTATCGATGGCAACTCATTCGCTGGGATACATTAATCTGTGTTACAATCATTCTTTTTTCACTGTAATTTATTAAAATAAGAGTCAGCTGTGAGACATTTCCAAAGGAAAATGTATATTTTTTAATCTGTCAGCTTTCCGGTTCTTTTCAGCATTTAAGAATCTCATTGTTAAAGTGGTCAGTCTTGAGAACATTCCAAAAATTGGTGCTTGAACATGCAATTGTGATAAAAAGCAGGCTTATTTTTTGATACTTTTTAAGGTNTTCTCAGCATTTAAGAATCTCGTTGTTAAAGTGGTCAGTCTTGAAAATGTTCCAAAAATTGGTGCTTGAACATGCAATTGTGATAAAAAGCAGGCTTATTTTTTGATACTTTTTAAGGTTGTCATGAGTACATGAAATAGTTTTTTTGATGTGTTGCATATGTAGAAGTATATTGATACAGGATTAACAGACAGCTCAGGATCCTGCAAACACTTTTGCACTTAAATAGCTCAGTTGGCTTAAATGAGACTAATCAGCTGTATAAAGTGATTCACGAACATAACTCTTTATTTGCAGGAATACACTGCATTTAAATACATGAACAAAGGCTTCTGTTGTATCACCCCTAATGGTTAAATGTCTCAGGAATTCCTGTCTGGATTACCTTTTTAAGCACTTACTGAAGAATACAGTTCAGAAACTTATCTGTTCTTAAATTAAATGACTTTTTTATCAAGAACAAATGGCCTGCAACATCTTGATTTGAAGCCCCCTTATTTTTGTAGTACAACAGCACCATGAAAAATAAAATTAAATGTCTCATTCAGAGATGTCATGAACACTGACATTCTCATAAGGTACTAAAAAGCTTTTTAGAAAATGCAACTTCTTAAATATTGCCTACTTACAACCTGATTTTGGGTGTTGCTCACAATTCTGAATCAAATGCATGATCTAAATTCAATTATTTGAAATTAGGAACAAAACAAATACAGTTGTCTGAAAACATTTTCTGCAAAACAGAACATTTAATGTAGGTCCATTTAAATTCATTTTAGAAGAATAATTTCAAATATAGCAGGAGATGAATAAAATTGTTGCATTTAAACCATTATAGGAAAATTTATAGCGATTAAAATGAAAAACTCTTGTAATTGTTAAAGTGAAGTAAAATAAAAACATTACTTTTAGATAGAGATCTAAATTCATAATGGAAGCTATAAGATGTCCTCTTCTGTGACAGCAAAACGTTCAACTTCATGAATCAGGAGTTTCGTTCAATTTTTTTCACTGTTATGAAAGAGGTCGTTTTGCCAGTTTCAGTTCTATCATAAAGACTGTGTATACCTTCGGTATGTTACTTCAAAGTTGTTAATATGATACTCCTCTCAATGAATTGTGGTAATGCAATCAAAAAAACCCCCAAAATATCAATTTTTCATGGAAATAATTCATATTTTGTTCAGATTACTTTACTGTACTTCCATTGAGAGATCTGAAATGTAAAAAAAGTAGAGAACGTCTCAGCCAAAATTTTAAGCTTGGCTATAAAAAATTTAGCAATAATTCTCACAGGCATTTCAGCAATTTCATGGATTTCAAATATATAATTCAATAATAGAATATTGCAATTCCTTCCCTTAGCTTCTTCTCCTTCCAGACAAATAGCAATGTATTTGTACTGTGTAAGCTGCAACAATTATGCTTCATACCGTTGTTAACTCTGTTAGAGATCTGCGTGATAGATTAGAGAATGGTGACACTTAAACTCTGCAGTATCCTTATGTGGTGCTTTAATCAATTATTGTAATTTGTAAAGGCTTTCAAAATAAATTCACAATTGCATTGGACTATGTATTGAACTTTAGAGTTGACTGTTTACATAACAGAAAATCATAAATAGACAGAAAGCTTTGGCCAGCTAAACCTTTGTTACTAATGATCTGTAAAGCATCTATGCAGCTTTGATAGCAAAACAAGACTTACTCCGTTACACACTGGGTCAGCAGCTGTATCCTCTCCCTTTTAGCAACATTTCTGAAGCTTGAAGAATGTAGGTGGTGTTCCTACCTACATTCCTAGTGCTTCCAAAGACAAATAAGTATATCTTGAAATCATTTGCGTCTGTTGACCTATCCACATAAAATCCATATTTAGGAATTCTTCTTTAAAGCAAATTACCTCTGAAGGTTTTTAATATCCATATTCCATATACATTTCATTTCTCTTTTTATTTCTGGGGTGGGGAGGGGAGGAGGGAGAAACCACCGAGAGTTATTGACTGAAAGTTTAAGTTAAATTTAAAACATTGATAATTCTTTATGAAAATCAATCATCTTGAATATATGTTTCTCTTAAACATTTTGCATTGTGGAGTAAATTCTTTTCTCTAGCAAAGATTTTAAAACAGCTCTCAGAAGACAGACTTCTAAGTGAGTATGCAGGTTACAGCCAATCTAAAATGCATTTTGATCTTGAATAGAGAATGAAATATAATGATGGTTGAGATGTGTTCAACACTTCTGAGACTTGTACTGTTCAGTTGCTGTCTATAAGAGCACCTCTGAGAAATGAAGCTCTTAAAATTTAAGCAGTTATCACTATAGTGTATCAGATTTTAGGATGGTAGTATTTCATGAATACCATTTTTCTAGGTGTTTGACCAGATGTTGCTCTTTCTTTCATGTGACTGCTGATTTAAATACAAAAGTCATCTATTCCACCACTTGATGCAACTGGGGAAAAAAATAAATTGTTGCTCTGCAAGTTCTCAATCCAGAGTTCAGCATCCTCTGCTCTGAAGGGAGTTTGAATTTCAACCTAGCAAAAAAATAATTAGGAAAAAAAAAGATTGTTGCCATTTGAACAATAGAATGTCAAAATCTGCCATATTAACATTATTCTAAAATATTCAACCCTGAAGCAGTTCTAGCAAACTTTAAATATGCTGAATAGGAGATGTAACAGAGACCAGGTGGGCTTCCAGCAGCAGGAGGCAATATAGGAGAAAAACAATCAGAAACTTAAAATGTATAGTTTAGGATATTTTCTACAGAGATTTTTTTACAGCTCTCTGAAGTCAGCACCTGCAATTTTCTCCTCTTCAGCATTTACTGAAACTTCTGCAGAGCTAGTAAAGGTAATTATTTTATTTGAAATTCTTACACAATCTCTAGTGCTCTTGCTGTTATCAGCTCTGCCACTCAGCTCTCCTGCTACGGAGTCTTGTTTTTTAGGCAGAAAGAAAGATAGTGCTTCTAAAGTTACACCTAAGAACACCCCCACTATGGTACAGTATTTTGTATATTTATTTCTTTAGGGTTTTTTAAAGTGAGTTCTCTTCAATATTATTAATTATTATATATTGAGAGCTGTGAATGCTGTTAATGTGTTTGTCATAACATAGACATTATGGAAAATGAAGAAGGGCTTGTCAGTGATGTGTTATAGACTGATACAGGGTATATGTATATAGTAATTTGATAACATTTTAATTTTCTCCATTTGTATAAATGAAGGAAAATGAAGCTGCAATAGATGTTTAAAGATCTTATCTTGGTGCTGAAAATGGAATCGACTTCTTCCAAATAGAATTATGGCACATAAAAGAAAGAAATAATCTTAATTTTGGCTTTAAAATTCTTATAACGTAATAATCCAGAGATATAAGGATAGAGTCAGAAAAAAAACCCTCCTGAGACAATAATCCATATTTTTCAGCAAAATGCTCCTTTTTCAAAGTAAAGAAGTACATTCTGCTTGAATCTTTTCAAGTTTATCTGAGCAATATATTGGGAAACATCCAATATTGAAGGACGAAATAAAGAATTTTTCTAATTCTACTGTGTTCCTTTCTGAATAAGGATTCAGATTAAGCACCTCCAAATGTTTGCGATTCTGTAAAAGTGACAGAAATGCTACACTCTTTCAAAAAATGTAGAATTCTCATTCTACGTTCTTTCAAAAATAATTGGCATCCAGTTTTCAATGCATTTCACTGACTGCTCATCAAGCCCTTATTTCAGCTGCTTTTCAATGAAGATGTTATGGAAGTCAGTGTCAAAGACCTTTCTGAAATCTGGCTAGTCAGAGTCCACTGCCCTCTACAAGTCTGGGCATTTCTTCATAGAATCATTTAGGTGGGAAAAGACCATCAAGATAATCAAGTCCAGCCTATCACTGCCCAGTCCACAAGCAGGCTATGTCCCTAAGTGGAACATCCATGCATTTTTTGAAGACCTCCAGGGATGGTGTTTCAACCAGTCCCCTAGGTAGCCTGTTTCAGTGACTGACCACCTTTTCAGTGAAGAAATTTTTCCTAGTATGTAATCTAAACCTCTCCTTGGTGCAACCTGAGGCCATTTCATCCTCTCACTTGTTACACAGAAGAAGAGATAAATGCCTACCTCACTACCACATCCTTTCAGTTGCAGAGAGTGATAAGGTCTCCCCTGAGCCTCCTTTTCTCCAGGCTAAACAACCCCAGCTCCCTCAGCCAATCCTCATAAGATTTGCATTCCAACCCCTTCACCAGCTCTGTTGCCCTTCTCTGGACATGCTCCAGCTCCTCAATGTCTTTCTTGTAGTGAGAGGCCCAGAACTGGACACAGGATTTGAGCTGCAGCCTCACCAGTGCTCAGTACAGGGGGACGATCACTCCCCTGGTCCTGCTGGCCACGCTATTTCTGACACAGGCCAGGTGCCATTGGCCTTGGTCTCCTGGGCACATGCTGGCTCATTTTCAGCTATATGTCCAATAGCAACTCCAGGTCTTTTTCCTCTGGGCAGCTCTCCAGCCACTTTTCCCCAAGTCTGTAGCACTGCATGGATTTGTTGTGACTCAAGGGAAGGATACAGGACTTTGCGTTTTTGAATCCATACAACTGGCCTCAGGCCACTGATCCAGCCTGTGCAGATCGCTTTGCAGAGCCTTCCTACTGTCAAGCAAATCAACACTTCCACCCTGCTTATATGATTGAGGTATCAAGTTGGTCAAGCCTAGCTTCTGCTTTATGACTCCGTGTTGACTGCTCCTGAAGATTTTCTTGTCCTTCATGTGCCTGGAAATGTTTTCCAGGATTAGATCCGTAACCTTTTTAGGGAGCAAGTGAGGCTCACCAGCCTGAATTTCCCAGGATCCTTGTATTACTGAAATGTGAGCTTTGCTCTTCATACTGAAAGATGGTGCATTGATATCAAAACCAGAAGAGCAATTCATTTTATCAACTTTTATAAAAATAAATTTATCATAAAAACTTTCTTTGGTAGGGCACCTTCACATTTTCTTCTATTATGAAGAATGAATTATGGATACAGACTAAGAGTTCTGTCACACCCCAATTACCTCATTTCCAGCCGACTACTCATGACTGCATCTGTGACTGAATTAGAAAATATCTTGCAGGTTAATGAGATCTTGGTTAAGTACACTGAAGCTGGACGAGGGAAACCATCTGTTTTTTAACCATATTTAATAAAAATACATTTAACCCGTAGAAAAGAAGTAATGGGAATTGTTTTCTAGATGCTTTATGAATTTTAAAACAACTATTTCAAACTTATGGTATCACTAATTCAGATTTTGTCTTCAGGAGGAAAATGCAGTTTTCCCTCCCTTTCAGAGGAGTTGTAATGACGGAATGGTATAACAGTTGAAAAGAAGTATAAAAAATCTCTGTAAGTACCATGTATAAATTCTCAGCATGTAGTGACATATAAAAAAAGTGCTTTTTTTTCCAAATAGAACATCGTAATTTTACCTGGAAACACTAATATTAAAAAGGCATAGGAAGAAGACTGAATTAACTTTTTATAATTAATCTAGGAAAAGTTCTCTTGGTTTCTTTTCCAAAAAAAAAAAAAAAGAGAAAAATTATAGAACACTGAGCTATTTATGTGAAAATTTCAAGAAATTTCCTTTTCCAACTACTGAACAGATTAAAAACATAGCATTCCCATAATAAAAAAATGTAAGAAGAATAAAAATATATCTATTAAGGAATTGGTTTTTTCCTTTTTCAACTCACATGACATTTTTCTGCTGTGATAGCAGATTGACAAAAAGTACAACCATAGAATCGTAACTTGTCTGGGTTGAAAGGGAGCTTTGAAAGTCATCTAGTCCAACTCTCCTGCAATGGTCCCAGACATCTTCAACTAGATCAGGCTGCTCAAAGCCCAGTCCAATCTGGCCTTGAATGTTTCCAGGGACAGGACATCTACAACCTCTATAAGCAATCTGTTCCTATGTCTTATCACCCTCAAAATAAAACTTTTTTTCCTCATACTTAGTGTGAATTGACCCTTCTTTAGTTTAAAACCACCACTCCTTGTTCTACCTCTACAAGCCCTATTAAAAAGTTTGTTCTCATGTTTCTTTTAAGCCCCCTGTAAGTACTGATAGGGTCTCCCTGTAGCTTTCTCTTCTCCAGGCAGAACAACCCCAGTTTCTGAGCCTTTCCTTGAAGTAGAAGTGCTTCATCACTCATCATTTTTGTGGCCCTCTGGCCTTTCCAACAGTTTGTGTTCTTTTTGTGCTGAGGACACCACATCTGGACACATACTGCACATGGGGTCTCAGAGCAGAGGAGCAGAATCACCTCTCTCAACCTTTTTTTGCAGCCCACGATGTGGTTGTATTTCCATACTGCAAGTGCACATTGGCAACTCATGTCCAGCTGTTCATCCTCCAATACCTGCAAATCCTCATTGGTGGGGCTCTCAATCTGTTCAACCCCCCAACCAGGGGTTGCCCTATCCCAGGTGCAGCACCTAGCACTTTGCCTTGTTGAACCACATGAGATTCCCATGTGCCCACTTCTCGAGCTTGTCCGGGTGCCTCTGGATGGCATCCCACCCTTCAGGTGTGTCAACTGCGCCACTCAGCTTGGTGTCATCAGCATAGGTAAGAATGAATAAATTATTATTATTGCTTAACCAAATACCTGATGACTGAGGACCTCAAATGAAAACCCTGCAAGACACATGTGGCATTTTACAATGCCTGATATATGTACAGATTTTACCACAAGTGAGTTTGGCTACGTCAAAATAGATATTGTTGTCACTACAGATACAAAGAAAAATAATTTTTCATAAATTCTAAAGCACAATTACAGTGAATCAGTTCTATTCCCTCTAAAACTATGTAAGCACTCATATTCTTATGTTACTCTGGTATCTGGTTTAAATACGAAACATCTCTTTGTGTTGTCATGGTTCCTAAGCACAATAAAATACACATTATCTCAAGGATTAAGAAGAGTACATATTTTCATTTGAATATGCCAGTGCACAGTGACAAATAAAGGCATTTTATCTAGCAAAATTTAAATTGCTTCTTCTATATGGAGAATTTCATATCAAAATGCTTTTTCTAAAGACTAATATTTCTTATAATATTTCCAGGATTATTTGCTTCTTAGAATGAAGCAAGCTAGTGAATGATAAAAAAAAAAGAAAAATATAAGAAGAAAAATCAAAAGCTCTGACCCATTTGGAAAATTCAAATACTGCATGGGGTTTTTTTTAAAAGTAATTTTTGACATTATGGAGTTGCCTGAAAAAAAGTGGAAATTTCATTAAACTCCACAACTTGCAAAAGCATTGTTTGGAATCAGCATTTGAGTTTTATTACAATCAAGAAATGTTTCGCCATGGTCCTGAAAACTAGCCAACAGCTAATGTGACTTTCGTCATCGAAGATTAGGTCATGACTCTTCATATACTGAGCATTGTGCATCACCATTCACTCTAATTAACTATTTGCTTTCTCCTAGTATTAGTTCATGATCAACACCGAATCCAATTTGCATCAAAGACACATCTGTGTTCTCATTAATCACATTTATCAGTAGTCAATGAACTGATTACAAGTCTTGCAGACATGAGTGCATGTTCTGGAACATGTCATGTTCACAACATGAGACTAGAGCCCTCAAGCAATTTCACAACGGAACTACTCCACAGCTATCTATACCTGAGACACCTCCACTAGGTCTACATAATTATTGGTATACTGCAGCAAGTGTTATGTCTTCTAATTCATATATTGAATTCCCTACAAGTGCATAAATGTATACAAAAATTGTTTATGGCCATTAACTGTACACATGAGGATCAGTCATATTCTGATATATATTCTGATATAATGTGAAAGGATTTAGCAGACGTAGTTTGTTAAAGCAAAAGACTATGCTTGAGCCAGAAATAACCTCACAAGGTTCTGTTATTAGGAACTTAGAGACAATATTTTAATTTTAAATAAAAAAGCATTAGGCCCAATCTCTTTTTTGAAGAAATATTGACCATTGATATTCCTGGATTTTGAGAACATTTTCACATGAAATATTTGACTCACATTGAAATTAAAGTTTCTCACTTCAACAGTCTTGCTTATTAAAGAGACATTTCTGTTTTTTTTTTTTTAAGAGATCTGAGCAGTCAAAGTGCTATTGCTAATTAAACAAACGTCACAATTACAATCTAGGAATTACAGCATCTCAGATTTGACAGTAGTTAACCTTTAGAGTTCATTAACCCTGTTACTGCTTTTTGCAGTCAAAGTGCTATTGCTAATTAAACAAACGTCACAATTACAATCTAGGAATTACAGCATCTCAGATTTGACAGTAGTTAACCTTTAGAGTTCATTAACCCTGTTACTGCTTTTTGTAATATTTTAAAAAGTCTCAGAGGAGATACCCATCAAAGTGTACAGCACTAATTTTGAGGTAAAAGTTTAGATCTCTTAATACTGCTTTTGTACCACTTTAGACATGTGTGAAAATGAAACCACAGAAAACAATAAAAAAGTGAGCAATAATTTCTTTTCCTTTGTAGAGTAAGGTTCTAGGAATAATGTCAATTATTAATGATTAATAATGTCAACGTTTTGTGTTTATCATATATGGATAAGGTAAGCACTCTAACAAGTATATAAGCAATCTTTCCCAGATTTAGATTTTTATTTTATATTCTCACAAGAAATAATACATAACAAGAAAGGAAAAACCCAACCCATAAATAACTGTAATTATAGATCTTTTCCTGTAAGATAGCTTGACAATATTTATATTGTTCCGTATTCCATCAGCAGGAGACAATGGAAAGGGAAAAATGTTGGCTTTGTTTAAACTGCAAGCATAAACTATACCAGCTGGTGCACTCCATTGGGAACTGATATGTGGGTCAGCACATTGCATCATCAGCACTTCTTCAGCAAATCCACTTGCTTGAATAAACAGACAATATGGGGCCCCAGTATAGCAAAGTATATTATTAAAGACATAACTTCCTTAATTTGTGGCCTTCTTAGCATTTTATTTCAGATAATATTAGCCCTTCTTAAATAAAAGTATTTCATTTCGTAACTAGCTTCAGTGAGTTGATAGGTTCTTTAATGATAACATAAAGGCAAAAGTAACTTTGCTAATATAACTAGCAGAAAAAAAAATCAGCAGAATATGAAGTTAATTTACCTAGATGTTACTTCTACAAAATAATTGACAACTATTTTATTGTCCTAAACTTAGTCTTAAATGAATGTTGGAAGTTTAGTTAGTTCTTTTACACAGTAAGCTTTCTAGTAACCTTTGCTACATCTGTAGTTTAGCTTACTATATAGACACAAACACCTTAGATATGACACATTTACATGCTGTAAATAATTATGCATTTAGTTTTCCTGCTTTGCCTTGGAAGATATTTAATTCCAGGAGAATCAGTTCTTTATCTGAAAGGACAGGCCTATTAAAAATAGAGAACCACATCAAAATAAAATAAAAACCCTCAAATCACATGCAGTCACAATAATTGAAAGCAGATGGGATAAACTAAATACAGAATAAGCATAAATAAAGACTGAAAGACCTCATGAAAATCTGAAAGTCAGAGCTTGTCTCTTTGGAATAAGCTGCTGAGCGTTGGCCTTCAATGAAAGCTCTTGATGTTTAGAAGGGTAGTTCAAGATCTATGTCTTGTGAATTAATCAGCATATTCATATTTTGGAAAGGTTATAAAAGGCATAATGTTGGCTGAACATTAATTTCTGAAAAAAAGTCACTATTTCTTCCCGGGAAATGAACTGTTTCATATTGAAACAAAATGTATTTTAAATGAACAATTTAGAAGCTATTTAAAATATTCCAGCAGGATTTCTGTTCCATTATTCTTGTAATTTCTTTTTTGCATTTGAATTTGCATGTCTAAAATCCATGTTGGTTGATACTGTAAATATTCAACAGAAAATATACTAAAGAATGTTCTTCTTTTATAGTATATTATAAAATATAAATTTAGCTAAATGACAAATATTAACTGTGAGTTTTCCAAAGGTAATTCAGAAGTGCAGCCTCATAGATTATCTTGACTAGTGCCTATATATCTATCTATATCTCAAATAAGTAGACTTTATGCTTCTTTTTCTGAAGAACTACTTCCTTAGATTATGCTCACATACACTGAAATTCATTCTGTGCTAAGATTGTTGGACTTTTTGAATCCAAAACATCAGCAAGGAAATTTTTTATTAGAACTGACAGAAAAATTCTAAGAAATATTGAATTTGAGTGGGTTTTTCATTTCTTAGAATGACCATCCATGTATTAGAAGTGAGAAATAGAAAGCTGAGCTACAAACATGTCCTTTAGAAGATGTGAGGATAAAGCAAAATAGTATTTAAAGACAGCATGAATTGAGGGGAGTCAATCTTGATACTATCATGTTTAGTTGGTATGTCTGCATCTTCTGAGAAACAGAATAGTAGGAATGGGGAAGATATTTATAAATAGGCTCAGCAGTCAGCTAGATTTTAGATATTGGAAGACTGTGATTAGATTCCCATGGGGTTTTACTGCATAGGTTTAACAAGCAAAATGCCTTCAACCTTTCTTCATACATCATGCTCTCCAACCCTGCAGTTATCCCAGTGACCATTTCAAAAATCCTCTCAAGCTTTTCGAATTTTCACTTAAACTGGGAGAACCAAAGCCTGATACAATATGTAAGATAAAAAAGCCTGATACATTTGATATGCAATTTAACGACAGTAGAGTAGAGTAGGAATGGTAACATCCTCTGATCTACTTACTATACTCTTGCTGATGCAGCTCAGAATGGGGTTATATTTTGTTGCTGCAATGGCACGCTGCCAATTGATGATTTTATATGATCTATACATTAAAAAACTAAGTGAAATGTCCCTGTCAATGGATGAGCTTCTGGCAAATAAAGTGATGGTTTTAAAATGTTATCACTTAATTTCATCACTGATTAGAATATTATTCAAACATCTATAATCCTACTTTGGAGACCAGAAATCACATGTTTAATTGTTTAAACAATCTCCCTTCTCATCTCTGGCAAAGCAGACATTTATAATTACATTTAGAAAACATTTGCTTTAACCAATGCACATATGCAGAGAAAATCTCTTATTTTTCTGCCACTAGTATGCATCTGCAAAGTATTGCTTAAGGCATCAAGAATTTGAAAAGCTTTGTTAGGAAACGAGATCTGTAGAAAAAACCTGTAAAAAACCCCCATATTTTCTTCTGAAATATTTTGTAACAGCTAGGTAAAGATATCCTTATTAAAAAATTTGTTAGCAGTATTACCCATTTTTGTTAGCAAATAATAATTTAACTATTCATATTTTTATTTTTATTTATACACAGTAATTAGTCTATAGTTATATTTTAGCAAATTATAGCTCAACCCTAAACTTTTTGATGGAAGGTTTGCTTACCTGTCAATTATTTGTTGCCTGTTCAGTGTAACAGATAACTTGAGTCACAATGCATTTCGTTTGTCCTCCTGATTGGATAGGTTAAGCATCTGAAGTAATCTGTATTATTTACTGCTGCATATTTCCATCATCTGATATGCATGAGATTTCCCCGCGTATCTCTTTGAATATAGGACATTTTTGGTTTAGTCAATCTTTCATGTACAAAAGTGTCTATACATGAGCTGAACTTGTTTAAAACCTTCAACTGCACACATGCACAAAGTTAATTTGGGACAATGCTGCTTGCTAGACTCTGCTTGAGCTATATTGCAGTCATGTCTTGTGCCATGTACCTTTCTGATCTGGAGCCTGATATCCTGATCTCAGACCTGCCTCATCACTGTGGACTTGTCTGGTGGTGTGAATTTTTTGATAAACTAGAATTCCTACAACAGACATGCCCTACTCTTCTTGCTTGGGTTCTATGTGGCTACACAGCTTGCCAGTGAGTCTGGGGCTGCCCCTGCCAGTCTTGTTGCTCCGCTCAGCCCCTAACTCACCATCTCATGAGAAGCAGCCCCTTCCTGTTGCTGTCTGAAGTTTGTGGTGAATATTTACCTTTTTGTACTTTACCAAGTATATATTTACAAGGATTCATTTTTGGGAGTTTTGGGGGTGGTTTTTTGGTTTTTGTTTTTTTTCTCTATGAGGGTTTTGTTTTGCTTTTCTTTTTGTGGTGGTGATTTTGTTTTGTTGTGGGTTTTAGTTGGATTGAGTTTTGTGGGTTGTTGGAGATTTTTAGTAGAGTTTTTCAAACAAAACACATACTTCTTAAAAAAAATTTCAGGCTCTGGTCTTGCTCAGGAAGATTCTTCCACTTCTTATGGCTATCTATACCTTTTCAGCTAGAAAATAGTCTCCCCCCCTTGTCAAAGCAGCATGGACGTTGACAACTTATGCGTTGATGAATCTTATGTTGTTAGGGCATTGTTGCTGATTGTGTAATGAATGAATATTATGGAGATAGAAGAGCATTCTGATTCAGTCCTTTTCACAGCATAAGACCCACATTATTCAATTATATTTTTGGACAATAATTTTAAATCTGAAATACTATTATTCCATATTCTTTCACTGTCAATCACCAGTCTCATTTGCATTATTCTGCACCTTTTCTCTAGATGAAATTCCATGGACTACACTTAGTGTCAGACAGATTATATACATACCCCTTTGTTATCAATGTAATTACTGATAAGAATTAATCAAGATTGCTTTTAAGCCCTGCCTAAACTTTTCTGAGAGAATACTTGCTCCAAAGAGTGGATTACTGTTTTTATTTTAAAAAACAGAGAGTAATTTGGAAAATAATATATGTATGCCTGTGATTTGGTGACTTCCTTATCTCCAAATTGTAGAGACATGGATTTTAGTATTAATTGTTGAATAAGGAATTGGCTGGCTGGATGCAGCCAGAGAGTTGTGGTTAATGTCTCCGTAATCAGATGGAGCCCAGTGACAATCCCTCTGAATACTTGTCTTGGGGTGAGTTTATGATGTTGTATCCCATATCGCCTGCCCTATGCCCAGGCATGATCCTTGTGCCTTTCTGTGCCTTTAAAGCTGGGTGTGAGAGAAAGGAAAAAAAAGCCAGATGAACTTTTCGTCTGTTCTGTGCTCTAAGGACACAGAAATAGCTGCTGCAGCAAGAAGAGCGGAGGAAGCACACTTCTTGCTTTTCAGCCAGCTTTTGGATCTGTTTCTCCAGAGAGAGATGGAGAGTTAAACCTTTTTTCCTTGGGACTTCGGGGTTTTTTTCACTTCTTCCCTTCTGGACTGTTTCAACAACATCACAACACACTGGGAGAACTTTCCACTGAGGCCCGGAGGTGGGCCCACGCAGACCCAGCTCCAAAGAGGAGGAGAGAGACCACACCCACAGAAGGACTTTAAAATCTACCCAGGTTTCTCTCCACAGTGAGAGGTTTTATTATTTAGCATTTTTATTCTTTTCCTGTGTGTTTCTTAAATAAATAGTTTATTCCCTTTCACTTTCCTCTGAGGAATATTTCCTTCCCAAACCTGGTAGGGGAGGGGTGGTTGTGACCTGCCTTCTAAGAGAGGATATTCAAATTTGGATGTTCCTCTGAATTTTGTCTCAAACAGGGACAACACTATCCTGGCACCAGTGCTATTTAATGTCTTGATCAATGACATAGTGCTTTCAAGTGCACCCTCAGCAAGTTTGCAGATGACACAATCTGAGCAGTGCAACAGACACAACAGAAGGAAGGGATGGCATCCAGGCGGCCCTGGACAAACTTGAGAAGTGGGTCCACGAGAATCTCATGAAGTTCAACATGTGCAAGTGCAAGGTGCTGCACCTCGGTCGGAGCAATCCCAGACATGAGCAAAGACTGGGAGAAGAACAAATTGAGAGCAGCCCTCTGGAGAAGGACTTGGAGTTTCTTTTAAATGAGGAATTCGATGTGAGCCAACAGTGTGTGCTTGCAGCCCAGATGGCCAACAGCATCCTGGGCTGCATCAAGAGAGGAGTGGCCAGCAGGTCGAGGGCAGTGATTCTGTCCCTCTGCCCTGCTGTCATGAGATCCCACCTGGAATACTGAATCCAAATCTGGGGTTCTCAAGACAGAAGGACATAGACCTGTTAGAGCAGGTCCAGAGGAGGACCACAAAAATGATCAGAGGGCTGGAGCACCTGTCCTATGAATACAGGCAGAGAGAACTTGGGTTGTTCAGCCTGGGGAAGAGAAGACTTCAGAGAGACCTCACTGGGCCTGTCCGTACTTAAAGGGGGCTTATAAAAAAGAGAGAGAGCAACTTATTTTTCTGATGACTTAGGGAACTTCTGGCTTTGAATGTAAGCAGTACTAAAGAAACATAAGAGCTGGATTAATTGGACAACACACAAAAAAAGAAAAACCTTGTGTGTCAAAGGAGTCTATTGTGACAGGGAGTAAAATTGATTATTAGTTTTCCTTTCTTCATCTAAAATCTGTAGCAGGAAATGATGTTTTGATGTATTCTGGCTAACAGATTACCAAAATCCATCCCTTTCCTCTATTCTGTCACCCTCCTACTCTCCAGTATAGCACAACATATGTTTGATGGGCATGCAGAAGTAAAAAACCATGTATATACACATCCAAAAGAAAACTTTTTTGTGTCTTCCTCCTGTTTAAATAATTTCAGCTTCAAGTCCGTACATTTTGCTTGTTTATTCCTCTCTTCCCATGTGTGTCTCTTCCTGATTCTTATGAAATCTTTTTGTGGGTTGAAGGAAGGCAGTTCTGTCAGGGCTGAATTTTCTTTTGGAATGTAGAGCTAGTAGCATTGTCAGTAGAACTTCTAATGTTTAGCTATCCTGTGTGTAATACTGCAGCACTTCTGTTCTCAAGGAAGCATGACAAATGGGATATTCTTCTATTTCTCCTGAAGTAGCTTGGTTTAGCAGAGTAGAAATCTCCCACTGCATCCAGATGCCAAGCAAGACTTGGCTGTTCTTTGTTAACTCAATGCTTTTCCCAGAATAATAAGCACAAACACCCTAGCCATCTTATGAAGATGTTTTGTGGCAAAAGTTTTGTACTTAAAGACCTGCCGGATTTCAAAGACTATTCTCAAAGTCTTTAAAATTCTAGTGGTCCATATGCTTTTACAGTTAGGAAATACAGACAAGACACCAGCTCTGCATTTCCTTTCATCCCTCTCCCTAAGAAAAGGGAACACAACAAAGAGCATACAACATCTTTCAGCCCTAGAGTGATTTGCAACCTAAATCAGTAATAAGAACTTCATGATTATTCACCTCATCATGGTGTCTATCCATGCTGTCTATGTGAATACATATTGAATTCAATTGAGAAAACTCCCTTGATGTTTTGATTTGAATTTAATTGTAGTTACAGTGAACACCATAATGTACTCAGGTTTGCAGCATTGGCTTGACCTTGGTTATTTTCTCAAGGTAAAACGCTTTTTTTTTCTTTTTTAATCTACTAGGTTCCATAAAGAATTTCTTTTGGGAATAATATGCATTGAGAATTTCTTTTGAATAATTTATTCTATTTCTACTGTTTTAACATATTTCAGTACCCCATAATAAGCTTTTATTTTTCTTATTAAAATAAACAAAGAAACCAAACCAAAGTAAGCAAACAAACAAAACCACAGATACTTTTATTTATTTTTTTTTTAACAAAAGTCTTCTCTTCAGAACTGGTATGATTTATAAATCAGAGTTCTAATGTCATAATTTTGATGTCCAGTAATAATATTCTTTATATACTCTCTACAGTGCAGAAAATGAACAAGAGATCAGAATGATCACAGGAAAGTATTTAAAATATGAAAATAAAAACTCTGAACAGCAACAAAACACTAAGAAACTATTATACATCATTTTCCCAGTTTTATTTACTTATTGGAATTTATTAGAACCACACAAGAAGTTCTTGTTTTTCAGTACTTATGAAAACTGTAATGTTCATTCCTTCCTTGAATTATATATGTCAGAAAGAATATTTTCCTGGTGCAAACAGACTACAAGTCTGTACAAATCTGCTAAAATATTGATCTTATTAAGAATCTGCTTCCTATTAAACTTCAATTCTATACATGTAAAAAATTAAACTTTATTTTTTAATAGTAAATTGTTTTTATGTTAGGAAAGTACAGATCTGAGTGAAATAAAGATGTATTCTTAAAAGTAAGTGTAGGAAACAATTTTCTTAAAATTTTTTAATTAGACTTTTTTTCATTCTTTAATGTGATCTTTAATTCTTTCATATCTAAATCTGGTTTTATTTTTCCTACCAAAGAAAGGCAATCATCCTAATCATGGTCACTATAATGACAAGATTTAATACACTCAGAACATGTCCAGTGGTTTAAGTATTTTTGCATGGCTCTATTTCTGACTATATTTCTGAAAGAAACAACACTTAGGGCATTACTAAAAGTAAGCCAGCAACCCTCCCTGAAAATACACTTCTGTACTCCTGTCTCTGAATCTTGAAAGGATAAAAAGCCCCCAAAGCCCCGCAGATCCAAATTATGCATAGATCCACCTGATAATATATAA
Source organism: Gymnorhina tibicen (assembly GCA_013399875.1). Taxonomy (NCBI): domain Eukaryota; kingdom Metazoa; phylum Chordata; class Aves; order Passeriformes; family Artamidae; genus Gymnorhina; species Gymnorhina tibicen. Next base: position 81,533 of record VXAZ01004035.1, read on the forward strand.
ATACTGAACCAAAACTGCTATTGTGGAAAATTATAACATGTCAAAAAGAATCATGTTCCCTGATTATAAGACACAGCTGAGATCCTCTGGGGTAAAAATGATCAAAGAAATAATACTGTCTAATAGTGTTGCAGTAACATCAAATGCTGAAGACACTAAAATCCTTGCCAAAATATGCCCTTGCAGAAAACTTTTAGAAGAATACATAGGTTCTGTCCTTTTTAAAAATAAAGGATTTAAACACCTTGTAAATGGCAGAATATTAATGCAATATTGCATGTTCCTTTTTACTAGTGTTTTATTTTAAAATATTCTATTATAAATGTAGGAGTTACAGTAGTAATTTTTGAATATCCTTTTCTTTCTGGATTGTCTAATATCTGCTATAATTTGCCTAGCAGTTTTCAAGACCTGTCTAAATCAAACCCCAGATAATATGGTCTGTCCTCAAACCTAACCTTTCTTAGAGCAGGAGACTGGACTAGAGACCTGCTGAGGTCCCTTCCAACCCACATTATCCTATGATCATTTTGGTACAAGCAGGTTAAACTTTTAGCTATTTTATCTCGATGACCTGTAAGGTCCCAGACTCATTTTGTCTTTTCTATCAGCACTGTATCTTGTAAAAGCAAGTCGTTGGATCCCTATGAATAGCAGACTTGATGTTTTTCCCTATGCCCCCCACTCTCTCTTGCCCTGTTTTTCTCTTCCTAGAGGGAGTGATTCAATGCTCAAGGCAGAGAGACTGATGAATTTTCTTTATAACTAACACAGCGAAACCCAACAGCAGACAATAAAATAAACAAAATCCCCACATATGACACTAATGTAAAGGAAACTCCTTGCTGTGCAGACCAATACCTCAGTTTTGTGATAATGTTGTACTGGTAGTGTGGGCCTTACTGTCTTGGGCAAACTGCCAAATTCCGCTGTGGTGATAGACAATAAAAGTGACAAAAAACTGAAGCTGTTCAACATAATTCTTCTTGCAGCATTCTGTCACTTTGGATGTAAGCACAAGCCTCTACAAATGCAGACTAGAGGGGCAGGTTGGTTTGTTCTTTTTTTCTTTCATCCTACACACAAAGTGGTGGAAAAAATTGAACAAAGGCATTAACACATTGTTCTTAAAAAGGATGTGTACAAAATATGTCCTCATGCTTTTGATCTTCCAGATGTGGGCAGTGTATTCATATAGATTAAATGAATAATAATCTGATTCCAAATGCTGTATAAATGAAAGGTCTTCTTACCTCTGGAAACCTTTTTTTCATCTCTCTCTGGATACTACTTTTAAAGATATTAACTACAAACAAGTTAATTTAATTTAATTTAGGGCTCTTGCATTTAAAGTATGAAAAATAAATTATCTGGTATTTCTATGTTTAAGAAGTTTTTCAGTAGACTTCATAATATGTTCAGAAATAATTCCACTTCAATGTACTATATATCAGAATATGACTGCATTTTTAGTATATTTGTAACTCAGATTTCCTTCAACAGTATGTAGTTGCATAAACTTTTAATTATATGAAAATGTGCTTTTAGGGAAATTTTCTGCTATCAAGCTGGAACCTAATAAGATCTAGCAAGAGCATAGCATTGCATAAAAAATTTTTACTTCATGTCCTATCAATATTATGATAAAAATATACCATTTTTAAGATACACTTCTTTTCACATTATTCTTATCATTAAAATGAACAGAAAAGAATGTGATCACTTTCTCTAATAAATGTTTATACTAATGTTAACAATATATATTTTTAGTCTCTGAAATGTTTATTAAAATTGGATTAATCTAGATAAGAAAAAGCATATAAAAATTCTGAACACTGTCAGAAGTCCAGCAAATTTTCCTGAAGATTAACATTTGTTCTGCTTAAATATTGGAAATTTAAATAACCTCAGTTGAAGTACATAATACTGAGCAGAAGGGTCTGTAAATGATACAGCAAGTGGACATGCAATTTTAGGCAGTGATCCATACAATCTACTTCAAATATCTACTCTATGATAAGTGGATTCGTGCCTAGTGATATTTTTCTTTCCCCTACTGTAGCAGTAGTTTAGCTGATTAGATGAAATAAAACAATACAAGAGATATATAGTTATTAAAATTAGTAGTTTAATTTATGCACAGTAAATTTCAAAGAATGAACATGGGATTAGGCAATGAGGAGCATGACTATCCAAGTTTATTCTTCTGACGCTCCAGAATGGTTCTGACAAAATGTTGACAAATGCTAAGTACTATTGTTGTAAGAGCTTTCAAACCTTTCTGCTTTGCAACCTAAAGAAAAAAAAAAAAAAGGAAAACCAGAAAAATTTCTTCCCTTCCCCACCGGGATTATTAGTTTCCTCTAGAATCAAAACCCAATTTTTTTTAACTAGCTGTTCAGAGTGTATAGTTTTCCAGACTGCTGTACTAAATTGGCCAAGTCAAAGGATCTTTTGTAACTGTCTTGCAAAAAATGTGTCATTTAAAAGGCATTTAAAGCTCATGAAAAACACATGCCAAAAATGCTTCCAAGACAAATTTGACTTCAACTCACAGAGTTAAACCTGCGTATCTGCTGCTTGTTTGCTCTCCCTGGTTGTTAGTTTTGTGAGAATACCAGTACTAGAGAATCCATTTACATCTTTCTAGTTTTGATTTCAGTGGGACTTCCTGACTTTGAAATCTGCTTGATTTTCTCTTGAGCAAAAGCTGTTGGGCTTTGATAATACATTCTACTCCTAGGAAAGGAAAGAAGGGGTAGTATCTTTAAAGGAAATTAGTTCTGCTACTTAATTGATAGTTATTACAATTACATAACTTAATGGGAAAAATGTACTGTATCAAGTCTATGTTCCAGCTTGGCAGCTTCCTGTGAATGCCACCTGCATATTAATTAGGGCACAGTGCTCACCTTGGTTTAATATTCCTCTTCTTTTGCAGAAAATGAAAGGGAGGATCTGAATTTGAGAACAGTTGTAAGTTATTCAGAACAAAAGTACAGAAACTTGCTCTAGACCTGGCAGGGCCATATTAACTAATGACAAGAGTGAGAAAACTGTAAAAGAACAGATTAGCAAATCCCTTGTTGCAGACTACTTCATCAAAATCAAGGTAAGTTCTCAGGCAGTTTTTTCAAGGAGAATTCAAGGAGGGAGAGAAAGAAAGAGAATCAAGATATAGGTAGTAGATGCATTCAAGCAAGACAGTTTCTAGGGTTTAGGGGATTTTTAGCTTTCTCCTTGTGGAAGCATTGTGGCAGCTGATTTGCCTCTGCAGATGTTTAGCAGTCACCAGAAATCACAGTATTTTCAAGAAGAAAGAAGAGAGTTTTCACAGAAGAAGGAATTGAGAGGTGGAAGAAATATGTTTGTGAACAAAAAGGGTTCAGGAATCCATAGGGAAATGAGTTTGAAATCACAAATGACACTGATGAGATTTCAGTCCCTGAAGAAAGTATTCTGAAAGTATGCCAATGCATTAGAAAAAGGTACAGCATCTACAATGAGATTTTTTACCTTCCCTAGTAATTACAAGTTACTGGAAAAAGAGGGAAACTGTGGCGTAGACATTAGAAGTAAGGTGTCATACTGACAGCCCGATATCCTGTTAAGAAAGGAGATGTAGTTTTTTTAGAAAAGTATTTCTCTGTGACCTTTCCAACTTTCAACTCTGCAGACACCAGCCTGTGAAAAAATGCAGTGCTATTTTTGCATGTATAAGAACTGGGACTATAACACTTCTGCTCTCTGACAACCTCATTGCTTCTTTCTTTAACTGAAAATTATCAGTCTTTCTCTCAGTACTTTTTCATATCAAAATATATTTACTTTGGAGAAGTAGTCTTTGGATGCTGGTCTTGAAAATATTTCTCCATATTTTGTTCCTTAGTATCTGTGAAAGACTCTCTCAGGTACTCACAGGCAGGGTAAAAAATAAAGTATTTCTAGATATGCAAGAAGTGAATGTAAATTCCCTTTCTGACAGATCTTTAATTACTAGTGCGTAATCTTTGTTTCTACGGGAAATGTACTTCCTGCAACAATCACATAGAAAAAAAAATGGTATGCTGCAAATACCAGTCTTCCAAAGGCTGTAAGAGAAGGAGAGAGGGAAGGGGAAGGGGAAGGGGAAGGGGAAGCCTGAAAAGCAGTTCGGG
>VXAZ01004035.1:85771-119140 GCA_013399875.1 Gymnorhina tibicen
GGAAGGGGAAGGGGAAGGGGAAGGGGAAGGACACACCTCTGTTTTTCCACTAGATTTAATAATGTTTGTATGACAATGATAGTCACTAAACATGTGATTCTCAAATGTCCTCATCTTAAATTTATGTGTACTGTTAACATCAGTTTTCATTTCAGCTAGATCCTTTATTTAGCTTCATAAGTCTTTCTAAAAAACATATGGAAAGCTAATAATTTGAATTTGAAACTTTTTCTTCTTTCCTTTCTACTATTTCTTTAGAAAAAAAGAAATCTCTTATATAGTCATGTTGTCAAAAAACTGATACATAATTGTACAGCAGTCGCAGTCATGTAGAAAAAATTTCCCATTTCACAGAATAGTCTTCCAAAGTCTGTAATGGAGCAGATGTGTCCAAGGAAACTTTCAGTCTCTTTGAGAAAGAGAAGACTATTATAATTATTATGGCATTTAACATCTGAAACAAACCATAAACAAATCAAAAATAGTATGAAGGAAGACCTTTACACTGTAAGTTGTAGGTATAAAGGAAACTGATAAAGTTCTTTAGTTATATAGTTTTGCCATTCCTATTAATTACTCTGTGTAACTTCTAAGAAACAGACTGTACTTGGTGTAAATTATGTTTCTCATGTTTAAAACTATATTGCCATATTTTTTTTCTTTTTGTTCTACAAAATATTATTAATGTCATAGTATTTTTGTCTCATAAAATAAATAATATTTTTTATAAGATATAGGAATGTCTGCAGTCTAAACGAAGTTTGAAATGCTCTAATTTTCAAATAATTATCTTAAGGCGGAAATTCTTATAAAGATGTAAATTATATCAAATAGATCCTTGTTGCTCCCTTCTACACAGAGATGTGGCAAACAAAATCTTTTTTCTTGTGTTTTTGTTAGCAAAGCAAATAATTACAGTTTTGAAAAGTCTTAAGACATACATAGCTAAAATTATTTAAAGTTATCAAGCATTGAGAGGAGGGGGAAAGATCAGTGTCAAAGAAGAAATATTTGACCTCATCTTCTGAGATTGCTATGCTGTTACATCTCAGAAAAAAAAAAACAAATGCATTCTCTCTAGCCCTTTCAAAATGCATAGCACCCCTTTCAGCTCAACAAAGAAGGCTTTATCAGCGCTTTGTCATATATATTGTTTTCCTTGAATACATATATTGCGTTAAATTTCTGAGCTCACTTTTAAAAATAATTTTTTAAAGATTAAAATAAAATTCTTTTTCATAAGGGAGATTGGAACACAGAGCAGGTAGCCTCTGTCCATGCTTAGATACTCTTTATAAACAGCATTTGATTTCTTTTTCATTTCTATGTGTTTTGTTCTTTAAACATACCTTTCTTTCTCAGGCTGTCACGTCAAAAGAATCACAGAAATATCTACTTCAGATATACAGGCAAGAGGAGCAGGTTGAGTCACTTCTCTTTGACTCTGCTCCTGCAGTAACTTTCCAAACACATGAAAAATCTTCACATTGTCAACGCTATGCTCCTATGTATGTTCTTGCTTTCCAGTGTAGCATCTACCACACATCATATCATTGTTTTCTTACTGGTAGAGGTCTGAAGGATACAGATAGCAACATGATTTCTGGGCACTCACAGGTTTGCATATTTTTGGACTTCACGGGGTGATTAAAACAACCATGGACTGACTGTACATATGCCATTATTAAAAGTGACAGAGAAATCTTAAAAAATCCAGACTACATTTTTTTTTCCAATTAAATTCCTCTGCAGTGAGAAAATCTCTATAAACAGGGGGTCCAGATTTTAATCACCACTCTTCTTTTAACGAGGACACTAGTAATTCAGTTTTACCTTCCCTCACTGACCTCAGTAATGTACGTAATGGTTGCCCTTGTACACCAGAATTAATGTTCTCTGAACCGCATGGTGCACCAGAAGTGAATCTTTAAGAATTTCCCCTAGATTTTTTTTTTATCAGCAGCAGAACATTCAGTTTTGCAGTCCTAAATCCTTTTTACAATTCAGAGTGAAATAAAACCTATTCACTTGCACTTTTCTCCTGCTGAGCATAACCAATCTGGAACTGAGCTGAGAAGAGTGACATCAGATCAGAGGCTGTTATTCACTTTCCTGAGTTTCATCTCCTTCATTTAATAGCACCAAAAAAAAAAAAAAATCCTTTTCAAAGACATAAGCAGTTACATGACTGCACATAATTTTAATTTTGAGGGATTTACAAAGAATCAGATTCACAGATTGAAAAATACATCCACCAGTCCACAGAAGTACAGCATGTTGTTCAGGCTACTACAGAGAAAAAAGAGGTGTTATTTCTTAAGCAAAAAGAATACAGGAGTATCAAACTCTCAGAGTCTTTGTCTGCTGTAAAACTGCATAGCTGTACTGAAATCAAGCACACTAGAAATCATCAGCTTATGCATCTACAGAATTTGGATGATGCGAACTTTACAAAAAAAAAAAATCTTCAAAGGCTTGTTTTCTAAATTGTTTCCTACCTCATAACTGAATAGACAGTGTCAGAAGTATTCTTCAGAAAAAATCCCCAACCCACTGGCAGTTTTAGGTATGCAGGCAGCCTGAGTTTGTACAGAAAACCTGTGGAAAATTGTTTCTCTGTTACTAAGATAAATTAACTTCATATGTATGAGGACAGAATAGGATAAGAGTTGTTTACTTCCTAAATATTTGACACTCAAGTCTACTCTTACCCACTTAGCAATTTGATAACATTGCTGCAGAATATTTTTCAGCTGTTAGTCTTTTTTCCTTACCATTTTATGTAATTTATCTCTTCTTTTGGGAATAAAATCTGAAATATCACAGATGTAAAATTCATTTAGGAATAAGAAGGAACAGAAACAAACAAGAACATAATTATAATGTTTAAGAAATTCAAAATAAACACAAAATACTCTGCTAACTTTTGGAGTCAAAAAGAGGTTTAAGCTCCATTTCACATAGCCAGCTGGAGGTTACATTTCCTGGAAGAAATTAAACAACAGGTATAGATTCCATCCCAAATAGCCTGTCTCTTGCTGATCGTTTTATCATGAGAGTAATTAATTTAAAAGCAATGAGAACTACTCATGTGTGGGAAATTTTGCAGGACTAGATATTCATCGACATCACAGCTGGTAGAAAATGAAACAAGGAAAAATTCACTAAAGTGTTTGCAATAATGATGTCCTTTCCTTCTTCCTTCAACTGCCTCTAATGGAAATTAGTATTTTCTTTTCTTATTTGATGAACTATCTTTAGTCTTTTTGAAAAACATTCTAATGATTAGATGGCAGATGCAACACCGTCTGACAACAAAGTTGTAAAACCAGCACTTCCTCTCAAAAATGCCTGCTTAGATATACAAAATAGGAAGTTGAGATAAAAGATCTAACAGTTTTGAAAACTTGCCAGATTTTTTTTCACTGAATAAGGTTAGAAGACATATCTTTTCACTAAAGCAACAGAAAACAAATTAAGACCCAGTTTAAAACCTTTAACATGCCATGAATCTTCTGGATTCACAGTATGATTCACAGCTTTGGATTATGTCTTCCACTAGCATTATTAACAATTATTGTTTTATGTTCTTACTTCTAAGTTTATGTGGGGTTGGTGTCTGCTATCCATATGCGAATCAATCTGAATATTTTGTGATGTAGAAAATATCTTTAGAATAAATACTACTAATAAAAATATCTTCTTATGTATAGATTAGACATACAATTTCTAGAAATAGATTTAAAATGTGTGCATATGTAGATCAGAATACCATAGAAAAGCTTAAGATTATCTAGTTCCACCCCCTTCCCCCTCCAAGGAAGGTGCCTGTCAGATCAGGTTGCTCATGGCTGCATCCAAACTCAATCTGGTCTCGAACACTTCCAGAGATGAGAAGTCCAAAACCTTTCTGGACAACCTCTTCCAGTGTCTAACTACCATAAAAAGTCGCTCTCCCTCTTTTTTATAAATGCCCTTTAAGTACTGGAAGATCACAACAAGGTCTCCTCAGAGCCTTCTGTTCTCCATGCAGAGCAACCCCAACTCTCAACTCTCAGCTTTTGTTTTCCTAGGAGAGGTGCTCCAGCTCTCTCATCATTTACATGGATGTCCTTCCTCTGGACTCACTCCAATGGGTCTGTGTCTTTCTTGTTGTCCAATTATCTCAGGTCCAAGGAGAAGTAAACAAGGCTGAGGGAAGGAAAGTATCCATAAGGAAAGCCAAACCCAGCAGCTGTCCAGAAAATCATCTCTGGTTGGCTTCAGTTGGGGGAGGTCATAGCCCACAGACTCATTTGCTGAGGCCAGGTTTGCATATGCTTCCCCAGAACTGAGGGGAAGGAGTTTTTGAGGGGTGATAGCAACACCCGACGAGGTAACACCCAGAACTGGAGGCTACACGTCAAATAAAGAACAGACTCTGCAGAGAGTCCTCCCCTACACAAACCGGCTCAGTTGTAAAACTAGGCCCCTCTCCCAAGAAGGTCATTCACAGCAGACATTCACATGAAAGGCATCTGTCATGTCTTAGAAGTCATAAACCATCAAAGACCCCTGAAGCACCCCCCAGACTCCTTTCTGAGGCCTTCCACCAGAGGACTGCATGTGATCCACAAGTGTTGCAACAGATCCAGAGTCTGTTGAACTTCCTCCATCCCTGCAGGGGAGGTGCTGGGCCATTCCCACATGTATCTGGTCATATACTAACCCATTGAACCCATTGAATTCTATGTTTAATGGGACCCTCACCACTGAGAAGACCATAAGAAGAGGACCAACAGGATACAGCTGGATCCACAGGAGCAGTGAGTATGTTTTTACTTCATCTGTTTCTCTATCACTCTCTTTCTCTCTGCTCTCCTTCTCCTTTTCCTATTTCTTTCTCTCTCTCTACCTGACATTTACAGTTAAATAAAATTTTTACTACTGACTTCAGCATATGGTCTCATTTGTACCTTAATTCGGGTAGAGGCATCTCTCTAATAATCGGATCTTAACATAAGGCTGCCTTGTAGTTTGGCTCCACAAATTAGAAATACCATGTGGATTTGAGAACAGATTTTGCTTGCTGCTTTTACTTCACTGAATTGAATGAAGAAAATGGAAAAATATTGCTCTGTGATTACTGGTTATGGCTTTCCTGACCTGATTGTTGTTCAAGAGGTCTCCTTTTCTATATTTTATCCCTCTTGTCCATTTACCTAGGCCACATTAAAGACAAGGACTTTTTTCTTTCTCTTTTCTTTCTCTGTAAAGTAGAGTCTTTATAAAGAAAAGGAGTAAGTCCCTATTTTTGTGAACAGTACTAGATTCCTCAAAATCTAGTCAATTAACAGTAAGACAGAGGGTATTATAAGCCCTCATATTCTATCAAACTGATAAACCGCGAAACAGAGTACTATGGATATTTGCTTTGAAATCTGTTGAGCTGTGTTGATTTCTCTTCAATAATTATCATTAGTCAAGGTAACCATTAGCTTGAGTAATTTAAATAATTTAAAAATAACTAAAATAGGTCTTCCTATTTCAATTCTACATATATATGCACACACACATTAACTGCTATATTGGCCCTGTTACTAAATTTTCTTTACATGAATGACAGACACAAAATGTAGGAAGAGCTGCTGCATCAGCAGCTCAAGGGCAAAATTTTTTTTTATTAATAGGAGACCTGCGTTTTAGCTTTCACAGTGACTTTCCATATTTAATGCATTGATTAATTGCATGTGCACTGTAAAATTCTGTGTTCACACCACTGACCCACATGACTAAAAAATGACAAACTTCAGAAACTACAATTGAAAGGTTCAGATGCTCTGTATTGCCTGTATTAAGTGTTTCATATAGGACAATTTCATATTAATTATATGATCTAAACTCAGGTGAGCTTTTTAATATTAAACTTTTGAGAAAACAATTTTCTACCTTGAAACTCAAGACTGATTTCTAGTTCCTAAGATTTAAACAAAGAAAGAGGTATTTCTAAACAAACAAAAAATCTCTGTATTTTGTTTCTGTCATTAAAAAATAACATGCATAGATAAGAGACTATAGAACAGAACCTGCAGTAGACAATTGTTTTGCAAAGCTGCAAACCAGAACACTACCTGCAAAAATAATCTTCTCTTCTTTGGTTTTAAAGCAAGTAGAAATAAAATTTTCATAAATCACAAACAGATCACTACTGGAATAAAAGGTATTGTGTTCACTCGGACTACCATCTCTCAGAATATGGAAAAAATGAAACCTCTATGACCTTCCAAGTACCTTCTTCCTGATGCTCAAATTATGTTAATTATGATTGCATATAAATGGAAAGATAATTTGCCAGGTTTGTTGGTTTTGCAGTTTCAGTTTATAAAAGTGTGAAGTGGAGCTAAAATATGCTGAAGTTGTTTGATACTTAAACATATAATCTTTAAAACTTTTAGGTATCTAATCCTTAGGAAATGCAGCAGCCAGCTAACACAGGCCTCACAGGCTAATAACCAAGAATCTTTATATTGCCTCCTTAGACCACCAGACTGTTTCTGACAACAGTTTACAGCTCATGACTAAATATACAGGGGAATTTTTTACTGATTTCTGAATGAGTCAAAAGCAAATAACAATTGGTGATATTTCCCTACCTCTCGTTGTTTTGAGTATTTGTTGGTTTTTATACTCTCTGTTCTCATTTTTTTATCCCTTTGCTAAACTCTTTTATAATCATTACACATTTCTAGCTCACATTCCCTTACAATGTTTCCATAAAATGTGTCTTTAAACCATATCTGTTGTTGAAGCATGGAATCACAGCACTGAAACCGAGTTATTCTAGATGTATGGCAATATATCTGTTTTCAGTCTTGTTTTCCTTATATCACCACCACAGTAAGAAACGTCTATTTTAGGAAATCCTTTAGAATGGCAAAATTTATCATTAATAGAAATGGAGTGAGCTCTTTTCCCAAAAGAGGTACTTGAGAGATCAAACACACACGTAAGGCAGTGTTAAGAAACTGCAATGCGGCTGTCTCTGTCAGTCTGTTATCTACATAAGAAATGACTTTACTTGCTTCAGCCAACAATTCAGAACTTGTTTCAACAATTCAGAAGAGGGGTTTGGTGCTTTTTTTAGATCATGTTTTCAAAAAGGAAAAAATAAAGAATCCTCTCATTTCTTAGTGATTTGGATTTTAAATGAATACATCCAAATGTGTCAACTTAATTCTGTAATCTTTAAACTACTGTAGACAACAGATGGTAGTTGGAACATGAATGGGAAAACATATTTGATTACATTATAAATCCTTTCAAGTTGTTCAGTTTTTAAAATTAGTTATTAGGACAAATATTTCTGGGCACAACGTCATGTATTTATCATTACCAAGCCCTGATATCATCATCCCCAGGTTTCAAAGATCTACAACAAAACCTGGTCAATAACCAGCTTTGTTTTAAACAATCTGCAAGAGACCTATTGCTGTTCAGTGACTAGCAAAGTATTTTTTATTTATATTGGGTCATTTATCTTTCTTCCTGTTTCTTCATATAAGTCCTGTTTTCACTGCACATTCTGCATAAGGGTACGTTAATGACACTGAAAAGTAATACAAAATACTTTAGTATGTCTGAAGTTAAAAAGGAAGTGTTTTTGAAAATACATGAAAAAAAGAATATATCTTCTGATAAGAGGGTTTTCATTGCTTAATTTTTTTTCTTTTTATTTAGCATATCCCCATGAGAAGCAGGGAAACTACTTAAAAAAATTAAACCAGGAAATAGAAGAGATTTTAATCTGGTTTTAGATGCTTATTATCTCAGTCCTATCTAGCTCCAAATGGTAATAGATCTCTGTTTCTAACAAATTGAGGGGAAATAATAAATTCATGTTGTGTGGAGAAAACATGACAAAATTATACTGAAGAAATGTCTGTATTTGCATTGTATAACTTGTGTATTGTTAATGACACAGATTTTAAAAAGAGTGTATTAAACAATATAGCTTTTCTGCCCTACTTGCTTTTTACATAATTTTCAGATATACATACAGCTATCTTAAGATGTTCCCTCTGTTGATGAAAATTTATTCTAGCACTATGACTGAAAAGAACTACCACAACTGTGGGATGTTATTTAATGTTGGCAAAGGAAGAACTGACAGCTTGGGCAAAATGCAAATGACTGAGAAGTTTGCGATAGAAATGAGTGTAAACAGATGGTTTGGAGTGAGCTGAAGTATTGTTGACTTTCTAATTTGGGATAATGGAAGAGGTCCTATTTAAGAATTTTTTTTTTTTAATGGAAAGAAGCAAAAATACTAACTTTAAAAAGTCTTCACTATGCAGCATCAAGGAAGCTGAATGAACCTTTTCATAATTCTTGCTTGAAATATGTGGCTAAGATCCTGCAGCTGGCCATGAAAGGCTGAGTGCATCTGTGTAAAGCACTGTTGCGTTCCACAGAGACCCAGAGAATAGGTACTATGCTCCTGGAAGAAAACAATAAAATTCACCTAATCTTCTCTACTACTGCCCTTAAAAACATTACCTTTAAGTGTTTTCATGAAACACTCACTTGAATTTGCTTGGACTATTTTTGCATTCCTCACAAGTTCTACAAAATTTATTTTGCATAAACATTTGCACTCTTTCTAAAAATTCCTTTCCAGTAAAACTGGATTTTACAGAGCATGATACATACCGAAAAAGTTTCTATTCAAGATTATAATATTTAGTTAAAATTGCATACAATAGAATATTGCTATGGTGATGTTCCAATTTTGTGTAATTTTGTAGAAAATTGCTTAACATGCATGTACAGTCCATTCCACACAAATTATAATCAATTCAGCAACCCATTTCTTTCAGGAGCTTGAGTGTACAGACCAGTCTGAAACATAATAGCCTTTCATTACTATATTGTAGTGCACGGATGTTTCATAGAATTAGGAGAATTTCTTTGTGTTTTTCCCCTCTGAGTCATAGACTTGTAAATAAAATCTAGGGAAATAGAATGTTAACTGGTGATGGGTGTCTAAAATATAAGCTGATAAAAATTATGCAACTGATCCTTAACTCTAAAGAGATAGAGAAGAAAAAAAATCAACATGATATTATACTTAGGCCAACAATAAGTTTAATCAAAATGTAACTACACAGTTGAATACATCTAAATTGCATTAAATTACTTTTAGCTTACTTAAGGGATAATTAGAACTCTTCTGTTCTAAAGAAAATCAGTTTACAAAAACCCTAAGTGCTCTCTAGATCTATATTAAATATCAAAGCTTAACATGAGAGTTAGGTTCACCTCATGGGCATTTTGATGTGAAATTATTGTATGATATGAAATTATTATAATTTTTTTTTCTCTTTTTACAGGACTTTTCAAGACTTGTTGAAAACTTTGAATAGTAATTGCTTATTTCTGACCTAAGTGGAGAGAATATCAGGAGAAATCCAAGTAATAATATCTTAGTGATTTTTGGAAATTGTACTCCACTACTTTTAAGGAGGATTTAGCTTCTTAACTCACTAATGTCATAATGGAAAATATATTTTCATGAAAGCACACTAATATACTTTGTGTTTTAAATATTCATCTAAATATCCCCTGAATGTCTAAATTAGAGTAGTACAGGAAGGAAAACAGTAGTAAGAGTAGTATAAAAGTGTAAACTATAGTACCAGTAAAGGTCCCGCAAAGTATCAATCCCCTTTCAAAGCTAACACAAGTGTGGATACAAAAAGAGCTGTTAGAAAGGTTTTTCCAGCTTCTTGCAATATTCTATAAGAATCTTTCCTTTCTCACGCAAGCTAAGAAAACAGTAAGATGGTTTTTGTATAACTATCTGAACACCTGGTGTTTGTCTAAGTTCTGTTTATGATACACTGGTAAAATGCTATTGAACTGGGTGTTGTAAGACTTTAGCCAATCACCCTAGGGGGTGGGTGATCAGTGACCAATCTCCTTATGTACTTACACATATAAGTGGGGTTGACATTAAATAAATAATGTCATTTCTTGCTGGATATGAGCGACCTCATTTCTCTGTCCCTGGTAAACAGCAACACACAAGGACTGGAACAGCAAAAATAGCACATACACTGTAGGAGTTCAAGAACCTATTGGTTTCACAGCTTCTTGATATCTAGGTTTTTGGTTTTGGTAACCTGATTATTCTGTTTTGTGAAATATATCAGGAACCACTCCCACAAACACTGAATTTAAGAAAGGCAAAATGGTCTTGTTTAGAGTTACTGATACTTTCAGGAAAAAAGCAGGTTTCTAATCAACTTAAACATTATGAATACTAATATTAAAGAAAAATTCAAACATGGTCTTCATTTTTATTTTTCTCACTTATAATTCAATAGGAGATACTAAAAGAAATATCACTAAATGGTGAAATTATAAACTGTGCTTAAAAATTTTTTCTAGTCCATAGAAGAGTAAGTCTGGGGAGTTCATCATGAGCATGTAGCTAGAAGAACTTAGCAGATTTTGAGAGAGATATTTCTGAACTCCACCCAAGGTAAAGTGATACAATCATGTTCAGGTTTTAAACAGAATTTCATATAGAAATTAATTTGAATAATTATTTCTATTATAATAGTTCTCTGAAGTTTCTCATATTTAAACCTTTTGGTCCGCCATATATACACTGAAATGTCATAAGGAATCACTAAAAATATTATCTTTTCAATCTTTTCAATAAAGAGATGAAGTTTGAGAGATGACAATAGAAAATAAAATTTCAGGGTACCAGACATCATCAGGTCACAATATAAAAAAGGTTGTATGCTTATGCTTTGTTTAGATTCTTCAGCAAATTATATGACATGACCAGACTGCTATATGTTTCTCAGTTAGAGATTGAGAAGCAGCAGACTCCATGGAATTAGCCTGTTGGAGCTTAGATTTTCCATATGTAAACAACCATTTCATACTCACCGTTACAACTGACAGATACCTCTTTATAATTCGATGGTCCACTGTAAATTCTAAAACCCAGGAATTTGTGAGTCAAAATAAAAAGAATGCCTAGGAAAGCATAAAATTCAGAACAATGCTCCCCATATTTTAAATTTTTCTTTCCTGTTTTTGTTAGTATACTATGCATATTTTTGTGAAAATATTATTTCTCTTTCTCAAGTTAATCTTCATGCATGGCTTATTTCTCCTTAACTTATAAATCTTTATTTGTGATATCATAAATGGTTGCTATGGGAATGTTGTACAGCCACAAAAGATTGAGTAAAGTATTATGAAGCAAGACAATCTCTTAGATTATATGTTGCTTCATTAATTTTGTAGTTATTTATCTATTTTGCATGTACTAATATATTTTTTCTCATTTCCTACTATTTTCTTGTGTGTTTTGTTGTGTTAATTATCCCCTTGCTCTTAAGGAATTTGAATGGGTTTTGGTGGGATTTTAGTCCATCTACCTTAGACAATGGACTTGCAAAATAATTTTTGGACAGCAGTTAACAAAACATCCTAAAATAAATGGCCAGGATATGTATATGGTAAGACCATAAAGGTAGTTGTCCTTCTTTTAATATGGTAAGTTAGAAATTGGCTCTAAAAAACAGTAAATCCAGAAAAATATTGGTATTTGTTGATAAAAATATGCAAAAACATTGCATTTTTCTGATCGAGGTCTGTACCAGAAAAGGACCCTTACTGCACAAGGCGCAAACTCTACCAGCACGTAAACATATGAAGGCTTTGGAAAAATCTAATGCGGGAACTAAGGACAAAGTGGCAAAAGCTGATAAAAATGTGTTGTTTTGAGAGTTCAAAACTATACTGGAATGTTATATTTTAGCATTTAAAACTGTAGCTGTGAAATGTAAATCATGCTTTCCTCTTCCTTTAAAACTGTTCGTTTTCTTGGGTACAGAATATTCAGGGACAGGAATCTGAGTCTCCATTTCACTTACTCCTCCCTATACTGGAACCAAGTCCCCATCTGGAGGATGAAAGCAACCATTCTGAGTACTTTATAGTAATTAGCCATTTTTCTATCTCATTTACTTTATCTTTAAAATCTTTAGGAACTTTATTTCTTGAGGAACAGTAATGGATTCTCTCTTGTAGTAATGAGTACAGTATAAATCTGTGAGGATGACCACAGAGAATTTGTGCCTGCAGTGACCCATGTGTTCTTCAGTATCCTGAATGGTTTCTGGAGGATGACACAGATGACTTAAAGAAATTTCCAGAAAACAAAAGTAAAATTTATCATCAAAATTATCAGGGGGTAATAATTGTATGTCCTATTACAGACATGCTCTTTCGGCACTTGGGTTGACACTGGACTCTGAATAACCAGAAAATATGATTCTAGAGCAATTCAATAATGATGTGATGCCATGATGATTTTTTTTGCTTTTTCATATACCCCTCTCATATACCCTTCTCATATACCCTTTCATACAGCTTTGCATGTATCCTTAGTGCTTTTAGCCCACATACTTGTAATTCCCCAAGTTTGATAACTAGCTTAGACCCAAAGTTCCCTTAAGCCAAGAGACCAAACATCTTGGGAACCTTGCAGTTGGGTCAGAAAGCCCCAGACACCAAGGTCCTCTCCAGAACACATTCTGTAAACCAAGATAGGCCCCCCCAGGGGGAAGGCTCCTCAAGACGGGGGCTTCTCTTGAGCCTCTCACTGGGGAACCTTTGATAGATATGCTAATGTGCAAGGCCTATAATTTCAGGTGCAAGTCATTGGGGGGGTGTGTGTACACTTGAGGGCGGGTGGGCACTTTCAGGTGTGCATTCTTGGTGTGCATTCAGGGGTGTTTTCTACCTAGATGTGATGCACCAAAGGATCCTTGAATAAATACAGAGGTAAAACCCTTTTTCCCCCTCTAACCGTGTTTGGCTTTTAATTCCAAGCCCAGGGGAAGGCAACATATGAACTGAATGTAGACACTCAGGGAAAAAAAAAAGGAAGTGTCAGATCAGGTTGAAAAAATTTCTAATGGTATTTTTTTTTTTAAATCTCTGAAGATCTTTTTCTAATTTAATTTGAAATTTGTGTGCCTTCTAAACATGTGTAGACACATATATTTCAAATTTTTTCTGAAGTAGGAATGCCTAACATTTTTAAATGATGGTTTTAATTGTTAAATAATATGTTGATAAATAAGTGCATTATGTTATGTAAAACATTTGTGTTGCATGATTCATATTATGTAGAAGAACTATGTGCAAAACAGAATAAATTTGCAACTGAAGTTTAGCCAGTACTACTAGGTAGGAAGAAATGAGCAGAATAGAAGAGTAAGGTAAAGAAATCAGCGTTTCAAACACTAAAAACAAAATTTTGTGATACTAATAGCTTTATTAGTGGCTACAACTTTTAGTGAATTGAAAAGTTACTCTGAACTATTAACATATTTTGAGGGCATTGAATTAGACTTTTCCAAAAGATCTATAGAAATAAATTCATGGAAGGACTATCACCTGTATTATTTGAGTTATGGATATGACTATTTATGGTTTTATAGTCTCCGAGTCTACAATAAATAAAAAGGCATTTAGAATCCCTTGCAGTGATGCCTGTTGTTCCAATATTACCTTACACAACCCTAATAAGAAAGGAGATCTATGTGCACACACGAACAGAAATATCTATAACCACTGTTGTCTGACAGCTTGGGTGCATAAAATCCAAGTGATTTTATATATAAAAAATATGTATTTGCTCTTTTCCTATATTAGATAACCCTTACATTTCATACCTTGACAGCAACAACCCAAAATATTGACTTTCTCTCTCAACTACTTTTTTCAAGTGAAAAGCAGGCTGAGGGAAAATATGCAAACAGCCATCAGCTCAGTGGGGAAGGGGAGGTCATTCTCAATCCGTTATAGTTTACAGGTGTAGAGAAAATATTTACAGGAAGTAATTTTGTCTTTACCAAGATAATTTTTGTAAATCATCTCTCACCCTTGGATAGCTGAAAGCAATGGGGTGTCTTTTTGCAGATGACTGAGCATTAGCAGGAGATTGTCATAAAAGCAAACTCTTGTAATATTGCTTCCTATGAAGCATACTTGGGAAATGTCAGGTCTAAGTCCATTAATGCCTTAATGGCCATGACCAACCTTACTCTGGACTGCCCCTCACCACTGGTGCTGTGCCTTTCACTCTGTCTGTCTCTGGCCATGTCACAGTCTTGACACAGGCTTCTTGATACACGCAGGAATCTAAGCCCATCAAATGAAAAACAATTACCGAAGAATCTGATTTATACCATTATGTGGGTTTCGGTGTCAAAATAATCTTCTTTTACGAAATTATGTCTCAACAGCCCAACTCAATACAATCTTTGCAAAAGCATGACAGCTGCCACATCTAACTTGTAGGTTTTGAGAGATAAATGGTTGTTTCCATATGATTAAGTTTATTTTGATTTTTATTTTACTATATTTTAAATTAAAAAAAATATTCCCACCAAGAAAAATTATTACTATAAAAATGAGATTTAACCTGCAAAACACATAGTAAATTGAAAGACATTTTTCAGAGGAAAGACATGTCTTGTGTTATTTTCTTCTCAGGTTTATAATCAGAAGACAAATGGTACAGACAAGGAGAGGAAGTATAAGATGCAATTGTAATTTCTGTGCCGTGGCAATGAAAGGCCTGTGGTAGAACAGAATATATAACATTATGTAGAAGTGGGGAGCTTCTTTCCACTCACAGAATGAAAGAGTAAGAGAAAAGAAGTAGTTTGGGTAAAGGACAAGAAAAGCAGTTGACTCACTTATCCTGTTATCCAGTTGTTATGATCCAGTTATTGAGAGACGCCTCTTCCCAAATTAAGGTGCAAACAAGACCATACGCGATGTCAGCAGTGCATATTTTATTTAACAGTAAATGTGAGGTAGAGAGAGATAGAAAGAAATAAAAAAAAGAGAGGAGGAGGGAGAGGAAGAAACTCAGAGAGAGACAAGTTAAGTAGAAAGATATCAACACCTGTGGATCCAGATGACTTCCCTTTGGTCCTCTTCACCCTGGGCTTCTCAGGGTCCCAAAGTCATTCAAAACTTTTCACTATTTATAAATTTTAGCAAAGGAATTATTGTTCATTGGATGCATAGTTCTCTCATTCTATTGGTTACATGACTCACTTTCAGTGCTAGTAAGTCCCATTGTATTCTTTCTCTTCCTTTGAGTTGGTGAGTTATGGTTTCCCCCTGGCGGATCCAGTCAGAGCTGATTTTCAGCACAGGTGCTGAGATGGCTTTCCTTGTGGATTCTTTGCAGTGATACATTCTTCTCCCTTGGTCTTGCTTACCTCTCCTTAGGCCTTATATAATTGGACAATAGTACCACCTTTGTCATATCTCAAGTTCCCATCAGGTGGCTTAATTTCCAGTCCAAATTCTGAGAATCCACAGAGGCATATTCAGGGGATTTTCTTCTTTACACAGTTTGCCACAGTGGGCAAAGTCCTTTAGTGGTCTTAACAGTGTTTGAGACAACTGAGATCTTTAAGTCTCTTACACAAGTACCCTAAAAATACAAATTGAAAATTGAGATCAGTTTTTATTATCATATGCAATACAGTTTCACATAGTACAATCTAACCTATTATTGTGCCATACTGAGTGAACTAGCTTTTGTAGCTATGTTAATAGAGGATGGTCTTTCAGGCTATTACTGAACCTTGCTAACAAATAATGGCCAGCATAAACTAATATAATGGATCTATAGCAAAAGGAGGAGAAGTTAGCTATACCTATAAAATACATCAGTGTTTTGCAGTATTGTTCGTTATAAATGTCAACTAAAAATTAATAAATGCTAGAAAGTCTGGATCATAATGGTATTTATTTGGTACTTGTCAGTAGAAGAGGAAACTGATTTTCGTAAGTATGAAATGACAGTGTGCACTGTGGTAGCTCATTTGAACTTGAACTTGGCCCATCATAAATACCACTTACTTATTTTTTCATAGTTTACACCTATTTACAAGTGTAGTGTTGAGGTAATGAAACATGATAGGAACCATGTGATGTGTCCACCCACAGATGCCCAATTTTCTATTTCAACAGATCATATTTTTTTTTATTTCAGTGTAATAAAACTATTAATTCTCTAAAGTTCTGTTATTTCAAAGAAAGTTGGGAATGTTCAACACATGATATTTTCATGAATGTCTGTGGGATGTACAGCAAAAATAATGACCTTATGCAACACCACAGTGTTACCCTGTACTCTCACAAGTTTCATCCTTGACTTTTCACATCATTTCTTAATAACATAAGCAATAAGTCCTAGAAGGTAAGACAATAGGTATTAAAAGAAAAAATATGATTAAATAGTTCTATGAAGTCTGACAAAATTAGTCTAAATCCATTGTTCATCAACATTCACAAACGAGGATAATATCCAAACTCTACTCTGACCAATGCCTTTAGAACAGTATTTCTTAGCAAAATTCTACAGATGCAGAAAAAAGTGGGCTTACTGCAACCTGCAAGTAATAAATAATTATTACTTACTTGATTTTATTAAGCCTTTTTTTTCTGAGTAATGCGTAAATAGTTAAACAAACCAAAGCCTACTAGTAGTATTTCTGGGACAACAAACATTTCTTTCTGGAATACACTATTTTTGCAAGAAAATCTGAAGGAAAATCTTCATATATGAGAGAATGATCCTGCTTTTCTTGTACTTGTGTTTCCCCTGCCACTGCTGAATGATGGGCAAGATTCTTGGGTGCAGATCTGTAAGCTGCACTCTTAGAAAAGATTTAATCAAGGCCTGTCCAGTAACAGTTTATACAGTTTATATCTTGCTTCCTTTAGAAAACATTACATCTCAGGAAAAGCAAACACATTCATGTATGTAAGGCAGTATAATTGAGGTGTCCTAAATACAAGAAGTGAAAATTTATCTCTATCCCAAAACATGATTTTTATGATGCTCAAGCAAACAGAGCTCACAAACACCTCATTCAAATTCAGGCAAAGTATTACCTAGTTTTCAAGTATTTTTAGACTTGACTGTATCCTTTCTGAAGGCATTAGTAGCATTACTTTCACATAACAGTAAGAAATCTCAGAATGAATAGACTTATACTGCTCAAATAAAGCAGAAACCAGTGTGCATCATGATGGCAGAATCAGGTCCTATGTGATTGTCCAGATGGACTGAAACTTTGAAAAAACTTAATTATTAGCCATCCTTCCTCCTTTTGTGTTCTGAAATGTAACAATAGGGATGCTATTAGACATTTATAATGCATCTCTTATCAAATACACTATTTTTATTTTAGTGAATTGTGCTTTTTTTTTACGTTGTGTGATTATTTAGATGTTTATTTGGTACCTCCATTGCAATGGAAATATGCTTAGAGCTATAATGAATGATTTTGCTATCTTTGCTGTTCATCTTACCAGAACTTTTAAATTTTTTTAGATTTTCATGTACAGTATCAGTAAAACAATATGAGAAAATTCTTACTATGTTGAGAATGGAGATGAGGATTTAATAATTTTATCAAACTATTTTGTGCAGCCAGTTTCACTTGTCTTCCCAGTCAAGAAGTGTCTTCATGATGGTTTGGGATAAGGAACTGGGCCAAATGGAAAGATTCTTCTTTACTTAGACACCATTTTTGAGGCAAAATATTCAACACTGCTTTTCATATTTTAGATTTTTTTATCAAAAACAAAAATCAAGATATTGAAAGAAAGTAAAGGACAAAATTTTCAGATAGCATTACATTAGCAGCCCAAAGCCCTATCGCAACTTATTTGTGTAAATTTTGTCCAATTGCTGGGTGTATCCACCTCTGCCACTTAATCCTGGAACCTCATCTCTCTTTTTCTGATATTGTTCCTTATACCAGCATAAAACATACCTTAGTACAGCACAGCATATAACATACCAAAACATAACCTCCTCTCCAACATAACTTCTTATCCAGGGCTTTGCTAGAAGGTGCTATGCCTTCATTGGAGCAATGACACTTTGATAAAGCGCTAGGGCAATACATCATCAAGGAGCTGCATAGGGTGATGTATTAGCGTAATACATCAAAATGCCACTGCTCTTGAGAGGTGTGATCCTGCTTCTGTTGAAGTCTGCAGATTGTTAGCACTGAGTAAAATGAAAAGAAGGATCAGGACCATAAGCATACAAAATGATTTTTATGTTCTTCTCTTTCCATCTTTTCAAAATATTTTGAACTGCCACATTTAGTATCTTAATTTAGGATTTTAATCAAGGTTTGTATTATATGATCTAAGAAAGACATAGTAGACTATGAAATCTGTATTTATTGTTTTTCCCCTCCATAATCACTGCAGATTTATAGGATAATAAACGGAGAGGATTTTGAGTTTGTATGGCTTGTACTGTGAGATTCAGTTTGTTGCAGTGGGAATAAAACCTTAAGCACTGGCGGTGTAAAAAGTATTTGCTGGAAATGCCCTAACAATCTGAGACTATAACAACAGCAATAATGGCCTGGGCCAAAGATCACATGTATCAGCAGTATCCTGCCCCTGACAATGCCTAAATGCCCCTTTCTTAAACAAGAGTGGAAAAAAAACCCCATAAAAAAAACGCCAGAGCAAGCATGTTGTTCTACCCAGTGTTTGGCACATTCAAGATTTTTCTGCCCTCTTTGCCACTTTCATGCTCAGCCTTGAAGAATGCTTTCTACCTACCTCTTTATAACCTCCTGAGACCTACCAAACCACCCTGAGGCAGCTCATAGCATTGTATGCAAAGCTTTGAAATTAATAGGAAATCAAAATTATTGCTGTTGCTGAATGACAGAAAATAAACGTCAGAAACTTCTCTACCATTCTTAGAGCATCTTTCTCTGGACATGTCACTCTAAAAACTAGTTGCCAAATATATTTGCATCATGATATTTCCTAATAGTGAGAAAAATTGCCTTCTTTCTTTAAAGAAAAAGGACTATCTTTCTGTGGACTGAATATGTGGCTCAGGGTCTCTCAAGTGGTGTAATTACACAGTCCTTAATGTCCTAAAAAGCCCCACGTATTCACATATATATTTTTCTTGATGTAAAATCTACTTCTGGGTTGTTGTGTAATAATTTCTACCAAGTCAAATTAATCTACCCTAGTCAGTAGAATTTGAAGGCTGTCTGGGATTTAAGTCCTTGCCAAGACGCTGAGCTGTATTTCTAATATGATTTTAAAATAAGAGATGTCTTATTAAAAAAAAACTAAAATAAAACAGTATTTTAAAAGGTTTTAAAATTTAATATTTAAAAATGTACTATTTAAAAATATTATGCATGAGGCGTAATAATAAATACATATATTATATTATTATACAATATAATTATATATTATATAAGAAGACGTGGCATGTGACTCCCCTCTGGTATGCTTTGTGCACCTGTACAATAAGACATAAAACAGACAGCAAAAGTACAGACAATAAGAGACATAAATAAGACAGCAGTTATCTGCTAAGCAATACTGAATAACTTATTTCAGGATGGATTTCACTACTTTTTCTAGTTTATGTAGAAATGAAAGCCTAAGAAAGCAAACATTTTGCAAAAGGTTCCTCTGTTAGGATTTTGAAACCTGGAAGTTACTATCACAATATAAAAACCCTTACGTTTTGATGTATTAACACCTGAAGTTTGGTGTTCAGTTTTTGTTTCTGTAGCAGTAAATTTCTCTAAATAGTATAATTGCCATAGACATTATGCCAAAGGAAAAACAAACATAGAAATGTGAAAGCTATTGAAGTGAAATTCAGAGAATTTTTGAAGCTTTTTATCTGTAAGAGTTGCATTCGATTTTTAGTCTTCAAAACAAGTCCTTGAAAATGTAGCCAGATATAAATGGGTGGAATATTTATTGAGCAGTTTTTGAGAAATCAGTGTCTTAATTTTTAGTTTCCTGGGTACTTTCAAATATCAAAGTTTAGCTTTTATCTTTTTTAATGACAAACTGCAATAAATATGTTTTAATATGCTTACTCTTTTTTCCTTTTTTTNAAAGAAAGTTAATTCACATTTATAAAGCTGTCTACTTTTTTCCTCTTCGGGTATTGAAACTGTAGAACTGAAAAACATGTTTTCCCCAAGTTTGTTTGGATACAAGATACCATAAAATAAAAGGTTACTTGATCATTTCAGTATCTGAGTCACAACATTCTCTAAATACTGTGAAGAGGAACTCTGGTTTATGGGAAGATTCAGTACATATGACAGTGCATTTTTCTTTCTAAACCCAATAGGAGCAATAACAATGACTGAAAAAGGAAATATTACATTACAACCTCATGGTGCTTGTTACTTTCATAATGAGTCTTTTGAAGACTATTTATTAATGAAAAATTAAGACATAGAGAAAGTCCACTTACTGCCAACAAGCTGTAATGGAAATTTAATAGAAATTGTGCAGTTTTGAGAGAGGATAAGAATTAGAAGAAAGATTAAGCAATTCATCTTTCTTTAAGAATTCACATCCAATAAATTTATTTCTTAGGAGACTGGAAGAAAAATAACCTCTTAAATATCACTTTAAAAAACACAGCTGTCACATGGCTTACTTCTGGATTTTGAAAGACAGCAATGGAAATTGAATATAAAACTCAAAGACAGCACAGAGGTTTTGAGGTTGTAAAACCTGAAACCTGTCTAACAAAAAGTGAACTAAGCAGATATAGTTAAATCCGTAGATAACCTGAAGGTTATTCTGTGCAAATTAATTGGTGTAGTCACTCAAGTATCTTTATCAGTGTAGCTTCATCATGAAAATCTGAATATAGGATAAAATAATAGGTTTCTTAGCCTTAAATATCAGTTTTACAGACAAAATTCATGGCCAACAAACAAAAATAATAGAAATTACAAGATGTAGACAAATTTACACACAGAGTTGGAGGGGAGCAAAACCTCCTGATAATGAAAAACAAAATGAGTGCTGCAGGAGAAATAGGCAATACACAGCAGTGATGTTACCTAAGTAAAAGAGTAGCACAAGCTCTTTCTCCACTGTCTCTCGATAGTAGAATGTTAAAAGAGTAACTACTACAAAGGAAATCCATAAGGAAAAAGTAATGTCTACACAGTGGTACATTTAATCACCGTGGAGAAGAGCAGAGGAACTAGGGAAGTTTCACAATTTTTAACAATGACCTAGAGAAAAAAGATTCTCAAAAACTTTGAATCCATGCTAGTAGTTTTAATGTATGGCCTGTAGGAATTAGCTGAAACTTCTATTATACTGAAATAAGAGTTTTTAAATTAGATATTAACATCAAATGAGGGATTTTTTAAAGGCATGTGACTTTCGATCTAGCACTGAAGTCTGGGGAAGTTTTACCATTGTTTGCAGTGAAAATGCAGTAAGGCCACAATAAACACTTTTGAATAACCTAAAGTCTTACAGTCCACTCTAAGTTTAAAAATAATCAAACAGAATTTTAATGAGAATAATTTAAAAAAAGGTTATACCAGACTACATAGATACTATATATATACTACTATATAACCAATGGGCAATGTTTATTTTTGAAAACTTTAGATATTATTTTAATATGAATTTATGTAACATAGGGATGAATCTGCATGTTACATCAAATATAATTTATAACAACTTTACAGTTCAGTATCAGAACTTAGTAGTTATGTAATAGTAGATCCTCAGCTGTAGTCTGGGCTGGTAATTTATATTTATATGGAATANATAGAATATAAAAATATTCATATATTTATATATGGAAAATAATTTGTTATTTGTTTCTGGTTCTTCACTTTGACTCAATAAGCTTCCTGTCTGATATCAGTACCTATTCCCCATCTTAACTGAAATTATACAATCATGAAACAACTTAGAATATTTCTTTATTTAGAGAGGTATGCTCAGTGATCAGATCCAAAACATAGCCACACACTAGCCACAGTGTAGAAAATTAACTATCACAGCCAAACCCAGCACATTCAGTGAGCAGATCTTTCAAAAATGGTAAATTAATTTACTGTTTTGGTGCAATGATACTGCACTGGGATCATGCAGAAGACATTTTATTTAAGGAGTCAATGAACTTGATCAGTCTATGTATGGTCTATTAGGGCTGTACCTCGGGCATGCAAAGTCTGTATCTGTATACTAATACAATTGCTAACTTATAATATCTTTGGGAAGAGTAAGCTGCATGTGGATCAAGGGGTGTAATGCATTGATCCTGACTGGGAGACCATTGTACATGAGCTGATGCTACAGCATTTAACCACAGTGATTAGGCCCAGGCCTGTGCTGCGCTGCACATTCAGTATGGCCTTTTGCTGCACAAATCACTTGGCCACAGGACAACCTCAGACAGCTTGTAGGAAAAAAGGAGCCTGTAGACAGCTCCCACTTGTTACTGGCAATTATGCCACCTGTGTGGCATTGCCTTTACCTAAAAGCGAGACCAGCCTTTAGGAATGGAATTCTTTTCTTTTGAGAAAATTATATAATAGCTGGAGTGACCAAAAAGAAGGACCTTTTCTCCCTGCACCTGTTCTGTGCAGCATGCCATTGGAAAACCTATTTAGGGTGTATCCAGAGTGGCACAAAAGTGGGGTTTCCACCATCTGAAGAAAGATTTACATGCTACCTATATTACTCCTTTTATTTTATCTTATTAAAACAGCCATTTTATGATACCATTTGTTGTTGAAACTTTCTTATCAGGATCCAGAAAGAACCCTGCACCATGTCCCTCCCTTGCTTCCCAAACTTCTCTTCCCAAAAAAAGCAAAAAAAATCATAAATATCTTTCAAGATTCTTTTTAATGATGTCACATACTAAATTATTTTAATACAGCTCATAGACCAACAGTTCATAAAAAACTCCAAATCTTGATAATACTGCATGAAAGTATTCTGCAAGACATCTTTCTCTTTCTAGTCATAGCTGATAAATGTTAGGAACCATTTCTTCTCTCCTGAAAAAAGTCTTTTCATGTTCCTGTGACCAAAAACCAGGAAGAAAACTCTCCAACCAGTTCATTAGGGTAGAGAGCCAACATTAGTTTCATGCAGCACTGGGTGCACAGGGAATTGCTCCACCCAATATGCACACCCAGCAGCCTAACAAACCAGGTTATGTTCATGAAACTAATACATATTTGTTACATTTCCTGAATACATACATACATGCTAATGATTTCCATAGACTTTTTTGGATATGAGTAGGGGTCTTTTTTCTATATAAATTTATATACATTTATATAAATATATGTAGATTATATATAATTTTTTATAAATTTATATATAAATATATAAATATAAATTTATATATTTATATTTATATAGAATATAAAAATATTCATATATTTATATATGGAAAATAATTTGTTATTTGTTTCTGGTTCTTCACTTTGACTCAATAAGCTTCCTGTCTGATATCAGTACCTATTCCCCATCTTAACTGAAATTATACAATCATGAAACAACTTAGAATATTTCTTTATTTAGAGAGGTATGCTCAGTGATCAGATCCAAAACATAGCCACACACTAGCCACAGTGTAGAAAATTAACTATCACAGCCAAACCCAGCACATTCAGTGAGCAGATCTTTCAAAAATGGTAAATTAATTTACTGTTTTGGTGCAATGATACTGCACTGGGATCATGCAGAAGACATTTTATTTAAGGAGTCAATGAACTTGATCAGTCTATGTATGGTCTATTAGGGCTGTACCTCGGGCATGCAAAGTCTGTATCTGTATACTAATACAATTGCTAACTTATAATATCTTTGGGAAGAGTAAGCTGCATGTGGATCAAGGGGTGTAATGCATTGATCCTGACTGGGAGACCATTGTACATGAGCTGATGCTACAGCATTTAACCACAGTGATTAGGCCCAGGCCTGTGCTGCGCTGCCCATTCAGTACGGCCTTTTGCTGCACAAATCACTTGGCCACAGGACAACCTCAGACAGCTTGTAGGAAAAAAGGAGCCTGTAGACAGCTCCCACTTGTTACTGGCAATTATGCCACCTGTGTGGCATTGCCTTTACCTAAAAGCGAGACCAGCCTTTAGGAATGGAATTCTTTTCTTTTGAGAAAATTATATAATAGCTGGAGTGACCAAAAAGAAGGACCTTTTCTCCCTGCACCTGTTCTGTGCAGCATGCCATTGGAAAACCTATTTAGGGTGTATCCAGAGTGGCACAAAAGTGGGGTTTCCACCATCTGAAGAAAGATTTACATGCTACCTATATTACTCCTTTTATTTTATCTTATTAAAACAGCCATTTTATGATACCATTTGTTGTTGAAACTTTCTTATCAGGATCCAGAAAGAACCCTGCACCATGTCCCTCCCTTGCTTCCCAAACTTCTCTTCCCAAAAAAAGCAAAAAAAATCATAAATATCTTTCAAGATTCTTTTTAATGATGTCACATACTAAATTATTTTAATACAGCTCATAGACCAACAGTTCATAAAAAACTCCAAATCTTGATAATACTGCATGAAAGTATTCTGCAAGACATCTTTCTCTTTCTAGTCATAGCTGATAAATGTTAGGAACCATTTCTTCTCTCCTGAAAAAAGTCTTTTCATGTTCCTGTGACCAAAAACCAGGAAGAAAACTCTCCAACCAGTTCATTAGGGTAGAGAGCCAACATTAGTTTCATGCAGCACTGGGTGCACAGGGAATTGCTCCACCCAATATGCACACCCAGCAGCCTAACAAACCAGGTTATGTTCATGAAACTAATACATATTTGTTACATTTCCTGAATACATACATACATGCTAATGATTTCCATAGACTTTTTTGGATATGAGTAGGGGTCTTTTGAGGGTCTCTAGTTATCATTCGGGGAACATTCCCATTCCTAAAATGGTACTTTTATGGTACTGAATCTTCTAATGAATCTTTTCTCCTTGAGAATATCCCAAATATGCGGTCAGGTCATTATGTACTTCTCTTAACATCTTTGGTCTGGCACAAAATTTTTATTCTTAAAACTAAGATATCTGCTTGTACATATTAAGCCCTGGTGTAGGTAAACAGGAAAGTACTTGCTGGCACAGATGTGGGGAGTTAACACAAAATTACATTAATCTCTGGCGTTTATACTAAGCACTTTATGGTACAAAACTAAGCATTAATCCCAGACATAGGCATCAAACACTACTGTGCTAAAGTTAAAAGAACTTTCCAGTATGTTCCCCCAATGCTGCATAGACTTCTTTCTTTTAAAAGAAATATTACTCATTTGGTAACGTACCTTGTTATGCTCCAGCCATATTAAGGAAAAATCTGTCACCATGAACATCTGGACTTTACAAATAAAATTCTTCAAATGATGTCACATTTAACTGTCTTTTATCTGAGATTCATCCATACACCTTTTAAAAGCAGAATACATTGAGTATATTTATTCTTAGCTTCTGTCATGGGACATACTCTACAGAAAAATTTTTGAGAGGTTGGCATTGTTGGCAGGTAACCTTATGAGGTTGATTTGAGATCTGCATAATCTCAGGAGTGCATATCTATTGCACTATAAAATGTTGTAACTGCAGTTACAGAAAGGCTTTATCCTGCCTGAAGCAGTGTTCTATGAGCAAAGGATAGGATATTCAAACATGTCCTTAATATATGCTGTTGTAAGTGCTTGTCATAGTTTTTTGTCTGAACAGAACTTAAAAAGAATGTTTCCAAAGTCATGATGGAGATTTTTTTTCACAAACCATTCACTATGGGAAAATGGTTTTTTTGTGTAGTAGAGAATATAGCAAATGGAAATGTCATATTTAAATACGTTGATAAATTGTGAACACTGTGAACACTTCCATTTATGTATGTTTCTCATGGCCAGCATGCTTTGATTAAACTGTGCACCACAAAGAATAAAGTTAAATAATATATGCTTGGAATTTAAAAGCAAGAACTTTTAAACACTACAGAATAGCAATGACTACTGTTGATTTTTATCCCCAGAATCTGTTTCTCACACTTGCCACATAAAACCCTTAAGGCTTCTGAGGTTCCTTATTGACACTTCAGTATCATCGGCTTAACAATCCATCCAGTCTCTCCTAAATAGACCTCCAAGAATTCAACTCACTTTTTTTTTTAAAATGGATCGATAAAAAAGGATTATGCTGTCTTTTAGGCAAGTATCTATAACACAGTGTGAAATTATTTCCATAAAAAGAAGGAAAAAATAGCTGAAGGTCCTCAACATCTTAATTCCTACATATAGAAATAATTCATGTATCCAAAGAATTTAGCTCTACCTCAGCTGATCCAATAAGCACATCATGATGGCAATCCAAGATGTCAGTATAGTCCCATTGTTTAGGGTTCTTGAAGGTTGTAAAACACCTCAAAACCAGTTTAAAAATACGTGATTCATAAAGCTTCCTGTAATGTCAGACTCAGAACTGTCTACACTTAGTGTGTTTGATATTGTGAATATATTTGAATCATTCAATAAGCATTAAATCTGAAAACTACATAGTCTTATCAGAAGACTGTACCTGAATAGCATTGCTCTAGGTTCTGCAGCTAGTCAGAATTGTTTCTTGACTTTCTAGGGGGTTTTGTTTGTTTGCTTGTTCTGACACATAATAACTTCTAAGCTTGTTCTTAGATTAAAAGAATAACAAGTACTAAAACGCAATATAATGCTTTTTACACAAGAACACACAACAAGTTACTAACCTAAACAAAATCATCAGCAACAAAAAAATCGATGAAAATTTACCTTGCATTTGCAGTTTATTGGTAATGAACAATTTAGCATCATAACTACAATGTACAAATAATCTGTTTGATTTACTACTCAATTTAAATGATGCAGCTAGGCATAAAATCTTGTTTGGAATATTGATGTTAGAATGAATTAAGTGTAAGGTAAGGTAAAAAGACTGGCAAAATATCTTCCTGTTTCTAAAAGCATTGTTAGTCTCTGATAGCACTAGTTTGGATTTGCAAAACTAAATCAAATATCTGCATACACATTATTTCAGGGTGTTTGCACAATATAATAAATTGCTATGGTATACCCCTGGAGATAACGAAAATGGCAAACCAACAAAACAGAGAATACAAGATTAACATTATACATAAAAATTCTCATCCTGGAAAGCGTAAAAGAGCCTGAGCAACTCTTTAAACCCAGTTATACCTTTTCAATAGTATCCACCACTAGGAAATACTGACCAATAATTCAATAACACAGAAGGGAAAATGATCAAAAATTCATTAATCTAAACCTAATTGATTTTGTTTTCAAGTTCTCATTCGATAAGCGTAAGTATAAGAAATGGAGATCCTTTGAGAGACAAAAAACATTCGCTTTTGGGTATATGCGGTTTTGGCATTTAAGCATACTGACTTTTTAAAATCAGGTAATGTACCTTTATATCTAGCTGATGTTGCAACTGAAATCATGATACCATAGTTCATTGATTTTAGAACATAACCCTGAACTACAAAACCTGATGATTTTAAAAGCAGAATGAGCTAATAAATTAGTCTGTTTGATTCTGCATAATCCCATACTTGGAATTACTCACCCTTTGAGAAGTGATGTTTCCACCACAGAAGTCAGCAGAAGAAATAGCATTTAGAGGGGCGTACAAAATGTTGGCATTTCTTCCAGAAACAAACTCTATATAAAATCTCTCAAGCTATAAAGACATTTTGCTTGTGAGAATAAGTGTATGCATACATCTCCATGTCCACAATCCTTTTGACAGGACGTCTTTCCCCGATATGAAAAATTAGAGTACTCAGAAAATTTGTAAGTATTTTGAGACTTCCCCTGGAGTGAGTGGTTCTGAATCAGGCATTAGACAATGTGGTTTGGAAACACATGCTCCCTGATGATTTTTCAGGATAACAAGGTAAATAATATACTCTGTACAATTACTGCAGGTAATTTTCTTCTTTTTCTTGCATGGTGAGAAACCAAAAATCTGGACTAAATCAGGAGACATTCATTAACTTGCACAATAAATTCAATGCATCAGCTAAAATGACTACTTACGGCTTTCACCTCCACTGTCATTTTAAATGGTATCAGACTGAACTTAATTTCAAGAGCAAAGATGCATATAATGAAAGATTTCCTTCTGTTAGAAGTGATCATTAGTAATAATGTAGGGACCTTCATCTCATTTAACATTCTCCTGTTTATAATTATGCCTGTGTATATCTTTTGAGCTATGAAAAAATTAGTTTCCATTGTGTCAGTTGTAATGATTCAAAACTGTTAACTTCTTGACTCAGTCAGCGATACATCACACATACAATTTTTTGCAAATACAGTTGTGCTCAAATACATAAGGTAATCCAAGCCCAAGATACCTGTACCATAATGCCCAGAATCCTAAAACTATAGTTATGCAAGTTTTCATGTTCATATGTTTTTACCAGTTAAGTAACTGATAGAGGAATGGTTATTATAAAAGTGTAATCTCAGGACTGCAGATGCGGTATTGTCCCAAACTACCATTCCTGTCTGAGATGGTGATATTTAGTAGTCTGAATAATACTCTAAGGCTTTTAAACTGAGGAAGATAAATGTCATAAATTATTTGCACACAGAAATAAATAAAAACCAGTACTTCAGTAATTTATCCAATTTCGACAAGAAAAATGCAGTCTATCGTGCAGCGACACGTGTTGCCTCTGAAGAGCCTGTTGACTGTAATTCTTTGAATCACATAATCTAATTGGTCTGATGAGGAAAGCAGATGCCTGGAATCATAGTTCAAATTCCATCACAGTCAGAATACTTACTTTGAAAATTCTATTTCTCTAACAGTGAAGTTGTTTGATACTGGAGTGCTATTGTGTCCCTCTTTCAAAATCTGTTGATTTTTGTTCATGACAGTCTATGAATTTGAAGTAAGAGGGATCCTGATAAGAAGGCGAAAAGGTAGATTTTAATATCCTTGTAGGTTTCAGCATGAAACCTCTTAAAACATCTTAACGGAGGAAAACAAGATCTTATACATTAGGTGAATATGTCTACGTGCACATTGATGATATTCATGGGTGTTGACATGCCTGTTATTTTCAACAGACTGAAGTTTACATATATATTGCACATATATAGTGAGCTAAAATAGAATGATTTTTTTTCTAAGAATATTTTTTGCATGCAAAGTGTCCTTATATTTCCTTGTCACTAAGCAGACTTCTTTTTACAAAACATAGATAAAACACATTAAAGAAACTAATTTTTCTGTGTCTTTAAAGGGAAACATCTGATTCTTCAATTTAGTAATTTTTTAACACTATGACTTTAACATTATGAGTGAATGCAGGTTGGAGGAAGAGTGGCTGAAAAGTGGTCCAGCAGAAAAGGACCTAGAGGTGCTGGTTGACAGCCAACTGAACATGAGCCAACTGTGCCCAGGTGGCCAAGAAGGCCAATGGCATCCTGGCCTGTATCAGAAATAGTGTGGCCAGCAGGGCCAGGGAAGTCATTCTTCCCTTGTACTTGGCACTGATGACACCACACCTCGAATCCTGTGTCCAGTTCTGGGCCCCTAAGCAGGAAGGACATTGAGGTGCTGGAGTGTGTCCAGAAAAGGGCAAAGGAGCTGGTGAAGGGTCTGGAGCACAAGTCCTGTGAGGAGTGGCTGAGGGAGCTGGGGATGTGTAGCCTAGAGAAAAGGGAGTCTCTACAAATACCTGAAAGGAGATTGTAGCCAAGCGGGGGTTGGACTTTTCTCACAGGTAACAAGTGACAGGAAGACAGAATATAGTTAAGCTGTACCAAGGGAGGTTTAGGTTAGATATTAGGAAGAAAATTCTTCACAGAAAGGGTAGTTAGGCATTGGAATGGACTTTCCAGGGAGGTGGTGGAGTCACTATCCCTGTAGGTGTTTAAGGAAAGACTGGACATAGCACTTAGAGCCATGGTCTAGTTAACATAGGGGTGTTGGGTCATAGGCTGATCTTAGAGGCCTTTTCCAACCTCACTGATTCTGTGATTCTGTAAATAGAGAATAGCTGCAAGAAATTTACTTATGCAGATATTGTTGTAGAAAAGATCAGTAAAACAAAGTCTGAAAAGTAGAAGCTTACAAGTTGAGAAATATTTTAGAACAAAATATAAATATTTTCTCAACTGCAATAGTATAAATCCCAGAACACAGCTATAAAGACAGAATAGGAGATACAACTTAATTCCTCTTAAAAATAATAGTCTGGATATACAAAGATCCCAGAAGATAGTGCTCTGTAAATATAAAATATAGTAATAGCAAGAAATCCATGACACATCTGGTGAAACTTGGAGAACTCTATTATTCTATGTCTTTGTGAAATATCTAATAATAAAAAACCAACAAAAACCCACAACATTAAATACTGTGCATCTGTTAAGCTATGCCAGCAAAACTATTCCTAAGAGTGATACAATGTGGTCTCAAACCACACATCAGGAATCAACCAGCAGAATAACAAGTGGGTGTTTGTGCCAACGAGATTCAAGCAGATGTTTATTCTATGACAACTAACTGAGAAATTACTTGAGCATAAAGATAAGGGAAGTACATAATGTTTTTATTGATTTTTAAAAGGCATTTGGTAGAGTGTGGTAGAGGGATTATTCTGCATCTTGAAGTATTAGTCCTACAAATCTAAGAGCAATTACCCCTGACTTTAATAAGGATACACAAAGCACAAAGAAAATTAACAACTTGTTCTCTGATTGTTTTCTCCTCAGATATTTCTTTTCACCCTATTTAGTCAACCATATTTTGGGTGCATCTGGGTAGATAGCTTAAATAAAATTGCCAGGTCCGATCTCTGCTTTCTAGCTGTATTACCACAATAGCTCAATCTTTTAGAGCCATGTCATCAAATCCTTGAAGAGAGTTTAAGGTTTAGATTTCAGATTAGGAAAAGGTCAGGAAATATTGTCTGGACAAAACGAAGCTAGATAGAGAAAACAGTAAATTTGAAGCAGAAACTGCTTCAAATTAAAATGACTACATATAATAATGGTATAAGAAAACAAGAGCCCTGACTTAATTGACCCAGCAGTAGGGAAAAAAAATAGGGATTCTGTAAGATATATCAAACCCATGATCTATAATGTAATAAAAAAGTTACGCTTGTCATGTGTTAGACTTTTGTACATCAATCCTGGAGAGAAGGAATTTTAGTAGACTAAAAGCTAGATACAAAATGCATGTTTTGGGACATTAAACCCTGTAGCACCTAAAGAAGTCAATGTGCCTGAACCTATTAGGATGATTAAAACTCAATTCTTCGTACACTTAACAGAGATTCAGAAAACAAGTATTGTATTTGTTTTCACAGTTCTTTGTATTCAAGAAATTAGTGTGAGCCAGTATTGCAGAAAAAAATATGAACATTTTATTCTACTGTGAGGATACATGCTGCTTGGAATATCACTACATGCATATTTTGCTTATTATGAGAGTGCAGTTGGGGTTGTAAGTACAGGCTGTTAATGATGCAGCTTTTCAGGTCCTCTAGTGTCCACAAGCATCTCCCATCACTGTTCATGACTCCCTCCCAGGTTCAAACAGTGGAATTTATGCTTAATTAAATACAGGTTCACTAAAATAGAGTCAGAGAGACATGAGAAATTCTCTTATTTCTGAATTTTAACAGATATTTGGCTAACAAAAGACTGTCTATTGCAATAAACGTAAGCTAAATGCAAGGGAACAGGTGCAGCAAAGTGAGGTAAGTCTATAACCCAAACTGTTATAGTCTGCTGAAAATAGGACTTCGTTTTCCAAATGGCAAACATGCAAAATGAAAAGCACTGCTTAAGGATGTAAATAACACTTTATCTGAAGAAAAAAAATAAAAAAAGAAAAGCAAAAAGACTTTCTGAAATTTGCACAAAGATAAAATGAGGAGGAATTAATCCAGGAGAAAACAATCCACAGACAAAAATAGAGAAATGGTCACAATTAGGAAGGATACTGGGAATCAGAAGAGAACTAACAAAAGAAGGGGAAATGGAATAACCAGCAACAAAAGCTGCACAGTACTTTTTAGCTATGAAGATATGGGGTGGGGAGGGGACAGGGAGGAAAATAAGAACGAAATATATAAGATATAGTTTCAAGACAAGATGTAGACCCTAAACTAAACAAAATTATTGTTTCACTTTTCAGCAAGAAGAATTTTGTTAGCTGATTGGAAGGTATGATCCTTGTGGGTCCCTTCCAAGGCAGAATATTCAGTGGATCTGTAAATCTGTGACTAAAGATAATGCCACATGACACCAATAGTACACATGAATGAAGAAAAACATCATCTGAACAAGCTTTGACACAAAGAATAGTTACAAGAGCTAGAAGTCTGAAGATAAAGTGAAAGCACACATACTGTAACAAGGATGTGCTTACTGTAGGATTCATTCTTCTTGAGAGGGACATAAACTGAGGGGTGGGAAGAAAAGTGAGCATAAAACAAAAGTGCATATGTTTAAGATATAATTGAGAAAATTTCCTAAACTAAGACTACACTAAACAAAATTTTTTGGGTTTTGAATATTTACAGGCTACCAGCCTGTGAAGGCATGTCTAGAAATATTACTGGTTTTCAGGAAGAAGCTAGAATGTTTTAAAAAAGGGACCAGTTGTTTGTAGCCTAAAGCAGTAGTAAATAGCCCTTTGTTACCCTTCTTCCTAATGCTATGTCCCTAAGATAAGAACCATTGTTAAAAAACCACCTAATTTTTATAATTTCCTTTCTTGCAGAGGTAAAGTTGCTATTAATATTTAGACTTTTTAATGATATCGTATATATCTTGTATTTATGTATCACGCAAATGACATTGTCAAGCAGTATTTACCACTAGAAAATTGTCTGAAACAGAACTCAGAATTTCTTAATTGCATTCTTGACCTGTAGCCTTTTACTGCAACTTTGTAATCTGTAAAGTGAATGTAATGATTCCTTCAGTGTAACGTCTATGTACATTCCTTTTCCATTTGAGATTAGAGTGATATTATTAGTCTTACTTTTGCATTTGTTTAGCTTATTTTGTTTTTTAAATTCAGGTCCAGCAAGACGGTATACAGTATTTGCACAGCAGACAGGAAGGGAACTAGAGATACAGTAAATTTCAGTTTAACTGATTCATCTTGAAAAATTCTAGAGAAAGAAACTTATGGCTGTGTGATTAATGGTAAAGTAAGACAAGTTATAACAATGTATTTATAGTTTTACAGTTACTGGAAAGCTGAATTCTTCCTTGAGTTTGAAAAGGAAAGAGTTACTGAGATTATGTGAGCCAATTTTTTGCATTTATTATATATATATTTCTTTGTTTACATCAAACGCAGAGAATTTTAAAATATATAAACTGATCCAGAAAGCACAGGG
>VXAZ01004036.1:0-101479 GCA_013399875.1 Gymnorhina tibicen
TGGGCAGCGTGGGCCAGGGCCTCTGCACTCTCTGAGTAAAGAATTTCTTCCTAAAATCTAATCCCAGTCTTTCCTGTCTTAGTTTAAAACCATTCCCCCTTGTCCTGCACAGATAGCAGACGATATTTTTGTTGAAAGGCAATTTAAATTCCAAGATACCACAAAGCACTCTAAAAGTGATCTCTGTTAGTGAAGTGTTTGTGTATCCCAAGGCTCCGATCCCAGTTACATCAGCGTGAACCCGAAATAAATTCCCATGCTGTAAAGGAGTTATTCATAAGCAGCTACTTCAGACTGATCCCAAGCTCACAAAAGGCCACACTTCCCAGCGTGGAGGGGAAGGTGACAGCTTAACAAGGCAACATTAAAAAAAGCATTTTCAACTTGAGCAAACTCTGTGTATTCTGCATCTAAAAACTAACCCGGCTGTCCACAGGAGCTAATGTGTCAGATGCTCAAAATCTGTGCTATAAATAGACTCCAGCAGCCTTCTGAAAAGTACCAAGACAAGAGAATTGTCAAACACAGACAGAGCACCTAAATATTCAGTGATCTAATTTTGATCCCACTCACACAAGGTATACACTGGTGTAACGCTCTATTTGTTTGTAAATGGAGAGAGGATTCATCTAGATACAAGATTACTAACCTATATTTATTTCTATTTTTAATCCTTGTGGTTAATTATTTATGTTACATGGCATGTTTAAGATAAGAACATATTGCTGCTCTAGAAAAAACTAATAGAATAAGCTTTCTTGCTTTCTCAGATAAAAGAAAGTAACAAAGATACAATCCTCTCTAATTTCACACAACAGTCCTGTCTTCCTGTGATCACTAAATTAACAGTGCTGCAATCTCTTTGAAATAGTATATAACATTTAAAGTTATTAGTCAGCTGTTTGCTTTTCTACAAAGATCTCAAGTAACACACTCCACAAAGCAGCAGACAAAACCCAAGCACGCCCAAGTGATCTGCTCTCCCAGCTTGAGTCTTTCTATTCTGCAAGTTAGATCTGCAGAAATGGCCATTGAACAGGGCAAAAGAAACAAACACAGGCTGATAGATGAGTACCTACAAAAAAGTACAGGCCAAGATCAAAATTAACTCACTTTATGCACCAGTAAGTGCAGTCAATTTGCAAGCAGATTCAAACAAGACAGAATGCAGCAGAGAGGAAAAAAATAGACCAAGGGCTACTTCTTCAGCCCCGACTCCAGGCAACATTCCCATTCCTTTCAGTAGTTTTGCCTGAGTCAGGAATCCAGCTCTAGAACCCGACTAACAGCTGAATATCCAACCCACAGACAACTCTGCCAGTGAATCAGAAAAAATCTCTCTAAATCATATGTCAGACAGAAAGGCTCTACATTTCATCAGCTTCTTCTCCATCTCCCAAGACACCAAAGTCACAAAGGGTTTGTCACCAGCATGCAAAACTCAAGCTTTGGGACTCAATGAAAAAAAACAGATAGTTCTGGAGAAGACAGTCAGCAGGCAGCTGATTCGAGGCAGCTTCTCCACACCATGCAAAATGAGACTGGGGCACAGAGGAGTCGTGATCCCCCTCTGAGTTGTGCAAGGATTTTGAAGCTTAAACCAAAGTTAGGCCACCAAGAATGTGGCACTTCACTTACAAAGAACTACGGGGGGGAAAAAATCCTTAAAATATTAGTGAGTCACACGAACAAGAGACACGCTGATGATTATGAGCTTAAAAAATAATCCTTATGAATTTTCAGAGAGCGATGTGGTGATGACCTATCCAGTTGGGGCTTGGTATGTGGCAAGGGATGAAGAGTTCAGCTTGTTGGGCCCTTTCCCTGGGTGGCCATGGGGAGACACTTCCTCCTGGACACCATTTCTAGGTAGATCTACCATCAGCCTAATCTAACCTAAACCCAGGAGTCACTGCTCCCTGTTCTTGTCCTTTACAGCCTAATTACAGGTCATTCAGAATTTTCAGCCATGGGCTAGGTGTTAGTTTTGAATTCCAGCCCCTTCACCATTCAGACCTCCCACGGATATAGCTGCAACTCTTAGTCCAACTCAGCAGCATTTTCATGCAGTGATGATGTGGGAGATGTTTGGCTGATGGGCCAATCTGCTGTTCAGGATATTCCTGAATTGCCAAGGCTACAGGCCAGAAGGCAGTAGGCAAAATGGCCTGGATTGGACAATCTCAAACAATCTCCTAAACACTCACAATACTACACAATGCTTCTTCATCGGGACCATTAAATACATTTCTTCTGGTATTTCAGCAGTTTCTGCTTCACCATTCCTTTTGTCTCCTGTAATTTGTTGTGTAGGTGAATTTTTCAACCTGTGCCAAGGTCGGGGTGGTGTTTACAGCGCATTTAAATCTAACTCCAAATGGTACCTGAGCCTTGCTTGCCGTATACCACATCTAACAATGTCACCATCTGTGAGCAATATGCTGACATGACTTCACTTCCCAAGCGCTGGCAAAATGCTGGAGAGAAAGATAACAAAGTAAGTTGCAAAGATCATTTCAAAGTCACTGATAACTTGGCCAAAAATTATGCCTCATTATCTGCCCAGCTTCTGCCTTGATCTCATAAACATTAAGGCAAAAGCAGAATTTTATCTTAACATATATGTTTTAAATTCTTAACGGATCAATGAAATACTGTATCTTTAATGTGCCTCTGCAGTCGCTGTTCTGTGAAGCAGTAAATCCTGAAGAGAGGTGGCACCAAACCAAGGCCTGTCTGGAGTTCTGGGATGCATTTCGCATCAACAATTTGGTCTGGTATAAAAAGCACTGGTCTCAGCTTTGGGAACTCAATGGAATTTTTAAACTTAGCTTAAAAATGTTACAGGGAGCTTCACAGAAACAAAGAAAGGGTTTGGTTGGAAGGGACCTTAAAGCCCATCTTGTTCCAGCCCCCTGCCATGGGCAGGGACACCTTCCACTACAAGAGGTTGACAAAGCACCTTTGACAACTCTGGGAAGGAGAAAGGAATTGGAAAAGAGTGGAAAAATACAAACTTGAATAGAAAAATAAATAGGAACTGTCGGACGTAACCAGGAGCCCGTGTCCTCTGTTTCCATCAAAATACCAGACCAAACCAGATACACACAAGGAAACCAGGAAAATGCCAGTCAGAGATTCCTCGAGACTAAATCCCATCAGAGTAATGTCATTTCTTTCCATGACGGAAGAACAGGTTGGTGAATGGTGAAGGACAGGAGACATATCGATCCTGACACCAGGATAGCTGCTGACACTGCCCAGCACGACTTGAAAGGGAAACAATTCCACCAAGAGGAAAAGCGCTCAAGTGCCAACCCTGGGGTTGCCATCAGTGGGTCACTGTCAGGCAAAAGGATTTTAAGTGAGGGTCCTTTTAGCATTTGTTATTCCCATAATAGGGAGCTTAATCATTATGCTTAAATTTATATTAAACAAGAAAGCTGCAAGTACATTGAAGAAAGAACTGGAATGATTTTAACAACATGGAGGAATCACCTGGATAAAGAATTATTTGCAAAAGTGAAAGGTTATTCCCACCTAAGTGGAGAATCAGCTGTACAGACACAGTTTAGGGAACAGCTGCAGTTTTCCAGAAGAGGACTGGGAGTTTAGAGGAAACCCCAAGCTGAAGCTGCATCACCTTTTATACAGTTGCCAAAAATTCAGATACTGAATGAGATGAACAATCCATTGTACATTAAGGATGTGAAGTAATTCTTCTCTGCAAGGCTGCACAGCTGAGACCTCAGCTGAAGACCTGGGTCCAGTTTGAGGAACCACATTTTAAGAAAGGTGATGGCTACAGCACAGACTTCAGAAGATAAAGACAAGAAGCAAGTTTCCAGGAAGAATGACTACACAGAATGAGTGGAAGAATTTGGTTTGTTTAGGGAAGATGAAGGAAAACAAGAAAAGAAGATCCTGAGATCTGTAAGATATTGCTGCAGAGAAGGAGACTAGTCACAAGGCACCAGGACAAGAACTGGGTCTGAACTACAGCAAGAAAGATTCAGTCATGAGAAAATCACAGCAAGTGAAGCACTGGAACAGAATGCCTGGAAGGTGGGCAATCCCCACCACAGCTGTTTTCAAAATGGATTAGCCATGTATCCATTGAGAATGATCCAGGTGACCCTGCTCACTGAGACACAAGTTTTTTCTCCATACCTCTGCCAGCTCTTCAATCTGCTAACCAGATCATCACTGCTCAAACCACGGCGCTCACCAATGACAATTTTTG
The DNA here is from genome assembly GCA_013399875.1 of Gymnorhina tibicen. Classification (NCBI taxonomy): domain Eukaryota; kingdom Metazoa; phylum Chordata; class Aves; order Passeriformes; family Artamidae; genus Gymnorhina; species Gymnorhina tibicen. The sequence continues at coordinate 4,244 of VXAZ01004036.1, forward strand.
TAAAAGTGGCCAAATCCCAAACATTGTAGTCAATCAAAACTCCCCCTGACTCTGGAATCTGCACTGATGGCAAAAATGTCACAGAACCAAGTCAGGTTCTGCCACTCTTCACCATGTAACTTCACTGGAGGGAAATCATTATTCAGCCTGGGTAACATCCCACTTGAGAAAGAAGATCAGGACAGACTGACTCACAATTTGGATGCCTGTCCACGATTTTGCCAAGTTTCAGGACAGCCTTTGTGGCTTCACACTTGCATCCGATCTCCACAATTACTTTAAAATGTTCTGCTGTAATAGAATAATCAGAGGCAATTATGGAAGGTCAGGGAACGAGCAGGCATAAATATTCTGTTAGCTCCTCCTGATACTTCATGATGTGGAGCTTTATTAATGTGTCTGGGACACGTCCCCCAGCCCACTTCAGAAATGCCAAGGCTCCCTGGGGGATGGCACTGAAGGGATTCACAGCTTTCAGATCTCTCTTCAAAATGATAAAGATGATGACTTTCAAAGAAGTCAAAGGGAATTAGAAAACTTTTCCCCAAAAATCAAATGCGGGCACACATAGCATTAAAAATAGGTGCTGGGGCAGAAGGTTTAAGGCATCCTTTCACAAGCCTTGAGGCAAAGGTCAGACTTGGTCCTGATTTGCACTAAAGGCTGCATTCCAAATTATTGTAGCTCCAAGCTGCTGGATATAATATCAGCCACTCCATACCCTTACGTAGTGAATGACTATGAGCTCTGCTGTGCTTTAACTTCACTCATCCAGTGGAGATAAAGTTTGAGCAAAATGTCATCATGGCCAAAATCCCCAGAACTGAAGAGGAAAATTTCAGAACTTTCTCATCTCGTCTCACAAGTCCACACCAAACAAGTCCAAGTTCAAATTCAGGGGCTAGTTGCCCTTTTCCTCTGATCCACTTCACGCACATTACATTTTACTTCCCCTGCTGCTTCCACTTTTATGTTCTGATGGAGCAGATGCCTTCGCATCTCCACCCCTGGAAGATCTTTCAGAGGGCAAAGAGATAAACTTCTGGTACTCTGTCTGGTACTTCCCATTATCAGCACATTTATAAAGAATATACAGTGTGTGAATAAGTTGCTAATTATATCTGAAACCACCAAACCCAAAAGATCACCAAATAACTTATGAAAATCTATAGTCATCTAGTGATATGCTCCTCATCACCTGTTTATATTTCTGTCTTTATAATAAGTTTAATCAATCTGACTAATTTTACGTTAAATTATTGTTTTGCTCAGAAATGGAGGGAAGAAACACTTTTCTCTTGGACAATTAATTCCCCTGGTTTTGACACCCTTCTCTGCCACATTACAACTGACAAGTTACATATGATCACAGTTAACATCCAGCCTTTAACACTTTAACATCATCTCGATATCAGCCACTTCTTTGCACCTAGGCTTATGAAAGCAAAACTGAATTTTGTATTTCATCTCCAGAGCAGAGCCGCCCCATCCAGCAGCATTACATAAATGAGCTTCACACCAGTGGGAAGAGCCTAATAGCTTTTGTAGGTCAGTGCTTCTGGCAGATGTTTCTCTAAAGACTCCTTGGAGTTCAAGGGAAGAAAACTTTCATCTAGATTTTTGAAGGCATAGTCCAGTAAAAGTTAATAAGAGTGGGGAAAACACGGGAGAGGGGAAGGACCTCAATTGATTTGAAAATGTTTCGAAAATTCAGGGCACGCGAGGACGAAATAAAAAATATTCTACAGAGAACAACTCAAAAATAAAAATAGCAGCAGTGGCTAAGAACAGTTCTTCAAAGGGATGTCAGACTTCACAATACTTTGCACAGCAGCGGTGACTAAAAAGGCTGTGTTGTTGCCACATGGTGATATTAAAAACTTGCATTCATTTTGGGAGAAAATAAATAAACAACAAAACCACATACAGCAGAATAACAAAATGCAATCATGGGATGGGTGCTTTAAATCCTATTTATAAACCCCTGGGGAATATTTCCTTGCTCAGTTAAGTCACCACAATGTCAAATTCTAATTTGCAACCCAGGTCACAAATGTCACAACTGGCAACGTGATGGATGCCATGAGTGACAAAAATAATTTCTAAGGACTTAGCTTTAAAATAAACAGAACTGGTGGCATTTCTTTATTGCCTATTTTAAACCTCATAGTTACACTGAACATTAAATTCATCAACAGACAAACTTTAATGCCTTATATGAGCCCTCCTGAGCACAATGATTTCTTTCCCTGGGCTCTGAAATGTCTGCAGAAGCCTCTCCCTAACCTGCAGGAGAAAGTGGGAGAAGCCTACTTTTCCTTCTCTGGGCACCATGACATACTTGTGAGCCTAATAACATCCTTGCAAAGTAGATAAAATATTAAATATTATCATTACATTACACCAGCAAAGAAATAAGGGGCCAATAGTCAGGCACCAGTTTTCTACAAGTACAAAATTAACCTTGGATTTATTATTTCAAATAAGAGGAGATGATCATCATGAATATTTGATAACATTTTCTGTAGCCATAATAACTCCATTCTCTCCATTTTTCAAAACTGCAAAGTGTTCACAACCATCGCCTGCGATGCTCTACAGACCTTTACCAATAGCTGTGGTTCTGCAAAATAATCTTTTATTCATTGAATTTCAGACCAAAACCTGAAACTGTCCTGTGGAATCATTTTATGTTTTTTTCACTGCATCATCTCAAAGTCCCAAACAAAGGCAGGTGCACCCTGTGAGGCTCCTGGCATCCCACTACAGCCTGAGGAAGCAGCCAAACAGTTCAAAGCCAATTTCTCTCCTCCCAGGATAGTATCTGGAAGGAATTATGAAATAAAACATGTGTTAGCTCCACAGGATGTTTATTCACAGTTAACAGGCCAACATTTTTTTCTCTTTCTCCTCTGCTCTCTCCACATGCATGAGGGGGTGGGAAGGCCCTGCCTCCAAGATTTCATGGGAGTTACCCTCACTCCTCAGTGGAAGAGCCACATCCAAAGAGCCAGCAGCAACAGAGAAAATGGACAAAGTCACATCCCTACAAACTCATGGGAGAAACAGCCATTAAAAGCTACTAAAATAGACAAACACCAAGAACTTCCCAAAGCACAGATCAATGGTGGATGGAAACGCACCAGGAACCTCCATTGTTCTCTTCCCTGCACATCTCCTGTTGGTCACTGTCTGAAGCTGGATGTTAACTAGATGTGACTTTGGTAAGATCCCCAAAAATTGCATGCAGTACATCTCATCTCCAGGAGTGAGGTAATCCTACAGCTTTCTGACTGTGGGAGAACCAAGAGCCCCCTGTTTCTAGCTGTGTTTTTATAGGGTCCATCAGAGCTTTACAACTTTCATGCTCTCTAATTCCTGGTAATTTGACTTGGATTTGGCCAATAGATTCCAAAGTTACAGGGGGAGGGAGTAGGGGGAGAGAGAGGGTGTTCACATAAGCCTTGTTTCCTTAAGAAACCAGGTTAACAAAATCAGCAGCTGACGAGTTACAAGACGTTCTGTAATCTGCTTTTAAAACACCCCGGGACGAGGCGCAAAGTCCTAACGGGGCATTCGAGTATGTGTTTGACAAGGAGCAAGTGCTTACATTAAGGAAAACAACATCATCCTTAAAAAAAATGTTCCGTGATAAAAGAGAGATCCAGCATCAACTCCAAAGAGCAGGAAAAACTATTCCATGATAAAAGAGACCCAGTAACAACTCCAAAGAGACAGAAAAACTATTCCATGATAAAAGAGACCCGGTAACAACGCCAAAGAGCAGGAAACTGCTCGGTCACAGACCTACCAGAAGGTACAGGATGATTCTTGCCTTTCTAAACCATCCCTTTCTTGCAGACCTTAGCAGACTGCTACAAAAATACCATGAATTATAGAGTATGAATGATGTCAAAGCCTGTTCTCAGAGGAAGGCTGGGAACAGCAATCATGTATTCTTCAGTTTGGGAATACACAGACACAATTTTTGTTCATAACCTATAAAGAAAAAAAGGGCTCTGCACATCAAAGGCACCAAATTAATTTCCTTTCAGATCATCCCTTCAACCAGCCCAGTCTAACACCACAGACAGGGAGAGAAGGGAGGATGATAGGATGAAAAGCAAAGTCAGGACCAAGGAGAGTGGCTTAAGTCACCAAAATACCCAGGGAAAGCATAAATGCAGCAGAAGACCCAAGACCCACACAGTCAGTTCAAAGTGCACTGTGCAGTTCCAGCTGGCTTTCTGAGACACCTGAATGTGACAGAAGATGGCTGTGACCCTCAAATCAAGTCCTATGAATATTGTCTTTGTGTGCAAGGAGGATATTTGGCAACTCAGGCTGCTCCAAACTACAGTTTCTGTCCTTGGTACCAAGTAGGAAACAGAAAAACTTGGGGATCATGAACAGAAGGAGATGACTTGCTTTAGGCACACCTATCCATCATCCACAGGGAGGATGTGAAGGGCAACCATCATCAAAGCACCAGAGGATTCTCCTGCCCTAAGATGACCATTTTCCAGGTAACACACTGCTTCACCATGGAGAGGAAGAAAAAATATATTGAAAATGATCAGAACCTTGACGTTGCTCTCCAAAGCCATGTTCGTCAGAAAATCATGTTTAAAAGGGCTTTTGTCTGCAACTAAACCAAAACCACCCTCAGCTGTGAGCATCCCACATCTGGAAGCAGCCTTGGAACTAAAGTAAATGTGAACCCAGCCAACTGAGTTACTGTTCCTATAGCAAATTTGAGATCCCAGCTAAAATAAGAGACAAAAGCCAACATCTGTTAATAATGTGCAAAACAACAGTGACAGGTTTCTGCTACCCTCCATTCCCCTACTACACAGGGCAAATCTGGGAGCTGCACCACCCCCTTTCTGTGCCTTCCTAAAGCAATGAACTATAATGAATCTCTTATCTCCACAAAGTGCTACGAAACTTCACTAAACTGTATGAATAGTTTATACCAATAATAATTAAGGTGCACATTTTCGAGGCAGGGCCTCTAAAAGCCAGGCACACGAACTCTGAGAGCACTGCAGCTTCACACATGCTCTCCAGTGGTATTTCCAGGTCTGCCCAAGAGTCTTTGGCTCTCAGAGGAGTCACTGCTGTACCTGTGCACAGTGTGAATACCTAAGTTTAAGGAAGTTCTCTGGATTCTGCCCAAATGCAGACACCTTTTCTTCTGGCTGCCTTTTCGAAACCCACAGCTGGGGTCGCCTGTCTCCACCAGGATGCTCAAAACAGTCACTCTGAATTCACTTCAAAGCAGAAGTGCACAAAAACACTGCACAGACCCCAGCCAGAAATAGAGTTGGCCTAATTTGATCTAATTAACCTCCTTTCCATCCTGAAACAAACAGGATGCCTTGGAAAACCCAGCCAAGCAGCCTCCTCACCACTTTCTCCTGCCGCAGAGCACTTACGGGTGAAGTGACAACTCCTGACTCTTTGAACAACCAGTCAGGGCTGCTTCCCAGAGCAGATGGACTTTGGAATGAGAATTCCTGGACACACAGCTCCATGAGGAGGTCAGAGGACAGTTGTGCACTCCCCTGCACACTGAGATCAGCCCAGTGCTCCCTGCCTTGTGGAGCACAAGCACAGACAAACCTGTGCCCGCCGCCAAAGGGCTCCCAAAGAAGAGGGACAGAAGGCAGGGCATGTATGGATGAATCACCTCAACAGGACACATATGGCTTGGCAACAGCTCAGCTCAGTCCTTCAGCTGAAAAATGCCTTTTGTTCCTTCCTCCAAGGCTCGTTTTCCAATGAATGTGAAATGTGGCACCTCTTTAGTTACATTTCAGACCTCGATGCTTTTTCCTCAGCAGAAATGCTCTTGAAATATTTAGTTTTCTTTTTATCCAGTTCCTCACCTACTTTTTTTTTTCCCATTCCATTCCACCCTGGAAAGAAGAAAAAATTGATAGGAAATTGGGAAATTTCATCAAATATGTCCCTGGTAAATGCTAAATTCAATCATATTCCACCTGGTCTTTGTATTAGCAGTCTCACTAAGTACTGAGCATTGAGTAAAAGCTTTCTCACATGCAGAACAAACCCTCCTCAGGTAGAAGTCCAAACCATGGGGAAGAAAACACCATGGAGAGTTCACCTCCCTGCTATCCATGTGTCAGCATTGAAGAATTTCCTTTGGTGAAGCACTTTGAAGCATCCCACTTGCACACAAGCTGCTACAAATCCTAGCCCCTGTAACGTATCACACAACAGGTTATTTCTGGCACTGCAGAGAAAAACCCCAATCTGCACCCACACAATTCCCGGGCTGCACACTCCACATGCCAAGCTTCTTCTAAGAAAGGATTTTAAAGTTCCAGGATTCAGATATGTAAAAGAAAAAGGTTGCAATGACTGCTCTTGTCGACTGCTTTATAACAACTCTGCCATCGCACTTCAAGGTGCAGAATATAAATCACACCACGAGGACTAATGGGATCACTTTTCTCTCTCTGACAGAGAACATGTGTTCCAGCCCCGTTTCATGCTTATCTTACACAGGCACAGATGATTCCAGTGCCGTCCTCAGACATTCAGGTGTGTGATGCCCATTAGCTGGAATTGGTTGTGTTCCCACAAATCCTATTAAAAATCAGTCCCCAGCAGGAAAATACTTTTTTAATTAAGTCTCCAGCTACCCCATTAATAACAGAGGTGTGTTAGCCCTAGAAGTCCCCCAGAAGACTAAGCCTCCACAGGAAGAGGGAGAACTGTACTGGATATTCCTGCTTCAGCAGGAAATTGCTCAAGCAGTTCAGTGCCCTAAGCAGCCACTTCCCAGTCACAACACAAGCAGCAAGGAATAAAACTGGAAGAGTCACCAGGTTGGCCTCAAGCTACAATGTCTTTCTCACTCTGGATGGAGAGTGCACTACCAGGACTAAAACTGGTCTAAAAATGGATCTGGGAGACATGTTTTAGTGGAGTTTTACTGACTCATGAGCTGCCGTGCTGGTGCTTGCCTCTCCCTTCCTCTCCCCCCAAAATGCAGTTGGAAACTTAAACAAGAATCAAAACAGGCATGGGAGCTCTTCTTGTATCAGACAAGACAGACTGGACAGCTTTGAGACAAGGAACAGATTTCAGATGGCCAGAAACAGCAGGAAACATCATATGCCACCCTGGACCACCCCGGACCTGGAACCTCCTCCTTTGCCCCAGAACAGGAGAAAAACTTCTTCTTCTTCCTTGCCTCCACAAAAAGGACAGCAGAGACACCTTCCTCACTCTCTCACTCTGCTACTCCTGATCCAGCCCAGCTGAATGCAGGAATGGGCGAGTCCATTTTACCAGAAGTATTTGCAAGGGAGGTCTAGGAAGAATCAATAAGTTTTTAAAGTACTGACAGGAAGGTGTTTGTGTGGCAGACACACCAAAAGCCTGTCACTTGAGCACGTTCTGCATGCCTTGGAATAAATCCACTGCTGGCACTCGAAGTGCCCAGGCTTCTCTCACTTACAGCTCTGTGAAAGCCATACCCTGGGCATTAGCTCAGCATAACCTCACAGCTTGCACCTCCCTGCAGTGAGATCTGCCGCTCTGCACAGGGCCAGCCCAAACCATCGGCCACCAGGGAGTCTCACTTCGCCTCACCACAAGAAAAAATGATTTTCAGTCTCACTAAGTAGAGCTGGTCCACTTGGTGAATAATTTAACCACTCAGTTAAGCACTTCGCTTTTTGTTCCCCCCACTCTATTGGCACATTTGCCTCTAAGAGACACTGACATTTTTTTGCAGGCATTTTCATTATTCATTGCTGTGATCATCCAGCAGCAGGTTTATGTGAAAAAATCCCTGCCACCAATCCTTCCACAAACAGTAAGTTCACTTTCATGGGTGAATTCCCATGCAGGCATTTGAGCAAAAGCCCATCAATTTCCAAATGTGCAGAAGAAATAATTGCAAACCTTTAAAACCACTATTAAAAAACAAGAATGCAAGGACTGGAGGGATAAAAGTCTGCCAGAACCATCTGTCACTTTGGAATATCATTTTAACACATTCAACCAGGACCAAAGATGCAGCTGCCTGCCTGGGTAGATGGGGAAGGCAATGTCAAGGAGAGAGTGCTGGAAGGACAGTGAAAGTGAGGGGTATCCCTCACTCCAGAAGAGCATGGAGGAGCTCATGGCATGTCCAGGTCATTTCCTCAAGGGCCGTGTGCAGCAGGCACATTTTTAGGCAAAACAAGAAAAGAAGGAAGTGCAGCTCCATGCAGGCGTGATGATGTCATGCTGACTGAGGTTAAAGCCACCTCAGGTGAACAGGTGAGGGTGAGGTGAGGCAGGAGGGGGCCTGGAGCTGTGCCACATCCCACCCAACACCCAGAGGGCCAGGCAGCCAGGAAGGCTTTCTGTGATCACAGAATCATTGAGGTCGGAAAAGACATCTGAGATCAAGTCCAACCCGTAACCAGTCACCACCTTATCACTCAGACCAGAGCACTGAGTGCCACGTCCAGTTGTTTCTTGAACACGGGACTTCAACTCCATGGGCAGCCCATCCCATTGCTTAATAACCCTTTCCAATAAGAAATTCCTCCTGATGTCCAACCTGAACCTCCCCTGGCAGAGCTTCAGGCCATTTCCTCTCATCCTGTCCCTCGTTCCCTGGGAGCAGAGCCCGATCACCCCTGGCTGCACCCTCCCGTCAGGGAGTTGTGAGGGTGAAAAGTTTCCCCCTGTGCCTCCTTTTCTCCATGCCAAAGCCTCCTGAGCTCCCTCAGCCACTGTTCATATGACTTAACTCTTTATACCCTTCCCCAGCTCCGTTCCCTTCTCTGGACACGCTCCAGCCCCTCAGTGTCTTTCTCGTCATGAGAGGCCCAGAACTGGACACAGCAACTGAGGTGTGGCCTCACCAGTGCCCAGCACAGAGAATGGTCACTGCCATGGTCCTGCTGGACACAATACTGCTGACCCAGGCCAGGTGCTATTGGCCTCTTGCCCACCTGGGCACATCTGGGCTCATGTCCAGCCACTGTTGACCAGCACCCCCAGTTCCTTTTCCAGCTTTCCAGCCACTCTGCCCCAGCCTGTAGCACTGCGTGGGGTTGTTGTGGCCAAAGTGCAGGACCTGGCAACTGGTCTTGCTGAAACTCATACAATTACCCTCAGCCCATCGATCCAGCCTGTCCACACCCCTCTGCAGAGCCCTCCTGCCCTCCAGCAGATCCACACTCCCACACAACTTGGTGTCATCCACAAACTTACTGAAGGAACATTCGATCTCCTCAGCCAGATCATCAACAAAGTTATTAAGCAGGACTGGGCCCAAGACTGAGCCCTGGGAACACCACTGGCAACCCGGGAATGAGCACGGAAGGGCAGACGAACTCAAAAGCAGGCAGAGAGCACATGTAGAAAGCTAACAAGTTATCAAGAGCACCTCTACCAGCCTTAGCACCAGGCCAGCTACAGTTCCAGACTTGCTGTGCGCTCACCAGTGGAGGCAGAGATCACTCCATCAAACTTATGGCTTGTTCTGAACAACCTCTGGCAAATTAGCATCACTCCCCCCATCTTACTGTCTCAATTCTCCCTGCCAAATGGGGGTAATTTTTCTCAAAGTCTTGGCAGACGTCTTTATGAGGCATCTTTTAAAGCTTGGGAAATAATTCTTATTCAAATACATAAGACCGCGTGAGATTTTTGGCCATTAATTTCAGCCTTCTGCTAATTTCCAGCCTTAATTTATTCATGGCCTGTTCCTACCCATTTGCCTGTGTGCCAACATGCCGTTTCAGTTTAAATAACTCTTCTTTCCTACATTTCCTTGTTCATCCCCCCAAGATGTGTTTGGAGCAGCAGCCCTGTTCCCATCCTGGCCTAAGCAGGCCCAGCTCTATCAGACCCCCTCTTGCAAGGATATGCTCTCCACTGCCCTGCTCATCACGGTGTCCTTCCCAATTTGGATTCATCCCTCCTGCCCACAGATGTCCAGAACTGTATCCATGTCCAGTACCACAGTTTCACAGCTGAGCTCCGCAGGGATTTGACCCCAAGGGGATGAATCAGCCCCTGAGGGAAGGCCAAGGACTGAAGCAGTTTATTCTCCTCCCAGCTGATGAGACCCCTCAACTTCCACAACAACTGGTGTCCCCAGGTGAGGGGAAGGTCCCATATTCCAGCTAGCAGTGCAAGGCTGCCAGGCTGTCCCTTCCAGCACAAACAGAAATCCACACAAAGCCTGGCCCTACTCCATTAAAGAAAGCAAACTTGGTCTTGCCAATATTAGTTGGCAAAGGACTATTTCTAAAATCTGTTTTGCTGAAAGAAATTACTTCATAAGTTACTGCTACCAGTGCTGATACACAGCCATACTTTTTTTTTTAACCCAAACAGAGAGACAGGTCTGTGAGAAAAAGCAACTGCAACAAGACTGCATCCTGTGCCATGACATCCACTTATGCCCCAGAGCTGGGCTGGGAGGAAATTGTTAAACTGGCAGTTTGCAATCCAGCCCCCACTGCAGCACACCCTCCTAGGGAATAGCCCTGCTATGGAAAATCCCTGTCCAGTGGAGAAAGGAAGGTTTGAAATAAAGCTCATTGCAGGCCAGCCCTGCATCTGGAGTCCCTGCAACCCAAATGCTACCAGGTGGCACAGGGACAGCTGCCACAACTGGTACAAGGCAACACAGCCCCGAGACTTCAACTCACGCAGAGATTCAGACACCGCCTCCTCCCTCCCAGACCCCTCAAACACAGCTCAATGAAACCAGAAATTTCAAAGCACCTTCCCTCGAGTGCCCCTTTCCCAGCCTCCCATTGCGCTTGCTCTGCATGGAGAAACCGAGGGCTCTGGGAACTGCTGGAGAAGCAGCTGGGTGCCTCCAGTAAGCAGACGGAGACTTTGTTCCTCTCGCTGGAAGTGACAAGCCACCAGGAGGGCAGGGTGTTCAGTAAGCACAGAGATGATCTGGGTTTGCCATGTGATTTGTACTGCAGCAGAGCTGCTGGCACAGCTGCTGTGATAACCAGGAGAAAATCCTCTCCAGTGTTTCAGGGGTAGCCCTTCCCTCCACAGCCTTTTCCTCCTCACAGAGAGCAAGAGCCAAACTGTCAAGCCACTGATGCAGGCTCAGCATGCCTTAATCCCAGTCTTATTAAGGCAAAGCAATTAAGCACAGACTTAACTTTGAATGCATTGTCAAAGCCCAGCGGCTCAGAGCAAGTTCAGACTTAAGCAGGTGCTTAAGTTCAGATAGCTGACTTGAGGCTGAACTTGCCAAATTAAACCCCAGACCTTTGCTAGAGCTGTTCTGCAGGGCGGTAAGAAAACACACAGCTTGCTCCTGACAGCCACTGTGCTCATGGCAAGGACAGGTTCAGCATTTCCCCAAGCACTGCTAAGGTCACACGCTGCTGCAAGGGCTCCCTGGCAGACACCACCAGAGGGATGGTCACCCAGTGTCCCACTGTGAGCCCAATGTCACAGTCCTGCTGCTGCACAGACACGTGACAGCACCTTCTGCTTCCAGGAGCTTACACAACTCCATGGTTTCAGGTCAGGCCTGAAGGAGAGGAAAAGGGGAGATCGAATCAGCATGGGATAATGTCCAAAAGAACTCATTTAAAAGTCTAGCAAGTGCCTCATGGAGGTGGGTGTTCATAACCTGCAGGGGTGGGAATCAAACCCTCCAGCCACAAGTGCACATTAAGAGAAGCTCTCCAAGCACAATGAAAAGGAGAAGGTGATGGCTCATGTGAGGAACCACTGCATTTTCAGTAAAGTTGTGTTGTGCCTGTCCAGGCCTGAGAAAACAGCATTACAGAAACGCACATCTGTGATGCCGAGAGCATCCTGCAAGATGTAAGGCTTTGTGGATAGTGGGAAGGGCTCCATCAGAAAGACAACACACAGGCAGAAACTTGACTTGGTGAAGTTGATGAAGATCAGAGATCAGAAACTTTGACTGGAGCAGTTTTAATTCAGCGGAAGTCACAGAAGAGGTGTTAGGACCGACTTGAAGGAGAGGAACTTTGTAGTGTGAAAGTAAAAAAGGTTTCAGTACTGAGATGAAAGGCAGATGGGGTGGCAGTTGGAAAGACCGAGGAAGAAAAAAGGAAGAAAAACAAAAAACCAAAAATCAAAACCCACAAAAAACAAACCCCATACATACTCTTGACCCTGGAGACACTACACATGATTGTATTGCCAGCAGAAAAGTCAGAGAAGAATGAGAAGTTACAGCAAAGGTCAGGAAAGGGAACAGGATCTCCCACTGCTCGTGTAGATGAAAAATTTCCATCAGACCAAATGAAAACGCACACATGGAAACGTGAAGCCAAGGGGAGCTTACGTGGGAGCATCATCTGCAGCCCCAGGTCAGAGGATGGAGCATCTGATCTACAACAGCACCATGCCCTGGAAATTACGAATTCTGAACAAATTGGCTGGAAGAGAAACACAGCCCCCCTTCCTTCCCACAAAAGCCAGATACCTCATACATAGTCTGTACATTTACAATGCAAGAAGTGAGGGATCAAGCCATGCATCTAAAGGTACAAGTTGACTGGGATCAGGAAGAGCCCTTTCCATCTCAGCACCAAGTGAGAGGGGGGAAAAAATCATATCTTGTTCTTATTAGGCATCATATAGGATTTTTGCAATAGACATGGATGTAAATACCAGACCAAAATATTTTCTGCTTATTCGGATGATTTAAAGAGAAATAAAATAGTTATTTTCCTTCTCTAGCAACTTTTTAAAGGATAAATAAAATGATAAAAGTGCCTGATTTAAAATTAATAAAAGAATCATCACATGCACACCCCAAGTCTGAAGTAGGTTAATGCACGCAAATATAGACAATGAGGCACAAATCACTACAAAATACTGCAGTTCTTTGTGATAACAGCTCTTGAACACCACAGTGCTTTAACATTAGATTTCACGGCTGTTTGTGAGCAGTCCTCAGCCTTCACACACAGAAACCACGGCATGATCTCCTGTTAGACCATGGAATACAAGCCAATCCACTGAAGGAGGGATGCAAATCACCAGCACATTTCACAAAGCCTTGGGCTCTCCTTGTCATCTTCCAGGTACCCCCCAAGAGTGAGTAGAACAGCAGCCACCCACTGCTGCCTTCAACTTCCCTCAGTGAATCTTTCAGCTGAAAGATTGCAGCTGGACACTGCAGGCTGGGGACAAAGAGGGGCCTCAAGGACAGTGGTGACCACAAGCAGGCTGTCACCACCCAAATCATGTCTCCATCTGGCACCTGGCCAGCTCTCTGCTCAGAAGCAGAGAGCACAAAGCCATCCTGGGGACAATAGCTCATCCTCAGGCACCCTCCAGAGCCAGGCAGGAGCAAGGTGACAGCGCAAGCAGATGACTGCACGTGCCACGGGCTTGGGCATATGACAGCAAAAGGGCTCTTCTGGCACTGGGGAGGGTGTGGGTACAACCAGCCTGAAATTCTGAGCACATTGTGTGCCACCACCATTGTCCACCTGCCCTAAATCTGAGTTTGGATAGTCGTGACAAATATCGTGCCCTCACCGAAATAAACTGAGATATCAAATCCATTAATAATTAGGGGTACAAACTCCCCACCTTGCATGTTTACAGTGCTGCATCTGTGTGAACAATTAGCCTCGACAGGAACCGTCAGTCAGCAGAACTTTGAAGCAGCACCACTCAAAGGCAATACTTTGGCCAAGACACAGGAGCTGAGTAAGAACTCCAAGCCAGGATCTCCAAGAGTGACTCTCACTGAGTGCCAAGAGGATGTATGTTCATGATGCCTGAAGGATGTCTGGTTTTACCTCAGGTAAGGCCAGAACATCTTTGCAGAGGCATTAAATTACTTTATAAACCCAAACCACACAGCCACGAGGATAAACCAGTCATCTGCCAACTGCAAGCACTCCAAAACCTATGATGATGGTTCCAAAACTTACAACACTGCTTTAAAAAGCATTCACAACTTAGAAGGGGTTCATGTCTTTCATTTACCCAAAAGCATTTAAGTATTGAAATACCTCTGAGTTACACACTAGCAGTTTTCCTCTTTAAACGTGACAACCACAAATTTGGCTTATTTTCTTCAAACAGCAAAACCCGAGCTACTGATCACTTTTGTTTTGCCTCAGCACCCAGCCAGAAAGGCACAAAAGGCGAGGAGACCTGCAGTAAAATCCCAAGAGTCAGCACTTTTGAAAGCCTTGGCCTCTCCTGGCATGCTTTTTCCAATTTTAAGCAGATACAGTTTGTAGCATCTGCAGAACCTGCTCATGGACTAACAGAGCTTCTCTCTGACCAGGCAGTACTCCCCTGGCATTCCCACTGCACCACACAGAGCACTTGGATTGACAACACTGGATTCAGATCTATAACTTGATACAGAGTGGGAGTGTTGCTACAGACTGAAAAATTGCATTCTGCCATCGAAGCAAACTTGCAACAAACTATTAAGCCAGAATCTTCACCCTTCTGTGGTACCTCACACTGTAGAGATGCTCCGGAGTCACTGCAGAATTTGGGACACAGGTCCCACCTGGCTCAGACTTAACTAGTCCCTGGACTGACACACAGCCATACCTTCAGATTGTTCAGAGCTTCTTCCCAACTCCTCTGACTACAGAAAAACCAACTCACCTCACCAAGTAAATGCTCATAACACCCGTCATGCTGTCAGTGTGCCACAAATAACAGCTGGATAAAACCACTGGGCTTGACTTGGATTTTTAAGCTGACTATTACACAGAGGAATTTTTATTTATTAAGTGGCTTTCATGCATGGCTTTCCTCCATCATAAAAAGCCCACAGATATGTTTTTCTGACATTGGCAGTTTATTAATTGTGTTTTGGTTTATTATTGCATTGGAGTTGGAGAGTACTGCACTGGCTGTTCTGGAAAGCAGAATATTCCGAGGGGAAAACGCAGAAGAAAGTCTGCTCCTTAGTGCTCACCTCACCCAAGTGGGCTTCTTGCCTTTCCTTTATTTTGCTCCTCACTTGGCCTCAATCCCTCTTGTGTTTGTTAAGCTATGGCATGTCATAGCTTTGCCAACTGCAAAGCCAACTACTAATACAATAAAACCTGATTGCACACATTTCCTTGGTGGTAAAAATGAATCATTTCTTTCATTAGCCAAACTTTTCCCGTCAAACAGAGTGCTGGGACCGCCAGAATTCCAGAGAAACCCACTAAGGCTCTCCCAGCTGCTAGAAACCCGCTGCTCCTAATTAAAAACTTCAAAAACAAAAGAAAAATAGGGAATTTTTGCAAGGACCACCTGCTTTAATTTCTGCTTCTTTGTTGAAGGGAAATAAATAAATAGAAACACACATTAAAAGAAAAAAAAATACCCCAAACCAACACCAATCCCTTAAACCACAAGTGTTCTGGTATTAAAGCGGCACGAAGGAACCCCCCGTCGCCGGTAACTCCCCACTTTTCTGGAAAAATCTCATTAGTTTCGAGAGGAACATGAATAATTCAGGAGCTGACGCGCCCGCCCGGGGGGACCCACCGGGACCGAAACTTTGCCGGTGCGGCGGGCGCGGGGCAGGCGGCGAGCGAGCCCCCCCACCCCGGCGGGGAGAGGGGTGGGAGGGGTGGAAATGAAAAATAAACCCCAAAACGCCAGCCCTGAGAGGCTCCGAGCCGCGAAGTCCCGCGGCCAAGCGCCGCCGCCCCCGTCTCCAGCCGCAGAGCCGCCGCGTCCCCTCGGGGGACAGCGGGCACCCCGCGCCCCGTCCCCCNCTTTTCTGGCAGGAGTATCCCGGGTAATATCCATAGTAGCCGGTGATGCGCAGGATCCTGTCCTCGATGGTGGCCACGCCGTTGGGTGCTGCCTTCCCATCCATAGAGGGAAGGAGCCGCGCGGGGCGGCCGGGCGGGAGCGAGCGCAGCCGGGAGGGCAGGAGCAGCGGCAGGAGCAGGAGGAGGGGGAGGAAGGAAAGGAGGAGAGGAGAAGGAGGAGGAGGAGGGGGAGGAGGAGCGCGGCCGCCGCAGCTCGCGGTGCCGGCGGGGCGCTCGCTCTGCCTCCGCCGCCTGGTGCAGGACGGGCTCCGCAGCGCGGCCCCCGCCCTCCGGGGATGGAAGGAAGGCAGCGAGCGGCTCCGCCGGGCCTCAGGTGAGGCGGGATGCGGGGCTGAGGGTCGGATCCTGCCCCCGGCACGCTCAGGGGTCTCCTCCCTCGGTTCAGTCGCGGTGTGTCTGTGTAAAGGAGCGCCGCTGTCACCCTGTCCGCCCCGAAACCCTCCGTGGGCTGCGGAGCTGAGCGGGGTTACCCCGGCATGGGCAGCGCTTCCCCAGGCGCTGGGAGCTGGGGTTTGGGGTGGGACAGGAGGGTGTCCGGAACTGGTCCAGCAGGTTCAGGCCCTCAGATCTGACCCCCCCCAGGGGCTGCACACAGGTGTCAGAGGAAGGAAAGGGTCCTTTAATTCGAACTCTGAGGGGACAAGGTTTCATCACTTCATGCTGTTCATGTCGTAGAATGGATTGGGTTGGGAAGGACCTCAAAGCTCGTCCAGTTCCACTCCCTGCCCGTGGGCAGGGAACACCTTCCACTATCCCAGGTTGCTCCAAGACCTATCGTACCTGGCCTGGAACACTGACAGGGATGGGGCAGCCACAGCTTCTCTGGGCACCCTGTGCCAGGGCCTCACCTCCCTCACAGGGAAGAATTTCTTCCCCATATCCCATATTTTCTTCCCCATATCCCATCTAGCCCTGCCCTCTCCCAGTTTCCCCGTGTCCTGTCTAAGCCATTCCCCCTTGTCCTGTCTCTCCATCCCTGCCAAGCTCTCAGAATCCCTTTAGGCCCTGGAAGGGGCTCTAAGCTCTTTCCAGAGGCTTCTCTTCTCCAGGCTGGACAGCCCCCACTCTCCCAGTGTGTCCCCATGTCAGAGGAGCTCCAGCCCTCTGATCTGACACCTTTGTCACATCCCTCCAGAGGAGCGCCTGTCTCTCTCCGTGTCACTTGGAGATGCTGCCTCAGTGGTGGCAGCTCTGCTATCCCACACTGTGGGAGAGTTCTGAGGAGGAGAAGAGATATCTGCCCTCGGCTACCCAGGCAGGCTTTAACATCTCTCCATACAGTGTCCACAAAATCCTTGTCTGCGTTTGAAAAAAAAAAAAGGTGACAAATTCACCATTTGGCTTTGTAACTCATTCCAGAAGCTAATTCTGTCTCTGGCAACAATTGGGCTTTGAATTACTTGACTTTTCATGCCCCCGGTCCTTGCCACGCTTCTCTCTGCTAGACTGAAAGAACCATTAGCAACCAGCCTTTTTTTCCTTTAAAATGCCGTTCTGTCCAGTAATCAACTCACCTTTTTTTTTTTTTTTTTTTTTTTTTTTTTTTTTTGTGGCTCTGTCATACTTACCTTCACTTAATCTTCTTCCATCCAGCCATTTTCATTAACTGGTACATGGGGAACCCAGTCAAGACATTCCATATCCTTTGCTTCCTCCTCTGCTCACATGTATTTTTCTCCGTTCTGTACTTGGCTAAATAAGCTGATGGCACAAAACTGCCTTTTATGAGCACAAACAAATAATAGATGTATTAAAAATAGCCGTTGCTGTGGCTTTGCTCAGGGAGTCATTAGCTGGTTAGTGTTTGTACAGTGCTTTGAAGATCAAGGTTTTCTGGTGTGTGGATGCAGATATGAAAATGCACTTGCAATATTAAATACCCTTTTGATCTTGATTCCTTTTCTCTTGCCCTGCTGCTGGCTAATACTAAGGGCCGTTACAAATCAGTGATAAATCAACCACCAACCACCAAAATAACTCAGGAATTCAAGGCACAGCTCATTTCACAGTTTCCCCATCCCCTTTTAAGCTAGCTGTGAAACAAGACCGGTGACTTTTCATGTTTTTCAATGTATAGGTTTTCTTGTATTTGTCCAACAGAAGCACAGACCCCTGGCATGGTGAATTTACACCAATTAACATCAGACATTTGCTTTTACTTCTAATCTGTGGAGTGCCATAAGCAGCCCTCACCCCTCCAGCATTTCCCAGACCATGGGACAGAGCAGCTGAGAGCCAGACCAGGTATTAGATGGCTTTGAGAGGTGCTGGGTCAGTAGGAGCTGGTGAGGCTCTAAGCTCTTCTGCAGGATTAAAATTCCCTGTCCTACTTAGGGAAGCACAGTTGATGCAAAAATCACTTGCCTGGTGCGTTGTGTGGAATCTCTGAACAAACCTCAAGTCCCCCCCTTCCCAATTTCACCTCCAGTGGGAGTTGGTGTTATGAGAACGTTACCAGCATTGATCTCAGCTTCAAAGTCAAATTTTGGGACTTGAAAGTGTTACTTTGAAGAGAAGGAAAGAAATGCCTGGTTCATTTGAAGGTTAAACTGGTGTACCCAGAAACAACTCTAAGCTTCAAGCTTTCCAAACACCTTAGTTCAGGCTTAATTTTTCATCTCCTCTCTTCCTCTTATCCCTAGGCTTTCAAGGACATGCTGTGCATGTTTAAACATCACTAGATGATAATACAAGCAAAGCCATTCTTGAAATTGCTCCTGCCTGTGGTTCCCTTCCAACATCACTGTGCAATGATACCTTCTGTCTCATGGAAAGCTTATAATGAATTGCACCTCTGCATTGTTTCTGAATTCGTGCTATGCTGACTATTTTTCTTTTCAGAAGGATCAAGCAAATTGCTTTCTCTGCAGTCGGGCTTTTTGCAAGTTACAGTTAAAGGTGTGCAGAGGAAACCTCGCTGAGCAAGATGTATTAACTACATTTATTATCAAGAAAAAGACACATGGTGAGGGGCACATGGGGACTTGTTTCCTCTCTTCAAGTTAACAGGTCCATCAAAGTCACTATTTGCATAAATATGCTGAAGTGATTTTGCAGAGAGATTTGTGTATTTAGCATTCTGAGACTAAAATATAAGGGTTGATCCAGAAAGGAGCTTTAAAAGCATCAATTTAACCTGTAGCTTATTGCAGAGGGTGAATTTCCCCCAGACTCCACAAACGGGTGTCTTTCTCTAGGAGAAGAAAGAGCCTTACACCATTACTGGCCACAGAATTTGGCCACAGTGTTTTCAAAAAAACCCATACTTAACTCCAGGCCATATGTTTGCAAAAATAACTTCTCAAGTGAGAGAACAATGAAAATGTCTCCTGATCATCATGCTGATTCTGCAGACAGTCCCAGTGTCTTTTTTGCTGCTCACAGCTTTCCCAGACATCCTCAAATAGAAAGGAACAAGAGTCTGGGTGTACTTCACAGCTGCCTTTTGAATCCCACTGGATGGGCCTGTCATGAAACCGTGAGTATCCTCACGTGAGCAGAGCCTGAAGAGGCAGACCTTTCCTTATCTGCCTGGTTTCTGACCACGTCACCTCTGGTTTGTTCTCTGTGAGGCAAGAGGCATCATTTCCTCCTTTGCAGTTCCTTTTTTGTATTGCAAGATACCCTAAAGACCCAATGGTGACAGCTCAGAGCTCCCCATGTTGGACAAACAGCCCAAAGGGTCATGGACAGCAGAGAGTCAGAGAATGGTTTGGGTTGGAAGGGACCTTAAAAATCATCTCATTCCAACTCTCTGCCATGGGCAGGGACCCCTTCCACTAAACCAGGTTGCTCCAAGCCCCATCCAACTTGGCCTGGAACACTGCCAGGGATGGGGCAGGCACAGTTTCTCTGGGCAACCTGTGCCAGGGCCTCACCACCCTCACGGAAGAATTTCTCCCTAAAATCTAACCTAACCCTGCCCTCTGGCAATGGAAACCATTCCCCCTGTCCTGTCCCTCCATGCCCTTATCCAAAGTCCCTCTCAAGCCCTCTTGGAGCCCTTTTAGGTACTGAAAGCCTCAATAAGGTCACCCCAGAGCCTGAGGGCTTTAGGATTTAGGGAAAGATGCAGGGCAAGAGTGGTGGCAAAAAATGCTCAGAGTTGAAGTGGTTGCCTGAGATCCCTAAGCAGATCAACCACAGGCTTTGAGGAACACAACCCAGTTCTCCTCTTTCCCATGCCAATTCCATGTCTTTCTCCTTCTCTACTCCATCATCCTCCATGTACCTCCCCGGCCCACCCGAGGTGAGAGAAAGGGGAGATTTTTCTCCATGAGCAGAGGTTGTTGCCAATCCTGTCGTCTCATCTCTTTGAGGAGGTTCTGCCCTGTGTTACCAGGATTGAGAGATTAAAGGAAAAACAACAGGCAGCTTTGGTCTGTCATGCAGCTTACCTGTGAGCCTGTGAATGTGTGAAAAAGGGAGAAAAGGACTCACACAGAGAGGATTGTTTAATGCCAAGTGAGACTTTTAAGTGAAAAACTAATTACAAGTTGATCATTCCAAATTAGCTGTTTTCATCCTTCCAATACACTGTTTTTTTAAACAAGAGTGTGTCATTTTGGCTTGGATTATACCTTAGCAAGAACCTTTAAAAAGCCATGGCCAAGAGGACTTCTCTGCTGTCATTTGGAGAAATTTACTGTGTGTGTTACAGGCCCAGTTCTCCTTTCAGACAGGTCATACTGGTGTAAAACCAGCATAAACATGAAGAGGCTGGACCCCTAGATAGGGAAAAGAAAATCTGTAGTGTTTGAAGTTCCTCTAATTGTCCTCTGAAGTGGCACCATGAAAGTCACTGGAGCAAAGCCAGTTCTTGCTTAATCTGCCTCGTGCACACCAGGAATGAAGGATGGGCTCAAGGTCAAAAGGACTCACTGACAACATGAAATTATTTAGCGTAAAGATGCCTCAAGTTGGCAGCTCAGTTTTAAGAGCTTTTCCCCTCTCTGTTTGAACACTGGGGAAGATTCCAGCTTGGACCAAAATTTGAAACCCAGTTCCAACATATTTCAGAGCATCACCAGATATTAAAAGGATTTCATTTGGCAAGGAGCGAGGCAGCTTTTTTAATGCCGGTTGATTTCATTGATGGGAGGCAGAACAAGAAACAATCAATTCTTTCTGAAACCATGACACAAAGATGGCATTAAGGATGGAGGAGAAAGCTGCCAGAGCAGTTTGCATGTTCCAAACCAATTTGTATCGGTATATCCATGCTCTGATCCACTTGGGACACCAGGAATCAGGGGGGCAATTGTTAATTGCCCCCATGGTGTTTAAAAATGAAATCCCCCAGCTCAGTACATTCATTCTAACTAAAGGTAGAATTTTTTTTTTCAAGAAAGGATCTTTCAGGGCACTCATCATTTTGTTTGCAAATAGCAAGGGGACGCAGTTATTCCTCTGAGCCCGCACTCAAACATTTCCTGGAAACATTTATTTAGCACTAGCACTGTCAATGTATTGATGCCTGTTTCAAAGGGAGGGAAAGAGAAGACACTCAGCTGAAATTGCAGCTGGTTGTTGCAGGTATTTGCTCCCTGAGGATCATCCAAGACTGCTCAGTCTCAATGACAAAATAAGACTAACAGTTACAGAACTCCATATAAATGCAAATAGCACGTGGCCACTGTGTTCTGCATCACTTAAGATGAGCTGAGACCCGTTTTTACAGTGTACTGACCGTGTTTTTGCCTTCCCCTCTGGCAGCTAGAGATACACAGCAACATCCATTGCTCTTCTTTTTCAACTCCCACCTCTTCAGCAGGGTCTGAGGATGATAAACCACCACAACTAAATTCTCCTGCTCTTTTCAGTAGAGCTGTGGCCACATGTACCAGCAGATCTTTCTTGGGAGTAGTGAGAATTCAGATGGACGAAGTCTGCTGGACTTCTTCCAGATGCCAGTTTGACTGCAGTGGTTAGGATAGGAAAATTAAATCATTATTTGTAGAGGACACAGAGCACTTTTTGGAATAAATCTGTGTTGGTATTTCCAAGGAACTGCTTTCCTGCCCCTCCTGTTCAAACCAGGACTTGATCCCTGAACAGTCTTTGGAAATGGAGTTCTACGCTGTGTGTCAGGACTCAGCTGTGATGAAACCCACACCAGTTTCTTGAGCAGCTGGTAAGATTTTGTGTATTTATCCCTGCCCCTGGATCTGGAGGCTGGAAGTGACCAGGCAGATGCACTGACATGGAAGTGTCTGGCTGGCTGGTGGTCAGGACAATACTGAGCTCATGATGTGGTGTCAGAAATATCTTCTGAGATTGTCTGTGATGGTTTTTCAATGGCTTTTGACATCAGCAGGACCCACAATGTAGCACACACAAGAAATCTGCACTACTGGGCACTTTTACAAGGCAGCTTTCTTGCAAATGATAAAATTCTGGCTCTTTCAATACATCTGCACCTATGAAGTTTCCCAGATGGTGTTTTGAGGAGATAAAGAGTTCATGAAAAGTAGCATGAAAAACTCAAAAATCTCTACTACCTCCTGGTGGCAGAGATGTTCTGTCTGTGTACACGGGAAAGATGCTGATGGGCTGGGGCTTGATCATCTCACATCACTGCAAAGGTTTTGGTGTCTTCAGATCTCTTCTGTAGTTCCCCAAAGCTCCCAGTGACACATAAGGTATTATCCTCAGCTTTTCCTTCCCACACTTCTCCCTGCCTACATCAGATCAATTCCTTTAGGCTGCTCCACACCTCTGGTCAGTTAAGCCAAGATGAAAGATCTTCCCTTCTGCCTACTTCCTTTTGGAGTATCTTGTGCTGTTGGAGAAAGTGATCTCTCCACACCCACTCTCAAAGCATGGAGATGGAAACAAGAAATGTGACTCGGCCCCAGCAATAAAATGAGTCCTGTCCCCTGCCCTTCACAGGTCCTTCAGATCAGTGTGCTGTAGAAGGATGGAGGTTCAGCTCCTTCTGATGTCCAAGACTGAATCAGAGCACATCCAAAATTGCTCTGAAGTTTTCTGTGAATTAAGCCCTCAGAGTCACCACTAAATACCTGCGTGACTTGGCTTGGGAAAAAAACATCATCGTGGTGCTTCTGAAGGCTGGGATGTCTCATCCTGAGTCACTTCCAGGAGGTACAAGAGCAGGCTATTGCTGTATCTGAAGGCTGGATTTGCTGATTGCCTGTTCTGAATTATCCAAATTGTACCTGGAATGGGATACGGCGGCACAACTCAACAGAGGCCAGGGGCAAGCACTCAGATTGGTCTGTATGTGTGCATATCTCCTTTCAAAACATGCTGGTCAGTCAGGAAGATAAAAATGTGGAGAAAGAGAGGCTGCCAGGCTGGGGATGGTACCTTTAGCTGTGCTCTGCTTTCCCTGTCAGCCTCAGGAGGATGGTACATCACCCTTTGGAGCAGTACAGATGCAAGCTGAGCCTTTTTGCTCTTGGGAATGAGGTTTTTATGGCGTGAGCTGTCTGTGGAGGTGAGGCTGATTTTTATCCTTTGCTTTCCATCTGTTTGCCGTGCTGGGCTAAGTCAAGCAGATCTCAATCAGCCCTCGTGGCCCAACCCCAGCCTGCTGGCTCTGTCACATTGCCAAGCAGCATGGACATCCCTGACCCCTCTGCAGAACGACCTCATGAATTCAGATTGCCTGGATGTGCTCCAGTAGGGTTTGTCACGTTTTTGCACCTTTGCCGTGTGACAGATCCAGCTGGAACCCTGCACACCCTCCTCCTCTTTGGGCTCAGACCTCATGCCAGGTTTGCAGCCCAGCGCTGTGAACTCTCTTCTGCCTCACAAATGGACATGTAGGACTTGTGGCCTGCTGCTGGTGCTCCGTGTAGCCCCTGCAAGCAGCACTGCATCGTTCCCAAAGTCCTGGCCAAAGCAGCCCAATCCCCTTCCCCCAGAGAACACCAGGAACCTGACCCGGTGTCCTTATCCAGGTCTCATCACCTACTGCAGCCCCACTGCCCAGAGGATTCACTCCTGAATCTCATATGCCTCCAATCTGAGATGTCTCATGACAGGACATTAAA
Source organism: Gymnorhina tibicen (assembly GCA_013399875.1). Classification (NCBI taxonomy): domain Eukaryota; kingdom Metazoa; phylum Chordata; class Aves; order Passeriformes; family Artamidae; genus Gymnorhina; species Gymnorhina tibicen. Next base: position 28,074 of record VXAZ01004036.1, read on the forward strand.
AACAAAACTGGAAGAGTCTGACCACTACCCTAAAAAAAAAAATCGTGAGTTTTTTCCATAACCTTTGCTGCAAAGCATATTTGGAGACTTTATTCTTCTGCCTCTGCAGCTACTTCATAGCCACGGGAGAAAACCTCCATCAGCTGAGCCTTTCTCTGAAGGATCGGTGGGTAAAGTCTGCGTTTCAGAATCTGGTTTCTCTCTGGAAACTCCTTGGATGAGACACGTAGGGAAAGAAATCTGGTGTCCCGCTCCCTCTGCTGGTACAACTTTTCAGCCATTTCCTCGTACCAAAGGCAAAGCTGTTCCCGGTGCTGTTTTCCAACATCTGAGTGGCCCTGCTCTTTGGAGATGTCAGTGTGTCCAAGGAGAAAGCTTGGGAGGCACAACAGATCTCCTTTGCAAACAGTTTTCTAATGAAATCCAGGTTGTTCCCAGCATATTTTATGGCTGTCTCTGAAATTTCTGTGTGAGCTCTTCTATTTGTAGATTTATTTCTGTGTCCACAGAGACACCTGCTGCCACCCAAACTTTTCTACTGCTATTTTTCCTGCTTCCAAAAGCATTTTAAAACTCGCGTGGATCTCCTAATCTCTTTCTTCAAGATCTCCTAGTCTGCTGCTTGGTTCTTTTCTGTGCTTCAGCCCTCAGAGATAGGATCCCAGTGTAGATATCTCATTTTCTCCTTCTTACTGATATTTTATTTAGAGAGCTTTCCAGACTGCCAGCAAGCCCTGGGCAACCTTTCCATCTGATATTCTTTTTTATAACGAAGCTCCTTATCCCATGTTTGCCAAATGCCACACAAACTCTTGAAAATTGGATGTGACTACAGGGCCAGGAGGAAAATGGCAATGTGGTTCTTCCTTTAGTGATCACACACATTACACCACAGTCATTTAAATGGGGTCTTTGGTCTTCACAGTGCTCAGAGTTTGGCTTGTGTTTCTAACAGGCCTTGTCGAATTCCAGCACAGACCAAGCTACTCTGCAGCCAGAACAAGCTGTCGTGTTGAAATACTGATCCAGAAAACATCCAAACCGATTGCTATTCATCACGTAAATTACGAAATCTTTCATCAAGAACAGAGCCAGCTGTTAATGTTTTTAGCTAGATATATTACTGTTAAATTGTAACACTTCTTGCTGTTTTCCGCAGTAATGCAACTTACCATGAACAATGTTTTCAGTGTCTGGAGGTGATTAATTTTCTGCTGCTCCCTCTTGCCATATGTGAATCTTTATCTTTACAAAAAAAACTCCAGGATATTTCTTTACTCAGGAAGAAAAAATGTTCAATTCATACCCGACACTGCTGGCAGCATCATTTTTCAATGACAGAAATGGTACTTGGGGTGGCACTGAGGTCTACGTGAAAGGGCACCACAAGAGCACTGGTTCTGTAGAAGGGTTTTTTATTTTATTTTCTATTTTTTTAATATGATACTTGGCAGAAGTCATGCTCTAGGGCAGGAAACTGCTCCTGTGACAGCCAGGGCAGTGCTGGGTTTCTATTTCAAGTGTAACATGGAAGTGACACAGTTGCTTGCATAATCTCTAAAAGAAATGAATTGAACTAAATTCAGGGCTGTGACTATTGAAATTTAGAGAAGCAGTAACCATTTGCAATCACTTGGTGTGAAGAATAACTGGCTTTCCAGTCATTTTCCTTTGTTTTTAATAAATTACCTCCCTGTGAGCTGTTCAACTGTGGTATAAATCAAATGTTTCCATTTCAAGGAGATGTCATGAGTATCTGAAACTTATGTTGATACTCGCAGTTTATTATATTAAGAAAAGGGACTGCTAAGGTTAAGGTTATAAGGCCAACCACTAAAACGTTCAGAAGCACCAAACTTCATGTTGCCTGTGCCATCAGGACTGTGCTGGGTGGGCTTTCACCACCTGTGAAATCATTCCTGGTACCCACCCTGCTGTTACGAAGCAGCCCTGACAAGCCCCAGCTGCCCTGTGCAGCTGCCCCACTCCCAAAAGCTGTGTTATTTATGTTAGAGTTATTTATGCCCAGTTTAAAGGATGGCTCTTCCTCCTCATCCCCTTCCTCCCCCTTGTCTTGGACACGGAGCCATCCCCATCCTTCCTCCTTCCACACACATCCCCTTTCACCTCTCCAAGGCTTTTACTTATCCTCCCAAATCCAAGCCCACATTCCATGAGATTACTGTACACTATTTTTCCTGCCAATCTCGTACCTCCTGAAGCTGCTGCCACAGTGGGGACAAGATACCAAGTCATTATTTTTCCATGCTCTGTGTGAGAGCTGAGCCCCTGTTTCCCACACAGCACCAAACCTCTGCACTGAACTGAACATGAATTATTCCCTGTGGGACTTTTCTGGGACGCTCATCACAGGAGAAACTGGGAGTTTTGCAAACAAAGTCACTGTTTAGACTTCACAACATGCCACTAGCATGAAAAGCCCTCATTTTACACACAGGGAAGTAGGTGCAGAGACAAAGGTACCAATTTTCCAGATATTTAACTGTGGTTTAGCACTTTCTGTGTTCAAGGCACAGCTCTCAATGTCTTCAGGGGTAGTTTGGAGAGTTCAAGATATCCCCAAATCAAGCCTAGAGGGTGTCTGAGTGGACCTCACAAAACAAATCACTGATAATCACTGACCTCAGGGGATGAGAAACTTGCTTATCACCCCTCCTCCTGTTTTGGTTGCCTTGCCATGGGATGCTCAGCAATGGAACACTAACAAAGGCTTTGCTTTCTTGGAGCAAAAACCAATCTCATTAACAGAACCTGAGAGACTAAAACCTCTGGGACAGTATCACTCAGTGAGATACAGGAGGGAAACCAGACCAAAATTATGTGGTGCAGACAAAGACACATCGTGTCTGTGTTTAAAAAAAAAACAAACAAAACAAAACCAAACACAATTACAAGCAACCACTTTGAAAAGTAGCCTCAAAATGCTACTCGAGAGATTACAAAAACATCAAAACAAACCCAGAGGAACCTGTAACACACAGAATTATTATGGAAGCTGAGGGAACACTCGTGGCTTTCAAGCACTTGTAATTCCTTTTCAGTCTTGTAATTTCCTTTCAGTCAGCAAGAGGCCAGAGAACTTGTGTACCAGAGGGCTGGGCTGTCCCTCCTCCTGTGCCATCTCCACTCTGAACCCCTCCACCTTCCTCCGCTCCCTTCTGGATCTGCTTCTTATCTTTCCAGGGCACCGGCTGCTGTTCCTGTGCTTTTCCAACACTGAGCTGGAGAACACAGCTTTTTGCTGACTCGATCACAAGTTGGGCTCATCACCTTGTACCTGAAAGGATTTATCTTCCTGCAAGCCTTGTGCAAGTCAGTTCCGAGGAGAACGTGTCAGAAAGGGTGAGAGGGATTATCACACCTTCCTGTAGCTGTTCCAAACATCCTTGTTAAGTCTAAACTGGATCTTTGCATTCCTGCTGCAATTAATGGAGAAAGATAACCAGTTCCATAGGGTGCTTCATCCCATCCTAATCCAAATGCCTCAGACAGGTGACAAGATGTTTTTCCATGATTGCTAAGCTGCATCTAAAAGGACTTTTCTTCCCTGATTTTTCTGAATGTCTGTAGGCATGTCTATAAATAAGGCCTTAAAACAACAAGTTCCTCACATTAAAATGCATATTGTGAAAGAAAATTTATTTTGTTGCTTTAAAACCTCTCACTTGACCACTTGATAGTGCCCCTTTGTCTCTTCATTCTGAGAAACAGTGTTGAACTGCTGCCTTAAATCTTCTCTATGCTCCTGCCACTTTCACATGACTCCATCATATTCTCTCCCTTTTAATCTCTGTTCGAGGCTGAAGGGTCTTATTTACTTCCCTTTTCCTCTTACAGAAGTTGTTCCATATCTTTGGCCATCTCTGATGTCCTTCACTGTGCCTTTCTCTAGTTTGTTTTATCTGAGATGTCCTTTCTGAGCTGGGGGAGCAGCACTGCACACAACCTAATGCAGACACACTGTGGATGTGCAGGAAAAGCCAAGTGATGGTTTCTGATTTGTTATCTGCTCCTACTAATAACCCTCCCATGCTGTTTTCATTTTTGAGCACCTCTGGAAGCATTGCCACAGCTTTTAAGATTTCTTTTCTGGATTGTAGCAGCCAATGTAAGCAGCAGCTTAGAGTTTCTCTTTATGAATGCTTTGTAAAAATATTTTCCTCTCTATATACCACCTTTGAATGTCATCTTGCATTTTACCATTTCATTACTATCTGAAGATCCTTTACTTACCATTTTCTCTGCATTTTTAACCACCCTGAGGAGAAGGATCCTTGATGACACCCTTAATAGATGCCTGTCATTCAGCATCATGTCCTAACGGGTACTTCAAGGAAGATTAAACAAAATAAATCTCAAAAGTCTTAGAAAGCATCACAATAATTCCCATGATTTGTGACTCACGGGAAATGTCTGGCTGCCAGTGTGACTTTAGGCCAAATTTCAACTCCTCTTGCCTCAGGCTTCCTCAGCTGTGAAACAAGAGATGCATTTATAGTGCGTGGCAGAGGCCAGAGAACTTTGTCCAGCCATTTCCAGTTCAGCCTCACGGGCTGCCGGAGCTCGTGCATGTCCTCAGGATGATCTCCTGTCTCCCTGAGATTTCTCCTGATGGAGGATACCGAAGTGACACTTACTATCACCAGGGAAAAATTTAAAAATCAACCTTATATTCTCATACTGAATCCAAAGCAGAGCACTGTACCAGGGACTAAGAAGAAATTAACTATCCCAGCCAAAACCAGGACATAAACCTAAGTTTATAGACACCCTTAAAAGTTTATTCTCCTTTGTAAGTACCTTGTAGGCCTGCAGAGGATGATTTATATCCATTATAGGCTTTCATTTCAGATCTAATTACCCACTCCAGCAGCCTGGGCAGCAGAGGGTGAGGTTACATGAACAGGGGATGTGAAGGAAGGTTAAACCACTGCATCTCCAGGCCAGATCCAGCAAGGATCCTTGTCAAAAGTCCCTCTTCAGCTCTCTCATAGCCCCTTTAGGTACTGAAAGGCTGTTTTTCCTTGCTTCCCTGGCTATTTCCCTAATATTTCCAAGCTACACTGCACAGTTTGACAAAACCAGGCCTTCTAAGCCTTTGTTTCAAGATTCACTTGCACTAAAGGAGATTTGGGAGCAATTAGAGTGGCTTTTACAAACCAGTCATTTTTCTATTTGCAGTTCAGCTGCTGATAGTAAATATGACAAAGGGGCACTAAACCTTTAAGTAGCTCAAAGAATTGCTGTGCTCAGAGCAAGGCAAACTGAAAGAGAAGCCAGAAGAATACTTATGCAGACCACGTTATCAGGAACATTTAAGGAGACTGCATTTATAAAGAAAAATTCTTACAGTCAGTTATTAGCCAATAAGTGGAGCAGTTCATTGGCAGAGACACAGAAATACACAGCAGGCTACTGGAGCTCTTAGGGAAAATACAATTAACTTGGTAACAAAATTAAATATAGTAGATCTATAATAAGTGTGAGCAGCTTATAGTAAACCCAAAGGGGGTATTAAGAATTCAACCCATCAATCATCATGGCATGTAACCACCCCTGGACAACATTTCTAAGAACCTGTTTGCAATTCTATGTCTGTTCCAGTTACTATATGAATAAAGCTGATCCTTGATTCATTTTTACTGCTATGACTCCTTGAATTTCAGTTCTTCACACTAGTGATTTAATTTCACATTTGGATATTCTTGGTCTTGGCACACATGTGAACTGTTGCAGTGTTGTTGCAAACCCTTTGGGCTATTTCCACCTCTGCCAAATAAACTTCGACGAGGTTTTCACCAAAATGCAACTCGCTTTCTCCGTCTGAAAAATCTGGATAATGGTATGACTTCTAATTATAAACAACTGGAGACCTAAGGCTGCATAATGGAAATGTGTTGGTAGTGCTGCAGCCACCTATCCTTTCGTCTCACCTAAATTAATCATGAGTAATGCCACAAACTTGGTGAAGTTTTTATGGTAAAATCCCAGCAGGAGAGAAGATGCATCTCCAATCATTCTAAAGAAAAAATATATCCATAATATGATTGCAGCTTACAGAAATCATTCCCATGGAAAAAAATGCTGCCTGCTCTGTCTTGCCGTGATAATCCAGTTTGGGCTCTGCAGTGGTGATTTGAAATTGCAGCACGTTCGCTCAGCAGCCTGTCATTCTCCATGGATTCCCTTCGCCATCACAGGACAGAGAAACTCACCTTGTCTGGGCCCTGTAAGGAGGCCCCACACCTTCAACCATGAAAATGCAGTTCCCTGCTTTATCTGCCCTCACAACCACGGATCAGTTGGTTTCTTTCACCCTGGATGAAGCTCAGCACTGAAAGAGTTTTGATACTTGAGTCCTCTGCTGCTCCTGCCAGCTCAACCCCTCACAGTCCCAGCTGAACTGAATTTTTCCATATGTTCCCCTGGAAAAGATAATGCTCCTTTCCTTCTGTTCAAGACCGCTTTATCCCAGGGAGTCAGAAGTGCATGTAAGTGGAAATCTCAAGTTCCAAAAGACACTGAGGCTCCGTGACCATTCCTAAGTTCGCCTTGTACTTCCAGAGCCCTCTAGGGATGTGCAGCCCCAGCCTGTGCTGGTTCCTTTGCCCCAAAGAAACATGGAGAAACTGCAGTTCCCAGGAATTCATACAAGGGTGAGGAGATCTGTTGCAACCCAGAGCCTGGAAAACTGCAGAAGCACATGAGAGGTCAAGTATTGGCTGAGGCCAACTCTGCCTTCTTTCTCCCTGGCAGCTTCCCAGCTCCTCCTCACTCTGCCCAGGGGCTGGAAAGGGTCTGATGCTGCCCAGGGTCTGATGAGAGTGGTCTTGGAGAGAAGGTTTGGGCTTCTTTTCGTATCCATCTCCATTCATAAATCAGGGAAAGTGCTACAGCGAAATTCCCACAGTTGGGAGCATTTTAAACTCCATTCTCCAGCCAAGGCAGTTCCAGAGAGGAGCTGGAATTAGTCACCCAGCAGGCAGGGTAACGTGTGAGAGCTGAGTGATGAGGATCTGAGGAGCTGGAGTGAAACTCTTTGCTGGAGATGTTTTGATCCCAGCGCTGTGTTTCCTTTGGAAATACCGATCAAAGGCTCTCCTCCCCCGGTTTCCTCTCTAGGTCTGCTCAGCAATCACCCAGAAAACAGGAAAGAGAAAGAAAATTGCCACAGCCCACTAACTGCTGGTTTTCCAAAAGCATTATTCAGGGGGAAAACCTGCACCGATTGCTCTCTAGGATGAAAAAAAAAATTGTTTCCATGCCCTGTGCATTTGGAAAACACACATATTGACTGAGCTCTCAGAGACCAGGGGCTGCTTGTGCTCCAAACCAGGGCCCACAGGGACCCTCCAAAAATCCTTCGCAGCACCAGGAGTGTGGCACAGACCAGTGGTGAGAGCAGTGGGGAGAGGCACAGACCTTGAATAAAGTGTATTTTACAATCCACAGTACATGGCACCAGCTCGGGTAACGCAGAGCATCCTCCAGGACAGCCCAGAGTAGCCCTTACTCATCTGAATAGTCCTGTTGAATCACTCCAAGGACTTGAGTTGACCCTTTTCTCTCCCCATTTGCACTGCTCAGGGTGGCATGAGCTTGCTTCCCTTAGCAGAGCCAAACCCTGTCTTCCTTTTTCTTACCCCTTTCCCCCTGCCATCATCACCAACACTCAACCCGAGGATTGGCAGTAGATCAAGGGGAGAATCCACAAGCTCTCAGGTTGGCTGGTGGCTTATTTCTTAGCCACATAATTCCCTAATCCAAATGCACAGCAGTGGAGGGTCCACGAGGGTGCTTCAACAGACACTCGTTAGCTGCTAGTGCTGGAGATGCTCCACCATTCCTGGGAGAAACCAAATCCTGGAAGCTGTGCAGGCGATATGAGGGTGGCAAAGATGCTCCCTGGGTGGATCCTCCTCTCTGCAAAGGTGTTTCGTAAATACAGCTAAATAAAGTGATGAAACATTGCTGCTTAATGTCTTTGGAGCAAGGCTGTGCTGCTGCTCAGAGCTAGTGATGACTCCTCTGGCACTTGGCAGGTTTTAAAGAGCAGCAAAAACATCCTGTTGCCTTCTGAGCAGGCACAGCCGTATCTGTTTTAAAAAAGTAACATGCATCCTCTCGGGGGAATGTTCAGCTGTCAGAGCAAAGCAGGTCACAGCAGCATTTGATCTGTGAGCTCTAGAGCTACTGGTGGACATCATGTCCTTTATGGGCAGTTATGTGCCTCTTTTTGTATTCAGCAAATTATTTCATTTGCAGCCATTACTATTTTTGAAAGGACTCTGTGCTTTTAAATAGACCATTAAAATAATGGTTTGGTCTCCAGCCTCACCAGGAGCCACCCCAAATTGACAGATGGGCTGCAAGGACATTGTGAACAGGCTTTGTGGCCATGACAGCATTTGGTGACATCCTGCTGCCATGTCCCCATCCCAAATGAGAGCTTTTCCAGGAGAGCAACAGAGCACCTCTGATTGAGACAAGCTGCTCCTGGTTCCTCAGCAGCACCTTCTGATCCGTGTTCAGATCCAAGTGTTTTCTGTGCCCTGAAACACAAACAGCCCAGATCCAGCACTCACAGCCCCAGCAACACCAAAGCTCTCCAGGCCCATGGCTGAAGCTCTCCTGTGGTAGCCCATAAAACCCGGGCTGGGCCAGCACCTTTATTTTTTCCTGGGACCTTTCCCATCTCTTACATTTGATCCTGCAGATCATCTCAAGCATCTGTAAAGCAGAAACCATTATTTTCTTGCCCAGAAAAGTTGTGGCTGACCCACAACTGGAAGTGTTCCAGGCCAGGTTGGACAGGGCTTGAAGCAACTTAGGCTAGTGGAAGGTGTCCCTGTCCATGGCAGGGGGTGGACCTGGATGATCTCTAAGGTCCTTTCCAACCCAAACCACTCCGTGATTGGTGATTTTAGGACACCATGTCACCACCCAGAGCTGTTTCATGAAGGGAACACACCAGGCCACCACCTCCCCTCTGCATCGACGCCACCGTGGATCCCAAAACGGCTGCATCTGCAGTGGAGTGAGGGATGCTGGATGAGCCAGGAGGAGAAGCAAGAGGCAGATCAGCCCTCCCTGCTGTGTGTGTGAGACTTGGCAAGTCTGTGACTTGCACTTCCAACAGGCTGCTGAAAGAAAAGGCCCTCATTTGCCTTGAAGCGGTGGGAGTTCGGGTTATGCACAGCCTCTCTCTTCGCCTTGAAAAGCATCTGTTAATAGAGAGGAGTTGGAGGGGAGCAGCAGACAAAGAGGCATCACAGGCACGATCCTCCCCATCAGTGGCACTGCCGCTTGCCAGGAGGGTTTCTCATGCAGCCTACGCCTGTGATGTGCTATTATGTTCCATGAAAAGAAGGGAAAATGTCAAGTTTAGAACGTCTTGGCTATTTCCAGAGGGATAATGCTATTACAGCGCTGAGATGACATGCAGGAGAGGCTGCTGCCTGTTCCCAAGAAGCAATTCGGGGGCCAGTTCTTGAGGAGTCACCTGAGTAAAAATAAAACCAATCCCAGATTAAGGCAGGAGCTCCCCATTTAGCTCCTTTTATCCATCAGGGCTCCCCAGATCTCATCCTGAAGTGCCAGTTGTTGACAGAGCACACAGGTGAAGGGCTCTGACCTTGTGTGACATTTCCCACACTCTGGGACATATGTCCCAGGGCAGCCACCAGATTTGTTGTCCTGCCTGTAACTCATTTTCCTGTTGCGTCTGCGGCAGCAGAAGAAACTCAAGCCTCATTTCCTGCATCGCAGGTCACTCCTCAACAAATGAACCATCATTCCCCCTCCAAAGGAGCTTAAGAAAGATCCACTAAACAGTTTGCTCTGTGGTCCTTCATGAGATGCCCCAGGTATCCACTTCAGCATCCAATTTCTCAGGACGACAGCACAGCAACAACTCCCTTCTTATTGGGGATATTATTTTAAAGGACAGAATTATTGAACGTCACACAGAGGTTTTCCTTCAGCTCTGGCAAAGAAAATCCCTTTAATCTGAAATATGATACATCCTGATCAGGTGCAGGGGGGGAAAAAAGAACCAGATCAGAGACATTTTGCTTTCATGTGGCTACAAGATAAATCATCATCCAGGGCAAGTAATGGGTAGTAATTGTAACTCCCCTCTGCGTTTTACAGCACATCAGAGACCTGTGAGGGCTGAGATGGCTCGATAGCTACTGAGCCTCCCAGGCTCCAATTACCCTTCTCCCTGCTCTCAGTATCAAAGGCAAAAAATTGCTTTCTTTGTGCTAAATGATCTGCAGGGTGGAAGCAAACGGGCAAAAGGACTTGGAGAAATGATCGTGGGTTCTGCTGTGCCCGGGTCTCATCTGTTTCTCCAGCTCCTTCCAGAGGAGGAAGCGCAGTAGGAAGGTGTGGGACTGAAGGTGCTGCTTTTTGCACCTCACCCACCCTGCGATGAGCTGGCTATTTGCTTTAGGAAAAAATAAAATTAATCTGTGCTCAGTTTGGTCTTTGGACACTCCAATATATCAGAGAGGAAGAAACAAACTGCAGAGAAGAATGTTTTTGTCTTCCCACGCTGCACTTCCACTTCGGAAAAACACCCTGCAGCACTGACTGTCGTGGGCAGATGGACAGGAGCATGTCAGGGGAGCCATTCGCCCTCTTAAAAAAGGGAAAATCAAGGCTGATGAAATTAATTTGCTTGTGGATCACCCAGCAATCTTGTGGCATGGGACCTTCAGCCTCCAGTGTCCCAGCCCGGCCTTGGTCTGTCATGCCCAGCTTTCCTAAAAGCAGAGACATCCTTTTGTCTCCTGATAGATGTTTCCCTCCTCCCATGTAGCACAAGACCTGCCAGGATACTCAGCCATGAAGCAAATCTCTGTCAGATGCTTGTATCTATCCAGGGCATGCCCTCCCCATCTGTTAAATCAATTTTAAATGAATTAGTGGAAGGTGTCCCTGCCCACACTTCACACTTGCAGTGCCTCTTGCAGTTGCATGGCCATGCAAGTGATTCCATCACTGCCTGAAACGTGGCAGGGCCAGCCAGCTCCATGACAATGTCCCTGGGTTTGCTGGATGCAGATTTTAATTAATCATTGGGACTGGCAGCGTTTCCAGTGCTCAGGTTCACTTGCTAAATCCAGGCTGATCGCTGCACCACTACCCTTCTCCACTGCATCAATTTTTGATGTCTTATACACTCATTTGCTGCTGACTAGACCCAAAATTACATCTTTTGCTTCAATTTTGTCTTACAAGCAGCAGCCATAACCTTGAGGTTTATAACCTCAAGAAGAGCCAGGTAAGGGAGAGCCTCTCCTTCACTTCAGCATTCTTCAGATCCAATGTTCAGCCCGTAAAACCACACTAATATTTTATTTCCATAGTGGCCGCTGAGGTCCCTCTTCCACAGAAAATTCCCCAACTCTGGTTTTCTCATGAGCACCAGTGTGTCAGGGCTCGGGGTTTGCCATGGCAGTGGAGCTCACAAGCAATCCACACTTGAGATTTTAGCTCCAGATTTCTGTCAGGCTGGGGTGTCCAGAAGAGAGTCTTGTGCAGGTTCTAAAAATGTTCCATAGATTTCCCAACTCCTGAATGCCATAAAGCACTCTCTGGACCATGGCGTGTTGGCAGACCCTACACTTTCAGTGCCTTGAGCCACCAAATACCTGTGGATGTTGTTCAGCACCACAAACCCCAGTGTGGCTCGTAGTCCTTTGCTTTGTTATGAGGTAAATGTGAAATTATAATGTTTTTCCTGTTTCTGTACTCTGCAATTCCAAAAAAATCCCCCCATGTGTCTTCTGGCTCAGTATCTTCCACAGCCTCATCTCCTTTCTACACTCAGATGTTTCAGGGTAATAGTTGTATATTTTTAAGCCCGGAATGCTGACAGCAAAACAAAGATCCAGTTAAATACTTATTTTTAATAGATGCTGTATAGCTTGCGTGCAGCCAAATCCCTTGATTCGCCTTTTGTTTTTCGTGCTATTAAGCCACATTCTTCACTTCCAGTTCTAGAGGAAAGTCTTCTGTAGCACGAGCATCCCCCTCCTGCAGCCCCGTGGCAGCGACCTCCTGCCCACCAGGCAGATCCCCTGAGCCGTGGTGGGTTTGGAAACTTTTTCAGTCACTTACAGCAATAAAAAAAACACCCAAAAAACCTCTGCCACCCTTTCTCATGCAATCCATGTTCCAGAGGAGCCACAGACCTGGCGTCCGTCCTCCTGCCCATAAATAAATTCCACATGCCCAGCACCGAGGCACAGCACAGCTTTCCCTCATTCCAGCCTGGATTCAGTGATGCATTTTACTACCTCCCTCCTTTCCATTTTAAACCCAAGACCAGAGTATTTTTTATGCAGGTCTCCTTGGCCATGGCTGTGTCCTGAATATAATATCAATGTTTCTCTGGTTAACTCTTCACTCCGGATCCTGCTGAAGTGGGGGCAGCTCCAAACCCCTCTGGGATGCAGGACTGACATCGCTGGTGCGTTATTTAATCTCACCAGCAAATCCCCCAGCTCCTTGTGCCCAAATTACCTCGTTTGTCACCACAAACCCATCCTGGATGTTCACGCAACAGTGCAGCTCCCATTCTGCAGCCCTGCTGCTGCTCTTGTAACAAAAATCCAATTTCTGGGTATTTCAGTCAAATTTCAGCCTGTATCCAAGTGGGATTTAACCAGACCAGAATGTAATGCAGTAAGTCAGTGGAATGGAAGACTGTTATTTGCTATTTTTTTTTTTAATATTAAAAATGCAAAGTGTAAATAATGTGGAGAAAAAAAATTAAATCAGAAACCCTGAAATTACTTCCATAAGTGCAGATTAAGTTATGGAAAGAATGAAACAACTCCATGGGCAGACGATCTCCAGAGGCAAATCAATAACTTTTAAAGGGCATATTGACCAGCAAGAATGAACCTTGGGAAAAGAGCTAAAAATGAAAAAATATCTAGTTGACAAATAATTTAAAATAAGGATTTTTCAGCTTCTTGATCCAAAGTACAGTTAAACCCAGTGATCTAAACATTTTGACTACAAATCCCAGGTCAGGTTACAGCCTGATGCTAGCAAATGTTTTCATTATTGAGGCTTTGCTTGTGTAATGGAAGATGTTTTAAATTTACAGCAGACACTCTTGATTTAATTCTGGGTTTCCTTTTATATGAGTAAAGTCACATTTTTTTTGCAGGGATTTAATTTTTTTTTATCACATTACCGATTTTCCCTCCATTAAAGAACAAAAAATCCGGTAACATCAGCCTCTTCTGTTGCTCACTTCCATTTCCTCTGCCTCAGATGAAATGAAATCCTTAGCGAAGAGCCTCGCTGACTGTAGTTTACCCTTCCAGTCATTTTGTATTAAAGATTCAGAAAATTAGTACAAGTAAGGCTCTGCTCCCAAATGCTGGCCCAACACAGAGGTTAACATTCCTCTTCATGCACAATGTGCAAGACCCAGGAGTTTTCTGGGGATATTTTTGGAAAGGGACTGTCAAAAGCTGCCATTAATCTCCATTTATGTCCCTCCACAGCCCCCGTGCTGAAGCTGCAGCAGCCCAGCACTGCCAGGAGCTGCTCAGGTCTTTGGCAACTTTTTAGTGTCAGAGAACCACAGAATCATTAAGGCTGGAAAAGACCTCTGAGATCGAGTCCAACCATTCCCCCAGCACTGCCAAGCCCACCATTAACCCATGCCCTCAAATGCCACATCCACATGGCTTTTCAGTCCCTCCGGGGATGGTGACTCCACCACTGCCCTGGGCAGCCTTTTCCAGTGCTTAACAACTCTTTCTGTGAAGAAATTTTTCCTAACATCTGATGTAAACCTCCCCTGGTGCAACATGAAGTCATTTCCCCTCGTCCTATTGCTTATTACTTGAGAGAGGAGACCAACTGCCCCTCACCCATGAATATTCCTGCCTGGACTTCAAGGCTCTGCTGAATGTGGCCTTTCAGCAACCATCCCAATGCTGAGGAGCTTTTTCTGGACAGAAGGAGAGCGTGGCACATTTCCATCGTTCTGGGAAGAGATTTTTACCAGGAAATCAGACTAAGACCCAAGTCAAAAAGAGTAAATCAGGAAAAAACTCAGTGCCTGGCAGGTGGAAAACTTGGGTTGCAAATACCACGTGGAGCACTGGGTGCCCAGCACTTACCATTAAGAAAGGAAGTGTTTCTGCTGGGAACATCTCTGCTCACTCCCTGCTGCTGGCTGAGACCCAAACCCTTGCCTTGGGATGGCATCACCATTGGGGGGAAAAAAAGGGGAAACCACTGCAAGCCTTAAGAAAGCTGAGAGTGAACATTTCTGCCCCTGAGGTCCAGCCTTAAAGTGCTTGTGACCCCCACGTGTATTGGGGGTTTCACAGTGGGGAGGATGAGATTTGCCTCAAAGTAAAGGAGGTTTCTTGTGCCTGGCCCTGAGCACAGATCCTGGTGTGTGCCTTTACCACCAGGACACGCAGGGAATGCCTCTGGCTTCTCCTTCCCAAATACATGGATGAAAAGAACCCCAAGCTGGGCTGTCCCTGCTGCTCTGCACAGTGTCCTGCTCGTGACTGAATTAGGCTGAGCCCTGTGCCAGATCATCCTTGTGCTTTGCTCAGCCCCAGGGAACCCACACAGAGCAGGAACCCCAGTGATTTCCAGGACATCCAGCTTGTCCTCTCCATCAAACCAGATATAAATGCTGCAAATGCAGGCCTTTGGCAGCCTCGGAACAGCTCCACACACACTTTTCATGGTCTTTTTTATTATGGTCTCTCCTCTCCCCCATTTTCACAAGCCCCTGGCTTGGTTGGCAGAGTCAGGGACATTAGAAGGAGACCAGCTGATGGACAGAGGCCCAGAGTGAGGCAGCGAGATCACAGAGAGTAATTTCCTTAGGAAATAAACCTAGGGGAAAAGAAACATTGTCATTGTTTATCTTCTTTCAGCAGGTCTTGTTTTTTCATTGGAAAAAGCCAGCATTGCAGCAAACAGCTTCATGAATATACAGATTGTTTTTGGCAACCACCAATTAGCAAAGAATGTGTTCGTGCAATCCCCAAGCAGCTATTTCCCTGGGAATTTCTTGTTTTGAACGAGCCATTTTCCATTAGAGAAAATACACACAGTGACAAATAGTTCTTGCTGGCTCTTGTTAGTGGAGGGAGATGGGAGAAGGGCAGGCAGCCACCCTGTTACTGGGGCCTTGGAAGGTTTGGGCACAGACAAATCAAAAAAGGACAAAACAAAAAGAAAAAAATGTCCTGGTATGCATGGAGGTGTCACTTGTGGGGCTCATTCCTGCCCCTGCAAACCACACCAAGGGACTTTGGGGTGTCACTCATCACAGCCTATGGCAAACATCTACCTCCAGGTAAATCCTACCCAAAAAGTCCCAGGCTGAGGTTCCCCACAGCTCCTATGACCCCTGCAAGCCCAGCCTGAGTCCTTGCACCGACCATGCAGCCTGGAGAAAGAAACACAATGCTCAGGTCTTCCAAGCATCACTTCACAGCTTTGCCTGAGACACGGCGAATGAACCACAGACCAGGGAGACGAGGCGCTGGAAGTCAGCTATGATGGACAGCTTTTTATTTCCCAGTGTTCCCATTTAACAAAGTGCTACATTCCATAGTTACAGGATGAGGAGTTGTTCCTGCCAAAACAGAAAACCACAAGGAAGCACGAGGACTGCTAACACCACTCTGTGGAAGCAGTGCAGTCCAGAGAAGCCTCACCAGGGCGAGCATCTGGCCTCAGAGACACCTTCAGGAATCAGCAGCTGTGTCGTGGAGGTAGCAAGAGCTGGTTCCTCCTGTCAGAAACGGGGCTGGAGGTGCCAAAGCTGTTGTGTGGTGCCTACAATAAATTCTGGCTTGTGCTATGAGGAAAATGCAAAAGGGAGGTGAGAGACTCGTCCTGTGTGGAGTCCAGGGGTTGTTACTGCTGCAGCGAAGGCGTGCCAATGTCAGCACCCTCAGCACTCAGGGCTTGCAGTTCAGCCAGCATGGAGGATGAGGAGGCCCTTCTTGGCTGCTTCCCTTGCCCTGCCTCTTCCAAAAGAATCTGCTGCTTTGGCAGTGCAGAGGTACAGAATAAATCAGCAGTGTTAGGCCACTGGAACTTCAGCTCCCACCTGAACCCCCCATCCCCTCCCTGCTGCCATCTCATCATTTCAAGGGGATGAATCAAACTCCAGGAGCTGTGCAGAGAATATTTTTAAGAGCCCAAACCAAAGTCTATTTGCCTTGAATGAGAAGGGAAGGGGCTGAGTGGTGCTTGTGCTTTAAGGACCTGCAGACACAGCACTGAGGCCAAGGAAATGCTGTCTGAGCTACAAAGGCTCCCACGAGCTTCCCTTGAGCCAAAGCTGGTTCTGACTGTCCACCTTGCTTCCAGGTTAAGCTGAAGACTTGGAGAGGCTCCAGGGCTGACCAAAACCAACTGTTCCACGGAAAGCTCCACTCCAAATGGCCATCAGCTGGCATCTCTGCACTGCTGGGCAGCTTGGGAAGTTGGCCAGCAGTGGTCAGGTCCCACCCTTGGGTGAAGGATTTCAGAGCAAGAGTCAGGCCTGGCAGTAAAGATAGATCACAGGAAAAACCTTTGGGAAACCCACCTAGCTCCTAAGCCTGCCTCCAGCAGAGACCAGAGAGCCCACACTGAACTGTGCATGCAACTGGGCCTCCCTTCCTTGCTGACTTCCAGCATCCAAGCCACCCCTGCCACATCCTCTCTGAGGGAATTTTGGTTCTGAGGACCCCAGGGCCCCCCACGGATGCAGTAAAACCCCACCTTCATCATTCTGACTGGCAGTGTTGCCTTTAATTCCTGAAATTCATTATGCTGGAGAGGGAGAAGAGAGACAGGGAAACCGATTGCCCCTGCAGAAAGCCAGTGTTTCCCAAACTGTGGATTTATTAGCACAACAAAAGGCCACAGCACCTCCCCACCCACCTTCTCAATCCATCAAACTGACAGTCCATCCATAAGGATCCTCCTGAGCTGCCAGAGCTGGGGTACTTAAACCAGCAGCCTGCAGCCTTGCTCAGCCATCCCTCCTGCTTCTCCTCCTCCTGACTGACCCAGCAGCTCTGTGTTTTATCAGACATTTAACCTGTGCTCCAGGACAGAATCCCTCTTGCAGAGGCCAGTGCCCCTTGTCCCCGCTCTTTCTCGGTGTCTCCCAGGTGGGACCAGGGTAAAGCATTTCAAGAACACCTTGCAGCTGCCTGTGAGTCTTGTTTCCAGCATCCCTGGCACTGCACCTAAAAGAAAGGCCTTTCCAGAGGTGATTTCCAGCAACCTGGAAAGAGGAGAAGTCATTCCACTTTGCAATCCCCACCATGCCTTGCCAGGAATAAATCATCAGAGAGCCCCAGGAACAACATTTCCCAGTTCCCAATATTGCAAGACAGCCAGGAATGCTCACCTGGACTATTAACACCTCCCGAGCACCTCCAAGCTCCAAGAGACTTAGGAATGAGAAAGAAATAGGGAGAGATCAGTCTGGAAGGAAAACTTCATCTTAACTTGGAGTGACCACTTCATACATGAGAAAGAGGCCTCAATTTTGGATTTAATGGTGTATTGCCAGTCAGTGCCTGTTAAAGATGGGGGCTGCTTTTAGCAAGGCAAAATCCTCCTGGCTGAAGTTTCAGGAACAAAAATGGAAGAGATGCACTGTGGAGCCCTGTCTGGGGAAGCCTCTCCTGGAGGGATTAGGGTATGAAGACACCCCCCAACGCTGTCTGCCCAACCTGCTCCCCATGCAGCCAGAGGGACGAGTGAGTGAGGTGCCACACACAGCTGCTGGACTGGAAGACTGAGCATTAGGAGCAGCATTTTGAAACCAGGTTGTCCCACCTGTCCTTGTCCAAGTGACTCAGTGGGTGTCACAGGCTCACGGGAGAACGCCTGGGCTCTGAAGAGCAGTGGCTGTTCAGAGCTGACCATCACATCTGGTGACTTAATGTCCAGAGGGGGCCCTGACCCCCTCAAGAGAGAGCTCACCTCAGGAGGGTCTTCTGGCTGTCCTCTCTGCCTTGCAATCCTACTGACACTTCCACGAGACATTTGCTCACCATCCCTTCACCATCTGACAGGCCCTTCCACCTTCACAGGGAACAAAATCCTGCTCCTGGCCCTCCTCAACCTCTCCTCCCTCCCACTTCTCTGAAGGCTCAGTGACATTTAATCTCAGCAGATTTGTGGTCTGCCTGTATTTTTCTGATCACTTCTCCTCTGGCAACAGTCACTGTTCCTTGCATGAAGGATGGTTCCCCACAGAACAGCGATTCCCACCTCAGAAACACGGATGTTCTGCATGTCAGACTGGAGTAATTCCACAATGGGAAGCAGAGATCAATAATGCAGCCTTTTTTCTGGCTATTTTGACAGCATTTCTGTGCAAAGCTACATTTTTCTCCCCTGTTCGGTGCCTGTGACACCTCAGGCACTGTCTCCCTCTGTACCCAGGGCTAACAGGGCACCTCCACAACCCCTTGCATCCATCTGTCCCATGAATTCATCTTTCTCCCCATGGCCAAGGGTTCCCTGCGTGGTCATCTCACCCCCCGCAGCTGACATCTCTCCAGCTCTTGCTGTTTTCCTACATTAGCCACCAATCCATCCCTCAACAGTGACTGCCACCTGCTCCACAATTGTTAGTGCCTTTCTGTATTCCATAGTCTGGAGACCAGTTGCCCAGAGAAGCTGTGGCTGCCCCATCCCTGGCAGTGTTCCAGGCCAGGCTGGATGAGGCTTGGAGCAACCTGGGATAGTGGAAGGTGTCGGGGCTGGAACCAGGTCCCTTGAAAATCCCTTCCAACCCAAACCATTCAGTGACTCTGTGAGACAAGACCCATCCAGATCCCCCAAAGGTGCTGTTCATGCAGCTTTCAGGGGCTGAAAATGCAATTTCCAGTGGGGTAAAGGGGTACAGAGGCTCCACTCTCATCCCTCCTATGGTCCCCATAGATCCCCCAAAGGTGCTGTTCATGCAGCTTTCAGGGGCTGAAAATGCAATTTCCAGTGGGGTAAAGGGGTACAGAGGCTCCACTCTCATCCCTCCTATGGTCCCCATAGATCCCCCAAAGGTGCTGTTCATGCANTTCCAACCCAAACCATTCAGTGACTCTGTGAGACAAGACCCATCCAGATCCCCCAAAGGTGCTGTTCATGCAGCTTTCAGGGGCTGAAAATGTAATTTCCAGTGGGGTAAAGGGGTACAGAGGCTCCACTCTCATCCCTCCTATGGGAATGCAGCCTTGGAAAGTGATGAACCTGGAACTAGTGTCCTTCCAACAGGAGGCAGAAGCTGGGGAAGTCTCTGACCTGCCTCTTCTCTCACCTCCTTGCACACTGACCAAAAGCCAAGAGATCCAGGCAAGACCACCCGTCAGTAGGTGAGCGCTGGTATTTATTGTGCTGTAACAGACAGTGCTGGTTCAAAATGGACAAGGAATTTTGTGGTGAAATCAAGTGCTGAGGCCATTCCTGTGTGTCTCCAAGCAGCGTGGAGCAGAGCTGAAGGAAGAAAGGGGTGAGACTGGGGGCACCCGAGGGCAGAATGTGCTTCAAACTGTATCAAGAACCCTGTACACGGGCACTTCTCGGGCAGCCAGGGATACAGTTCAGGCTTACAACTCATTAATTAAGCAGAGCAGCTAATCTTAGCACTAATGAACTCTAGCTCAGGTAATGTAACATTTAAAATGAATTGGACAGAAGTCATTCACAGTAAAGATTTCCATTCCTGGGACGGGTGAGAGCTATTGTTATGACTAGATTACTGCCAGCCAGGACCAAAACAGTACACCAGGGCAAGAGGAAAATAATCATCCACATGGATCAGCTCCAGCTGTGGCTCTGAATGAGGTGCCGGGGGCGAGTGTGAGATCTCCACTACTGTATCAAAACAAACATCACGGGTGGCACACGTAGAGCGTAGCATTGTCATTGTCCTTGGGCTGGGGACACCACCCCTGCTCGGGGCGGCCGAGGGAGCAGCGGCGCAGCAGAGAAGTCACTTGTTCTTCTTCTCCCCCTCCCTCCCTCCCTCCCTCCTCTGAAAAGTCACGGGCTCTCCCAAGGGCACTGCAGTTCCACTCAAAATTCATCTTCAGAGCTGTCGGCCAAGAGCATGACTCGGTCCTGCATGCTGTTAAATTCCCTCTGCTGGGGGAGGAAAACAAACGTCAGAGAGGTCCACATGCAAAAAGGAACAAAACGCGGAGAATTTGGATGCCCCCATCCCGTAACCGAGGCGCCCCGGACACTCCAGCTCAGACAGACCCTACCCAGGCTGTGTTTGCTTCACAGCCAGAAAAGTTCACAGTTTCCATACCTTTCCCTGGCAGTTTCCATACCTTTCTTTTATGTCTCTTTGAGCCATTTCTCCTCCGGCGATTCATAATCTTAATGCTGTAGAGTGCTCCCAGGATGAAGAGGGCTCCAGCTATTCCAACTCCCACAGGAACCAGCATCCCTGACATGTACCCTGCCTAAATGGAAAAGAGAGAAGCAGAGCAACACTCACAAAACCATCCTTTCAGAGTAATTTTCACCGGCCAAGGACTGCAATATATCCCCATGGTGATTTCCTCAAGGTTTGTTGGATTTGAGTTCCCATCACCTGGGTGCACAGGATGATTCCTGCTTCCAGGGGCTAAGCAAGCCCCACTCCAGGATCGAGCTGGTGACGACCGCAGCTCGGCTTTTTCTGACAGATATTTACTGGTGACAGGTGAGACCCTGCAGTGCCTGCCTGCCTTTGGGAGAGGGAGTAATTTGGGTGAGTGCTGGGGTGAAGTTTCTGTCAGTAGGGGTGCAGGTGTGAAGGAAAACCTTGGCTGCCAAAGGCAGGTGATCTCGAGCCACTCCAAGGCCTCCTTGGCTTTGTACTCAAAACCTTTACCCCAAACACTTTGGCTTTGCATGAGAAGGGGTCACCTGCACGACAGCAGGACGATGACACAGAGGGAGGGCACACACACCTTCAGCTGGCCTTAAGGGGAGCACAGCAAAAGTAAACCAGCCCTAATTCAATCGCTGTGATCCGTGTGTTTGCACTGCCCATTTAAAATAAAAAATATAGACAGCATGACTAATTTAAAACTACACGTCTAAACTTTTTAGATCCTTAGGAAAATATTCCCAGGTGCTTGTTATTTTATATTTTACTGCTTTAAATGAAAACAAACTTAAGTTTTAAAGTGCCAGATTGCTTCAGCATCCTCACCTAATTGGCTGGGGGGCTCAGTGTTGCAAGGGAGGCAGGTACAGCCTGGCTCCCACCTCTGTAGCTCTGCCTCCCCTCACACTGCAGCCAGAGTCCTCTGCTGTGCCACAACAGCTTCACCCTTTGCCATCTACACCCCCCAAAATAGATTTGACACCTGCCAAGGGACACAGGCACCAATTCTGAGGACTATCAGACCGCTCCTAGCGAGCCTCAGCCCGTTGCTTACAACCACCTGTCTTCATCTGTGCTCTCAAAATACAACACAGACCCACAGCACTCACACCATAATTACTTCTCTTCCATAATCCACTGAGTGGGAGGAAAAAAAAAAGCTATTCAGGTGCACTGCCCTGCCTTTGTACACTTACCTGGAGAATGAAAATAACTGCTTTCATCTGGGGCAGACACAGCGCCAAGAAGGACTGGTTTGCTCCCCCAAACCCCTCCAGATCCTACTCAGTGCTTTAAATAGTAACACCTCTGTATCTCGATCCCAAAGCCTGAGGGAGCTTCAGCTGCATCGTTCAGATTCCCTGAACACCCTCCCAGAAAACCCAGCCCTGTTCCGCTCAGGTGCTGGGAAGGGGCTGCATCCCTGAGCCCAGCTCCTGAAAAAGGAGGTTAGTGAGGACAGAAGGCTGAAGGCTGTGTCTCTGTGAGGCAATTAAGGTGCCTTAATTGGGTGACCTAATTAGTGCAGCATGGGGTTTTCTATTTCTGGAACTTTGCTGCTGGCATGGGCAGCAAGGGGAGACTGAAAATGGCTTTTAGCTGCTGCCCAGTTGAGTTTCCATGTCAGAATCACAATGAACTCCTCAGCCTGTCTGTGAGCCTTTATCACGCCTGACCAGCCCGTGGCCTTTTACAGGTTACCCCCAGCACCCAGATCAACGTTTTATACCCCAAAACCCCGTGATGTGACACAAATCCAGCCCTTCTGTGTCTTGCAGCCCAACTTCTGAGGGCTTCTGCACCTGCTTGATGGAAAACCCCATTTCAACAGGCAGCTCCAAAGCCACTTTTTTACCCCTTTATGGGGAAGATGTAGCTTCTTCAGGGATGCTTTTTAATACACCCCATCCACGCCCATGACCTTCCTGGCCCTGCTGGGCTTGGAGATAACAGCAAGAGACCTTGAGAGGAACTTCATGTCCATTATTTGCCACACCAAATGCAGCATTTGCACAGTGATTGCAGGAGACCGGACACAAATCTGTCCCTGACCCTGTGCTTCTGGTCCCACAGTCCCCACACCGGAGGGACGGGGAAGGACATCTCTCAGGGACAGGCCATCGTGTGCTGGAATCCCCTTCTGGATGGAGGGATTATAAAACAGAGGACAGGGGCAAATGAGAGGGGCACATAAGACTGGTGCTGACAAACTCAACTAGGAAGAGGAGGGAATGGGGTGAACAGGTTTATTTGCAAGTGATTTGCTACACCAGCAATTGGTTGGGGGTGGGGGGAGTGGTTTTTGTTGGGCTTTTCTAAGGGAAAATGTGAGCCAGGTGAAAGATCTGCCGTTCCCCAAAGGAGGGAGGGGGCTCAGGAGTGAGTCTCTCTTGTAAGTGGACATCAGTGGATCCTCAGTTACACCAGTGCTCATACTGGGCACTGCCCCACGGCCCAGGATCTGCCTGCACGAGGTTCAGACTCTCCAGAGCTCTGCTGGAGACAGAACATGCAGCCCCTCTGCAACAGGGAAGGACAGAGGTGGCCAACAAGGTGACAAGGGGAAAGAAGTGAGAGCTACAGCTTCAGTGAGAAGACACTGATGTCCCCAAGCTCGTGCCGTGCCACGTGCTGGCATGAGCCGGTGACCTGTGCATGCTGCAATCCCTCCAGGCACACAACCAGCCTTGGTGGCTGCTCTTTACCTTTGCTGGGAAAACCATTCTCTGTCCTTTCAGCATCTCCTCTGGATGAATCCCAGGCCAAGGAGCTCTGCTATGAGCAGAGCTTGTTCTAGACTTGCCTCCTTCCTAGTGCAGGCAGAAAGGCAACTCAACAAGGGCTGGGCAGGAACCCACCTTAAACCCTCCCACTCACCACTCCCGCAAAACAGACACCCAAACCCCGTCCCTCTGCTCTGACATGGTGGTAAAAGTGCTGCTGAAATTCGTTGAGGACCACGTGGGAAGGCTGGGCTGGTTGGGTGAGTCTGCCTGAGCTTAGAGATGTGTTTTCAGAGTTCACTATCACTCCTCGTGATGGCTTTTGTTTCTGTGGTTTCTATTTTGTTTCTATTTTGACTCTGATCCTGTCCAAGAATTTCCAAGGCCTATTGAGTCACGAAATGTTCTTGCTGTCACCTCATTTCCAGCTTCATGGCACTGCTGTCAGCAACACAACACTTGGGAGGCTTCACAACCATTTTGAAATGTCAATATTTGCTCCAGGGCAGCAAAGCTTTTAAAAAGCCATCACTGCCTGTGGCTGGCACAGCTCTTGATTCCATGGACCAGCCCCTTGTGATGCCAGGGAGGAATGATCAGGGTCTGTTACCTCATCAGTTTTCCTGTGTTTGATCATTTTCCTTCCAGGGATTTGCAGCACATGGAGGTAAGAAAGCTCTCATCCAGTGGCACTGGCATGGCACACAGCCTCTCACCAGAGAGCAGCACCAGACCCTCTTGATTTGGATCCAGAAATGAGCTTAGCACTTAGAGAAGAGGGGTGGAACTAAGTTCCTTACCCTGGGGTCCCTGGAAACATTCCAGGTCAGGTTGGACAGGGTCCTGAGCAACCTGATCCTGATCTGGTGGAAGTTATCCCTGCTCAGTGCAGAGGGGTTGGATGAGATGGACTTCCAGAGGTCCCTTCCAACCAAAACTATTCTATGGTAAGTTAGGGGAAATAAAAAAAGTAACTTGGGTTGTCTGACAAGGTCATTTTCTGGTGTAGAGAAATCAATCAAACACCTCTGTCCCTCCTTCTGCCCTTAGTTACCACCCATGAGGGATGTACTGTGGATTCACACCACTATGCACCAGCAGCATCTGGTTCATTTGCCTCCCAGAGAAAATTTTAAGCCCTTTCTCAACTGTCTGTGTAGAGAGAAAGAACTGCACTGACAAGAATTTATTTATTCCTGCAAGTAAAAGTGGTTTTGCTTTGAAAGGAACTGAAACACTGAGCCTCCTACCTTATCTTTCAGCTTCTCCATCCAGCTTCTCACTGAAAAATAAGGAAAAATAAAAGCTGTAATCATGTTACTTCTAGTAATTGGTAACAAATGGTAGTGATAACATTAAAATGGACAGCAATTAACCTGACAAGCTGATAAGGCTGTACATCAGATTTCCTCTTTTCTCATTCATCTGCAAAGGCAGCAAATCAACCCAAGAAACTCTTGGAGTGAGTTGCCAGGCAAGTACCTCACCTTTGCCTGAGCAATTCACATCTTCGGAGTGATTTAAAAAGGAAGATAAAAACCAGTATTTCAGGTTGTGGGGTTTTGACCATCACTTCTTGTACACACACTGGGGTGTCTGACCAGGAGAAAACCTTACAGTGCAGTTGTCCCCTTCCAATGGCCTCCTCCCCATGGATATTCTTCCGTGTATTTGGTCTAGCCTGGAATGATGGCTAAAAATGCATAATTCCCTGTCTTTTATTCCCCTGCTTTTCTGGAATAGCCACAGCCTGCTCTGGGAAGTCACTAGAGGACTGGGATAGCACTGGAGCTGCTGAATCACTGAACCAAGTAAATTTATGCCGCCAGCACTGCGACTTTCTTCTCCTAACAGTTAAACAGGTCCCGTGAAATACAACAGCTGAGAATTAAAATTCAGCAATGGCAGGTGCTTTGAGGTGAAATATT
The DNA here is from genome assembly GCA_013399875.1 of Gymnorhina tibicen. Classification (NCBI taxonomy): domain Eukaryota; kingdom Metazoa; phylum Chordata; class Aves; order Passeriformes; family Artamidae; genus Gymnorhina; species Gymnorhina tibicen. Next base: position 53,150 of record VXAZ01004036.1, read on the forward strand.
CACTGACCTCAAAGAACTGCAGAGGCTCAGCAGTGGGTGCAGGAGCCACTCACACCGCAGGGCACTGGATGATGTGTCTGCACTGCACCAAGAGCAAAATGCCCACAGGGATCCACTAGGATTTTAACAAATTCCTGCTCACAGGTAAGAAGCAATAAACGGTTATATGTTGTTTTTTTCAGGGCTCAGCAACTGTGTTTCGTCAAGGATTCCCATCTTTCTCCAGGACAATGCTACAGGCACAAGGGGACTCTTGGATGCAGCAATGTCCTTCTGAGGGATATTTCTTCCAGGCCGTGTTAAATCCCAAAGGTAACACACAGTTTATGGATTTAGACCCTATTTCCAAGCCTGCTTTGTTATAAAACATCCCTTCAAAGCTTGAATTAGCAGCATCAGAGTCTGCACGTGCACGTAGAGCACTCAGGGCACCCTTCTGAAAGGAGCCTTTCTGTGAGCGGGGAGGGGGCACAGGAGGGCCAGCAGTAAATGGCTGTTTGATGTCTCAGGTATAACACAAGTTCAAAGCTATTTCAATACTCCCTTTGAAGCGTTAGCGACCTAACACCTTCCAAACAGAAGGATCCCAAATTAGCTAAGGGTGAGCACGTGTGGAAGAGGCACAGGTGCACTTATCTCTGACAGGGAGCTGAGGAAAAGGATGAATTATCCAGGAGAGAGACACACGCACAGCACTAGAAGAGGACAAGAGGTCTTGTTTTATCAACTCTTCCCACAGTTAGTCCTGGCCTGCATAAGCTAAGCTACAAAAAACTCAGTTTGTGAAGGTGCCACCACCATCCTCCTCTGCCAGCCCAAGCCTGCATGCCCTGGATGTCACTCCCAGTGGAATCCCAGAGAAGAAGGAAACCCATGGTTCCCCTGGGCTGGGCTTCCAGGTGTGGCACTGCCAGGAGGAGTGGTGACAGTGGCTCACCCACTGCAGACCCACGGGGCTTGGGGACAGCGTGCCCCGTGCACACCCAGGCAGCCACACGTGCACCTGCAGTGTGTGCACGGTGTGCTCAGCCAGCCCAGGCTCCAGCTGAGCACAAAGCCTCTTTTTACATCTTTCACAACAATTATATGGGATCAGTGATCTCATCAACAGCCGACCCACTTTCCTGCAGCTGAACAACGGCAGCAATTAACTCCGGAGTATTTCTGCCAAGGCAGAGGCACGGGCTGAGCTAAGAATATTCTATTACCTATTTTTAATGAACACAGATTCTGGCTTTGTTCCCCTCTGCTCCACAAAACAACAGCAGCCTGCCTGCTGGGGCCCACCAACTCGATAGTACAAATCTTTATTTGCTATTACACTTTTGTTTCTTATTAAACCCAGCCTTGTTTTCAGCCAAGCAGAGCACATCAGGTGCCTCTGGGAATCAACCCAGGCCACAGGAAAAACAACCCAAGGTGATTTCTCCCTGACTAGGTGCTTCGCCAGGGGATGCTCTAATGCAGCCACAGCCTCTGGCCTCTGCTAGACGAAAACAGTGGCCCCAAATTAAAGAGATTCAGGCAGCAGGAGGTCAGAAACCCTTCAATGTCCTGGCAGGACTGCACCGGGAAGGAGCGGAGAGTGCGGAGCTGTCACAGCCAAGGTCCCACACTCTGCAGCCTGTCAGGCTGGGGTCAGGACAAGTCAAGGAGCACTGGATTACCATGAATTACAAACACTTCTCGTGTCACCAATGCACAACGCTGTTCTAACACCTCTGAGGAAATGACAAGGCACTGCATCACCAAAACCGAGCTGCTCCGATGATTTACCCACCTGTGCACACCACGGGGTGTGGGTAGGAGACAGAGCATTATTTCAAGTTAGAGTTGATATCTATGCTAAGCAGCTACCGTCAATTAATTCTGAGCTTCAGACTCTAATTATGCAACAGTATCCATAATTAATATTCTGGCCTTGGTCTTGGGAGAGGAGCATTGTGGCTGGCACCTTCCCATGAAAACACAGCGCTCTCCAAGAACACCAGGTGACTTGCCAATGAGGCCAAGCAAATAATTAGTAAGAAATACTCTAGTCCATGTATTTTTCATCATCCCTTTTTTTCCCTTCTTCTTTGATCACTGAACGTCCTGAAGAAATTACAAGAGTCTCTGGGTGTGTATTACTAACAAGTGTCTGCAGTGCTGGCTCATCTTCCACAGCACTTGAAGGATGGTGACTGGTCCAAACTCTGCCTCAGCTTAATTTTGATCCCTTGGTTTCGTGGGGAGCTAAGTAAGATGAGTGCAGAGCACTTCTGCAAATAACATACATAATCTGATGTTTCCTCAGTGATTTGTATAATGTCTGCATCTCTGCAAATTAATTTTAAATAACATATTGCTTAAGATTAAGCCAGTCAGGAGCAGAGAGGAGGAGCGCGGTCGTCTGGCACTGCCCTCAGAGCAGGATGAATTCAGCCAGTTACAGATGCAATGTGCTATTTTCAGTCACTTTCACCCAGCTTTCCCCTGCAAAATGTGCAGCTGTTCAGAAGCTCTGGTGCCAGCTAAAGAAGCGAGGCTCATTTGCCAAGGCAAGCAGCAGCCTGTGGTGTCTGCCTGGCCCTTCCTTGGAGGAACCTGGCCAATAGGGACAGACACAATTCCCTGTGAGCAAAACCCTTCTGAAAGTTCAGGTTTTGGCAGATGCAGGCGGGAGGCTCAGGAGGGAACAGCAGGGGACATCTGAGGGTATATGGCACTGGATGCCCAAAATCAGAAGGTGCTCTGAGGTCTCTCCAGAGCCTTCTCTTCTCCAGGATGAGCACTCCCATCTCTCCCAGCCTGTCTCCAGCCCGAGCACTCCCATCTCTCCCAGCCTGTCTCCAGCTCTCGGAGCATCTTTGTGGTCTCCTCTGGACTCACTCAGGTCCAAGTCCTTTTTATGTTGAGGCCTTCACTCCTGATCTCCCTCCCTGCTGCTCTTCCAAGGACTGTCCATCTTCAGATAAGTTCTTTTCCATTATCCAGGTGTCCTGTGCCCACTTCTGTCCTGGCAGCTGCAGGGCACTGGGTGCAGGAGCCTGGCTCTGCCTTTCAGCCTCACCACAATGCACCATCAAATCTCTCACCAAATTCTTTTCCCTGCTTCCCTCTCCACCCTCCTCTGAAATCAGGAGCACAAGTCCTTGGGGCCTCTTGCTTTGCCAACTTTTAGTAATCCTAATTGCCTAATTATCCACTCCAATGCAATGATAAAGCTGTTTAATAATTCTGTTCGCTTCTCATTCATTCTCTCCCTTCCCAGATAAGAAAATGCAAAGACTTCTGGTGGAGATTTCAATCAATAATTCATGCCCTACTGCCATCAGTTCTGTCTGCCCCCTTCCCTCTTGGATGCCCTGCTGCTTTGTCTTGTCACTTTGGTTTCATCTAATCAGCTTGTTTTAATCATATCCTCTTTTTCAATCATCAGTTAAAGCAATTCTGGTTTTCCATGGCACGTTATCGCTCATCCCTGCAGATGCCGCCTGGTTTTCAAATCCAGCACTTAGAGCTTCGTTCCAGAGCTCCATCTTGCTGCTGCTGAAAGTTCCTCCATCACCTTTTCCTTTAATAACTCCCCACCACGACCACCAGAGCAGTGGTGAAAATGTGGCACCCAGGCTCCTACACACTCTCCAGAGGGCAGGGAAAAAGGAGGCTTTTATGGGTAAGAATTACCCTGGGGATCAGGCAACCTGCCCCAACCATTACACCTGCAACTCCTTAAATGAAACAGGCTGAGACAGCAGCACCAAACCTCACTCTGGGAAATCAGAAAATAAGTCATGCTCAGAACATGAAAAGATTTTGATTTAACAGCTGCTGTTACCTGCTTTTGCATCTGAGGTCAGATCCCTATCTCAGAGCCAGAGAAACTGTTTAGCACAGATCTGCCATCGCCTTCTTCCCTATGAAAAATCCATTCCCCTCTTCCCTACTCCCCTGCTCTTCCCATTCCCCAGCATGACCTGGCTGGGCTTTGCTGCTGCTTCTCACTGGGGCCAACAACTCATTCCTGTTCCTCATTCACAGAATCACAGGATGGTTTGGGTTGGAAGAGACCTCAAAGCCCATCTCGTTCCAACTCCCTGCCATGGACAGGGACCCCTCCCACTATCCCAGGTTGCTCCAAGCCCCATCCAACACTTCCAGGGATGGGGCAGCCACAGCTTCTCTGGGTAACCTGTGCCAGGGCCTCACCACCCTCACAGTCAAGGATTTTTTCCTAATATCTAATCCAAACCTGCACTCTTTCAGCAAAGGAGAGCTGGTTAAAATGTAAAAAATAAGGAAAAGATTGATTACTTGCAATCAGTCTGTACATACCAAGCCACCTGCCCCGTTCCATTACACATTTCATCCCTTTCTCTTGCAGGTTAAACTTTTTTCCCAAATGAGACTTGTGAGAACAATTTTGCAGAAATGCTTCGTGCTTCATCTGCTCAGCTCTGACAACTTAATGGCACAAGGGTGCATCAGCTGCTTTCCCTTAAAAAAGCACAATTTTCAATTTACTTACTAGCACAAATAAATAATAAAGAAAATAGCATCTGGCTGGAAGGCAGCATATTTCTAATTCCAGAACAACTACACCTACCTGGTGGGAATGCTGATGTGTGAGCTGCCCGGCTCAAAAAGACTTGAACAGCTGGATAATCAAACAAACATCAAACTGACAATTACCATTTATGTTTTCAGATAAAAATTTTGCTTGGGTGAACTTTGAATTAACCCAGTGAACTTTAATAGTTACCATGGCACTGCCTGCTCTCTGAACTGTACCATCTACACCCTTTTCCCTGTCTGTCCAGCTGCAACCCCAGACAGCACACCTTCACCTTCCACGACCTGCCCAAATCTCTTGGAAGAGAAATGGAAATGGGAAGACAACTAAACCGGAAAGCAGGAACTAAAATGGGTTTCCCAACTCCTTCCCTGAACTTATCAACCCCTTTGACACTCCCTTCCCCATGGCATTAGGTCTGGCTCCTCCTTTCCCTTTTCCCTTGCACTTTGGAAGCTGTTTTCCACTTTGATCTGCCCACAGTGAGTAGCCCCTTGCTGAGGCTGGCAAAGGCACTGCCCTTGTGCCTTGGCATTTCTCCATGAACTCAGTTCTTCTGTGGGGCCTTCAAAACACATATTGACATCTACACACTATTTGTTTCTCCCTCAGTGGCCCCAGACAGGCGCAAGATGTTAAAACCAAGCCAAGGTACCAACTCTCCCATTATCCTAAAAGGCATCAGCAGGACGTTGCTGTGAACTGGCTGTCACAATTTGTTGTATGATTAAATATTTACTGGATCACACTCTGTTCAAAAGCTGTTTCTGCTCTGGGAGAGGAAATGCAAACTTTGTTTATGGAAATGGCAATGCCTCTGCTGGAGCACACGTGGGATCAGCTTCTCCCTCACTGTGCCCTGGCACAGCTCCTGGAGCAACACAGGGACTCAGCAGCAGTGAGAATCCACCCTGACTCAGCTCATGGGTCTTCCTGTGTGCTGGAAATGTTCATATTCACCAGCTTTCACAGAACCACAGACTGGTTTGGGTTAAAGGGACCTTAAAACCCATCTGCTTCCAACCCCCTGCCATGGGCAGGGACACCTTCCACTATCCCAGGGTGCTCCAAGCCCCATCCAACCTGGCCTTGGACACTGCCAGGGATGGGGCAGCCACAGCTTCTCTGGGCAACCTGTGCCAGGGCCTCACCACCCTCACAGCCAGGAATTCCTTCCCAATATCCCATCTAACCCTGCTCTCTGGCAGTGAGAAGCCATTCCCTCTTCTGTCACTTCATGCCCATGTCCAAAATCCCTCTCCACCTCTCTTAGAGCCCCTTAAGTCTCTGGAAGGAGCTCTGAGGTCTCCCTGGAGGCTTCTCACCGAAGCTGTATCCTGCTGAAGATGAAATATCTTTCTTTACTTATGAGCCTTGATTTTGCACCTTTAATAACCTTTTTAAGGTGGCATTTGTGTCCTGTTTGTTTACATATCCACTCTCCAAATAGAACTACACAGAAGCAGCAGCTGAAGCACCATGTTCTATAAAAGAATGTTTTCCAGGCTTTTCCAGTGCTTTTTCCAGAGCACTGAAATACCTCTTCCAGAGTTTTTCTAATCCCTGCACTCTCAATTCTAAAATTTTGCCATACAATTATTTTTTTCCTCAGAGGTCTCCAGTAAAACATTTATTAATGGTTTATTCTTCCCGTGATTGATCCACTGGAGCAGGTGAACTTCTTCAGCCAAAATTTTCTTAAAAACTCTGGGGCAAGCACTGTGGAAAAATCTTGGTCCAAACAGTTAAAACTGGGTAAAGTTATCAAGAACTAGAATATAACAGAATATAAATCCAGCAAAATTCAATGATTGGCATGGCTTGTGCAGATTTACAGGGCAATGCCTTGAGGGGAAACATTATCCTTCGCCAGCAAGTGCCGTCAAGGCCAGGCTGGATGGAGCTTGGAGCAACCTGGGCTAGTGGAAGGTGTCCCTGCCCACCACCCTGCAGAGGGGTGTGAAGAGAGAGGGTCTTCGAGGTCACTTCCAATCCCAACCATTCTGTGATTCTATGACCTCAACCTTACTGGCTGATTCTGATGCCTTAGGTTTTAGCTTTTATATTTTGCAAATTCTGTATTCTGTGTATTCCTAGTGTGTAACTTTGAACTGTCTTGCAGCCTGTTAGCTGCTGTTCTCTCATGCTAAGATAGACATAACAAAGCCTCTCCGGGCTTGCTCTTCAAGGACACTCAGACTGTCCTAGGCCAAAATGTGTAAACCAGCATCTTGAGAAGGGGGGCAAGTTGGGGGCTCAGTTACCTTATTAGCTAAAGTTTAATTGGTGAATTTATGCTGATATGCAAATGGACCAAACCCATAACAGTGGGAAGAACTCGTGACTCGTTGTCCATCTTGGGGTCCATTCTGGAAATAGCCTCTGGCTCCCCAGGGTGTACCTTTGAAGGCCTTTTAAATAAATATCACCTTTATTCCCTTACCCTGTCTAGTCTCTGTTTCCAGGTTGGCCTTTTTAGGCATCAATTCTCGGAGAAGCTTTAAGGTGCGCTCGATCCTCAGTTTGCCATTTCCTGATTTACAGCAGCCAAGGATGCGGCCCTAGAAGAGAAGCTCTTCCCCCTGTCAGCAGGCTCCGTGTTGTGCCTTCAATCTGCCCACGTCTCCTCGGGGATTGGAGGACACCAGCCCATCAAACACGGGCACGGAGCCGCTCGGAATCCGTCGGGAAGCCGCGCCATCCGATCCCAGACACCAGAGCCGAGCTGCACAAACAGTGTGGGGATCGCCATCCTTACACCAAGCCAACATTTTAGCTCTTTCTGGCACCAAGGCCCCTCTAAAATCACTGCTGGTTTTGAGGGATGCCTGCAGGGTTTGACCCCCGTATATTTACAGAACAAAAGCACAAGGTGGAATTCGGTCCCGTGCTACCTTTTAATGCCCATGTGTCACCAAGGCCGTTTTCTGCTCCATAACCCAGCACCCTCTCCCCTAGTCTGGCAAAGACAGATAGGGGTTTGCAAATTAAACCTAAATGTCAGGTGGCAGTGGTGGGAGGAGTGGAAAAGGTGGAGAAGCTGCAGATGGAGAGCACCTCACGCATCCCTCTGCTCCAAGAGCATCTCATTTCAGCTGGAGGACAGCAGACCCACAGTGGTGGCTGTTATTTGATTAAATATTCCAAATCTCCAGCAGAAGCCACGTGAAGTATACTCCCCTACACTGAGAGGAGAGGGAGTTTCTCATTCAGCCCTCTCTAAATGCAAACCACAGAGATCTTCCTGCCCTCCTGACAGAGCCCATGGCCTTATCTACTTCAAAGGATCAGCAGCTATACTGCAAAATTTCTTTTTATGCTTCGGTTCATGTCTGATATTAATCAGGCTTGGAAAAGATTCTTGGTTTGCTTTTTTCCTCCCATAAAGAATAAAAGTAATTTTCAGAATCCTATTGCCTGGGGACACTGTATGAAGGATTTGCCTGCAGCAAGGGCTGAAATAGGGGATTTTCCATTTTTGTGTTTAAGAAAAAGGATATCTTATTTCAAATTTTGGCCTTTATTTCATCTGTCAAGATGCAGCACTCCCCATGAAATGACATAAAGATCAATAAAGGATTAAATGGTTGGAAACAAAAATGATGGAGTTGACCTTTGAAGGAAAAAACAGGTATTAGACTGTGTTTTCAGCAAACAATTATTCCAGTAATTAAACCACAAAGCCCTGAGCATCGATTAGATGCTAAAAATAAGATCTGATTATCACAGAGACTCATTTTCCTGCAAATACTTGGGAAGAGCAGCATTGTCCAGTGTTAGTCACAAAAAGAAAATGAACTTGCTGATGTTTGCTGACAGGACAGGTCTGATCCCACATTCCCACTGCATCCACAGCTGAGCATCAGTTCCCACTGTGATTCAATTCCCTTGTGATCAAACACCAAATGGGGACTTAAAAGTTCCTGACACCTGTTCCCAACTTCTTGTGTAACTATGGGCAAGTAAATTGATCTCTTGTTCCATTTTCCAATCTTCACTATGGGAATATTAAAGATGTAATAGATCACATCTGGTCGGTGACTTGTGTTTCTCTTCCTTGTGTCACAATCTCTTCCTTCATATTTTAATAGCCCCTATGGTAACACCTCCATCTGTGTGGGATGTTCTGGGAGCTAAGACAGTACAAATATTAAATCACAGTAAAATGGGATCTTTTGGAAACAAATGTTCTTTAGGATGGCATTATTTCAAGCATCTTGTTCCACCCCCCCTGCCATGGGCAGGGACACCTTCCACTATCCCAGGTTGCTCCAAGCTCCATCCAAGCTGACCTTGGATATTTTCCAGGGATGGGGCAGCTTCTGTGGGCAACCTGTGCCAGGGCCTCACCACCCTCACAGGGAAGAATTTCTTCCAAATATCCCATTTAAACCTGCCCTCTTTCCGTTTTCCCAAAACTATTCCCAACTACTTTTAATGTTCCAGGTACACCTATGGGAATGGGCCCTCAGAAAATCACAGAGGTAAAAAGAAATGAACAAAGGGCAAAGCAAACCAAGTGAGGAGAGAACACGGACACAGCAGGATCTTACAAGTTGCACAGTGATTTAGCAGTGTGCCTACACTCCCAGCGATTTATTCCTCTGTCTACAAATGGCTGAGTCAGCGGCAGATTTTATCCCCCAAAAACCCAGAAAAACTCCAGGAGTTGCAGCGCTCCTCGGAGGCCAGGTCCCCGAGAAGGTCACGGGAGAGCTGGGTGCCGGCACACTGCTGACGAGGCTCTGAGCTCCAGGAAAGCGATGGCACAGGAACGCCCCGTGCCTGGAAGTGAGGCAGACGGGGAGGCAATGGCACGGGGCACGGAGCCAAGGCGGCGGGAACGAGCATTCCACTCCCTGCAGTGCTCTTGGAATGAACGCTGCCACTCTCGGGGCTGCAGCGTGTGCAGTGCGGGAGGGAAGCGCTCGGTGTGCATCCCTTGGAGCGAGGCAGGAGCGGGATCAACCAGCAGCCGAGCGGCAGGGTCTGATGCGTCAGGAAGCGTTACTACAGCCCTGGCTGAAATGGAATATAAATCAGCCACATCATTCCCGTCCTACCAGGCTGCTTGGTGCCTGCAGGAACCAGAGTGCCTGTGGGCAGTCGCCCCTCCATGGGCAGCAGGGTGATGGATCCATTCCCAGCGGAAACCGGCCCCTCCAGGGGACACGTGCTCGCTCCCTGCTGCTGGCAGGCCCACACAGAGTCTGACAGCTGCCTCAAAATGATTTCCCAGGGAAAAAGGCTCAGGTTGAGCAATATTTTGAGGTCATTTTTGGAGTCACCTCTCAGGCAAAGGCTTTGGCCTCACTGAATGCTGTCCCCAATGCTGGCAGCAGCCTGAACGCCAGAGGAGCAGAGTGCCTGGGATGGGATGAAACCCAGAACCACAAGTCTCATTTTTTGACACTGTGACATCTTGCAGCTCTTTTCTGACTGGGGACTGACATGTCCATGGAACATTACACTCTCTGGTCTTTTGTCACACCAAGGCCTTCACAGGGACGTGGGCTCATCCCATGCCAGTGGTGTGGTGTCAGGTCAGATGCTGTGCAGCCTCCCTTGGTCAGGAGCCTCTGCGTTCTGATTTATAACTCCAGACACTGGAAATTGTGCAAGGGAAAAGGCAGCTTCTGGTGGAGCAGAGAATCATCACAGGATCACAGAGTCACAGAATGGTTTGGTTGGAAGGGACCAACCAAAAGGGACTTCAAGACCATCTTGTTCCACCGCCTGCCAAGGGCAGGGACACCTTCCACTATCCCAGGTTGCTGCAAGCCCCATCCAAGCTGGCCTGGAACACTGCCAGGGATGGGGCAGCCACAGCTTCTCTAAACTGGGATAACTGGGACAAACCAGGAAATTTAGTGCCAACCAGAACAATGGCTCTGCTGTCTTCTGTGTTGTGAGAGTGATGACAAGAAGATGCTGTCCAGAGGGATCTGGGCACCTGGAGCACTGCTGAGTGCTCTGGGAAAGTCACTTCATGTCTCTGCGTCCTGGCTCCCCAAATGCAGAACAGGGTAAATGGCATCAGCTGCCTTTGAGAAGCATCTTGTGCAAGGCCTGTTCTGCACACAGAGCTGGATACCATGACTTGTAGACCCCTCCCTGGAGCTGCACAAGGGGGATAATTATCCAATTCTTCTATTTCTAAACATGCCAGCGCTTCGTGAGCATTGGAAAATGATAATATCTTGTTTGCCATAAATGTGGTAATTATAGCTAAAACTCTTCATTTACATGGAAATGACAAACAACAAATTAGAATCAAGCATCTACAATTAGGGTAAAAAGCCACGGCAATTTGTTATTCTTCGCAAGAAATCATTTTTCACATCATTTACTGGGAAGGAGGCCTCATTATATAATGATATTTAGCTCTTCAACTACTTTTCAGCCTCGCAGCTTTATTAATTGCACTCACAACAGTTCTCTAATATAAAAAAGCATCTTCATCTGCTGACTGGGAATCCAAAGCTGACACCACTGACAGGACGTGCTGCATCCAGCTCTGGGGTGTCCAACACAGGAGGGACATTGACCTGTTGGAGTGGGTCCAGAGGAGGCCACCAAGATGATCAGAGAGATGGAACAGCTCTGCTTGAGGAACAGCTGAGAGAACTGGGATTGTTCAGCCTGGAAAAGAGAAGGCTTTGGGGTGACCTCATTGCAGCCTTCCAGTACCTGAAGGGAGCTGACAGCAAAGGTGGAGAGAGACTATTTACAAGGGCCTGGAGGGACAGGACACGGGGGAATGGCTTCAAACTGGCAGAGAGCAGGGCTAAATTAGATATTAGGAAGAAACTGTTCCCTGTGAGGGTGGTGAGACCCTGGCACAGGTTGCCCAGAGAAGCTGTGGCTGCTCCATCCCTGGCAGTGTTCCAGGCCAGGCTGGACGGGGCTTGGAGCACCCTGGGATAGTGGAAGGTGTCCCTGCCCTTGGCAGGGAGTGGAACTGATGCTCTTCAGGCTCCCTTCCCACCAAAACCATTCTGTGATTCTCTGATTCTATTTACAGCCAAATGGAGACCCAAAGCCAGCAAAGAAAACAGAGGGAAAATCTGCAAATTCTTGCAGGAGGCAGAACGTGACTTATGCTGGCCTATCCAAATGAAGGAGCTACAAATACATTGGGCAGACAAAAGGTGGAAAAGGCAGCTCCGTTTGTAGCTTGCATGGGGGGAACTGGCTGATTTCAAACACTTTAACAAAACTCTGAGGGGAAATGCTTTAAAGAAGAGGAGCAATTTTGACTGCTGGCTAAATGGGCAGCTTCAAGGTGTGGGCCATGGCAGGACCTGGATTCTTTTGTTCTGCACTTCAAAAAAGCACAAGGCCAAATTCAACCCCCCAGAGGAGCAAACCTGGTTTCATGGGGCTGATGGTGCAAAACCATACTGGTGGGACTCAGCAGCAAACTGGAGCAGTGCCTGGCCATCCCTTGGAGCCTGCAGTTCCTGCTTCCCCCTCAGATTTTATCTACGCCTGGGAGAGGTGCCCTGGCTTTACAGAGTAAACACCAAAGTAAGCACCAGCTCTACCTCCACATCCCTCTGGTCGTGTACCTCCAGCCTAGGTCCTCATATGTTCAGTTTGATTGCAGTTCCAGGGGCTGCTGTGAAGCAAGACCTCTCTGCTCTCTGCAGCACCCATTAACAGTTACGGGTGAGGATCTGCAGACAAATTAATATCCCAAAATATCAGTGAAGTTTGGTGCCACCCACTGAACTTTATAAAACCACCATCAGCTCCCAGACAAGCTCTGCACAGCCCTGCAGGTGAAAGGGTTAATTTATCCTCAGATCCTCTGCTACCCACATTTCCCCCTGATTTCACACGTGGCACAGAGCACTGCTGCTGGGTGACTCCAGTCTCCGCGGGGTTTGCTGCTGCCCCAAACGCACACCCAGTGCCGTGGCATTCCCCCATCCCACTCCTTCTGCTCAGAAATGAATAGATCTGGAGTCTCTCCAGGCGGATTAAGATAATCTGTAGCAATTTACTTACCCTGAAAGGGCATTACCCTGATTGGAACAGGTCAGAGCCCACTCTCTGATTAGGACAGTGATATGATGTGGCTCTAGGAAGATATTTTGAGTATCTCTGAGTGAACTCCTGATTTTGCTGCCATCATCTGTTCAAATAATGAAGAAACAATTTGATGCAAGAGAACCTTCACAACATTATCTGGATAAAGCCTCAATCTGCTTTCAAAGCAGCAGCAAGTGTTTATGCTCTAAGTGCTGATGGCCACCTGGTACTGCCTGCTTTCCAAAGACCACCAAATGGGCCAGAAAATTTTCTGTTGGCCTGACAAGGGTGGTCTCAGTCCTCTATGAAAACAAACTCTGCAGAGACACACACACAAAGAAGTCACTGGCAAACCCTGAGGAAGGAATAAGCAGAGGACATTTTTTAAACTCATTTTTTGTAGCGGCCTGATTGCACTGTGGTTTTAAAGGAAAAGGTATTCAGATTAGATGTCAGGAAGAAATTCTTGATGCTGAGGGTGGTGAGGCACTGGTAGAGCTCGCCCAGAGAAGCTGTGGCTGCCCCATTTCTGGAATGTTCAAATCCAGCTTGGATGGGGCTTGGAGCAACCTGGTCTAGTGGAAGGTGTCCCTGCCCATGGCAGGGGGTAGAAATGTGGTAAGATTCTATGATTCACTGTGAATTGCTCTTACCTTAGCTGCAGGACTAACAAATATTAGTAAGGAAAGAGGTTGGGGTTGTCAAAATCACCCCTTAGTCTTCCAAAGAAGTAGCAGCAATTTTTTTGTTTTGAACTGCAAGTACTCTGCCCAGGGAGTTCCCAGGGGAAAGGCTGCCTTTTCCACAGCACAAACAACACCTCTGTGGGTCACCTCAAATCTGAAATTCTTTGTAGGTACAGAAAACAATGAAACTGCAGAGCACTTCTGAAATTTAGTCCTGAACATGAAAAATCGTTTACTGGCCTTACCCTATAATATTGTGAATCAGTTGACAGATTTGGGCAATAACTGATCCAGCCTTGTTACAGGTTTGACTGACAGACCCAAAGAACTGTTTACTCAAACCAGTTCATCACAACATCCTGATTTATCAGTCTCTCCAGACTGAGAAATGCCATTTGTCCACATTTACTTGAACCCAAAGGGATACAGGAGCCGAAGTCTCATTTTTAAATTCCATTTCAAAGAGATAAACAGATCTACCAAAACCACAGGAGCAACAACTCATGCATTTCCATTTGAGCTGCTGGACCCATACCCAGCTCTGGGAATCCACAGGTAGTTTATGCATACAGGAAAATTTCCATTTGGTATCTGGGAACAGCAAACAGGACCCTGGGAAGCTGAGCAAAGCCAGCCTGGCGCCTTGCTGGAAATGCCATGATTTTTCTGTGCTATTGCACCAGCTTTCCTGCCTTGAAGACCTGAGATAGGATCATGGCAAGAGGGAAATTAACTCAGTCCAGCAGTGACAGCAACTGCAGGACAGCCTGGCCACAAAAGAAAACATGCAAATTCCTCACGCAGGGAAGGGGATGAGACAGACTACACTGATGTCTGCACTCAGCTGCCTGTCTTTGCTCCTTCAGTTAAATTATCGACAAGGTCACACCTCTGATTTCAGTATGAAAATGTTTTATGTGGAACTCGGTGAATTTGAAAGACACTGAAAGTGCTTTGGAAGGTCCCTTCCCTTCCTGAGTCACAGCTCCCTGCCAGTCTGCAAAACCAGACAGTTTTGGGGTTCTCTGTCCCTGGCACGTGGTTAAGGGCTGTAGGGGGAACCTCGTGCCAAAGGAAGTAAATATAAGGGTGGTTGTACCGGATCAGCTGAGCCCCACACCCCATCTCTGAAGGCAGATGCTCACAGGGAAGGGCAAACACAGAGCTGATACTTCCCTTCCTCACTCTCCTGCCTGTAAAATACCCTGCTGACCCAGGGGCCACAGCTTCCCTCTTTATCAGGCTTCAATACAGGTTTCTGTCCCAGCAACTGTGAACCCTTAATGAGCAAAACGTAACACAGGAGGAAGAGACTGAATTTCTTGTTATTAATTTCTATTATTGTGAGAGCTGAAAGGCCACCTGAGATATCTCTCTCTCACACACACACACACACACACACACGTGATAAATGCTCTGCAAACACGCAAAGAAGAGTCAGCCCTTCCAAATTTCCAAACTACCACATTCTGCCCAAAAGAGCCTAAAAGAATGAACCCCCACACGGCACTGGAATTGTCCCATCTATGAACACCAGGACTCAGGCACAGGATGGGGAAGTGATTTGCTCAAGGACTCATATGAAAAAGCAGCACTGGCTGCAATCAGATGAGGAGATCAGGCTCTGCTTGCAGTCAGTCTGGGCCAGACCAAAGGTCAGGCTGGCTTAGCGAGGCTGACAGTGACCAACAGCATCTGTCTAGGAAAAGTTTACGGATGGGACAATCACACAGCGATGCTCTCCTGGCTCAAACTCCTGGCACTCTGGGGCTCTGGACAAGGTCATTCCTGGCACAGAATCCCATTTATCCTCTGGTTATCCATGTTCATTTATCCTTTTGGTTATCCTCCTTCTTTCTCATACCCTTTCTGTCTCTGCTGTGTCCCTTTCCAGATGCACAGAGGGGCAGAATGGCAGAATTTTCTCTCTGTTCCTTTATCCCCCCACATCCCTCCAGGCCAGTGCTCCTGGTGTATCATCCTCCCCTTTCTCTCATAAGGATTTGGAATAGAGGCTTTGCTTTAATTTCTACTCTTTGCCAAGAGTCCCCAGTTTGCCTTCAAATTCACTCTCTTGTGGTTATAGGACTAACGAAAACAGCTCTCAGCCTAAATTTCCCCCTGGAACTTGACTGTCCCTAGGATTTTCTCCAGGATTTCAGAAAGAGCATTGAAGTTTTCCTATTTACCCAGGCATAAATAAGCCCTATTTTTCCCCATGCCTCAGCAGGGGTCTTTACCCTGAGCATGAACACCCACCCATCCCAAGCTTAGAGGGACTGTGGGGAGCATCTTAGAGGGGGAACATCTCTGCATCCCTGATTGGGCTGGGAACAGGGCAGGATGGCTCCAGCACCATTGCCTGGGAGCCCTGTTAGAGAAATCTGCTTTTAGAATCATAGAACTATAGAATTGCTTAGGCTGGAAAAGCCCCCTAAGATCTTCGAGTCCAGCCATTCCCCCAGCACTGCCAAGGCCACCACTAACCCGTGTCCCCAAGGGACCCATCCACAGGTCTTCTAAGTCCTTCCAGGGATGGGGACATCACCAGTTCCCTGTTCCAGTGCTTGACAATACCTTGGCTGAAGAAATTTTCCTAATGTCCAATCTAACTTTTATGCAGTGCAGAGCAGACGAGGGAAACACCTGAGCTCTCAGGCCATCAGAGGGGACTCCAGCATCCTCAGGAGCACTCCAGGTAGCTACAGGCCTCTCCTGGCTCATCCCAGGGAGATGAGGACAAAGGAACTCTCCTGCCCACCCACACTGTGTAATACATCCAGGGGAACTGCTGGCAGGAACTTGAAGCACATTCAGATTATATTAAAAAAACTGAAAGTCCCACTGTTCTTTAAACCCTCATGTTCATCTTCAGAGCCCACACAGTAGTGACTAACCAAACCTTAATAACTGATCACTGCTGCTGTCAATTAGTACCACTGACTCTGCTTTTCCTCCTGCAGACGACTCCAATTCGGGGTTGCCTGCTCTGGTTTGGAGGGATGGTGCTGCAGCATCTCACAGAAGCATTAAGGTTGGAAAAGACCTCTAAGATCATCAAGTCCCACTGTTTGTGCCAGGCCATGTTCATGCACTGTCCCAGGAGCTCCCACCAGCTGCAGTCACAGCTCCAGGGACATCCCTGGGGACAGAATCCCCTGCAGTGCCCTTGGAAGGAGCCATGGAGCTGCATCCCAAGCCCTGCACTGCCCTGAAGGCATCTCTGTCTGCTTGGTGCTGTCAGAGCCTGCCCGCAGCCAGGCAGGGCTGATCTGGCACAGTCTGAGACATTAAACCTGGGCCAAACAACCACTGTGGCTCTTGCTCTGAGCTTGTCAGCGTGCAAAGGCTGAAATCAGACACGAGGAGCCAGCGCTGCAGCCCTGCTAAGCCTGAAGCACACTGGTTCATGGTGCCAGAGAAGGGGATCACAGATCCCACTGCAGCTCCCAGGCTGTGGGACCAGAGCACTCACCACAGCAATGCTGAGTTTTGCCAGCTGAGATTGGGACTTTATCAGCTCCACTAAGACATGCACCTTAGCACAACATGCTCCTGGCTGCCTCTGTCTACCAAAAGTTAAATTAACTCCCTGCCTCTCCTGCTCCAGACTGCAGTTAAAGAATTGGAAGAACAGGATTGTTTAGGCTGGAAAAGACCTCCAAGGTTATTAAGTCCAGCTGTACTGCAGCATTTTGCTGAGCGGGGTTGACTCACCATGGAGTCCCTGCAAACTGGGACTTAAGAGGTTAAAGAGCATTCACAGGAACGTGTTCTGGCTACGGGAGAGCAGATATAACCAGAAAGCACTGCTCCAGTGTGGATACGACTTAGTCTAACTCTGTATTTGACCCTCTTCCCAGCACTCCCTAAAACCAAAAAATCAAAAGAGACTGTATTTAACCACTCCCAACAGATACAGAAAACAACAAAACCCAAGTGAAGTTATTTTCCTGACAGGACATTTATACTGAGCCCTATCTTCTCATTTTCCTGAATTTGCTTATGGGTAAATGTAAGGAAAGCCAGGACTGAGCAGGGCAAAGCAACCCCCTCACTCACAGGAAGAAACAGCTTCTGGGGGGACTGCAAGGGCAGACACTCAGATCTCTCCTCAGTCCTAAACCAAAGCGCACACCAAAGCCATTGAGGGGTCTTGGAAGTCCTCTGCTGGTGTCAGACCTGTCCCAAAGCCTGCAGAGGGAAGTGCTGGAATAACTGGCACACGCAGCAAAAGCACGGGAAGGTCACCTCACGATGCCACATGGGCCAGGGGTGGCTTCCTGGGCTGTGCTCCTGACAGGGACCTTGGAGCACCATCTGGATCACCTTGGCATGGGCATCCCTAAGCTGGTATGGGGCAGCTTAAGGGGACAGTGACAGTAGCACAGCATGTGACACTGCTAAACAAAACAGGGAGTCCCCTGGGGACAAGAAGCAGAAGGCTGAGCAGCCACTCCTGCAAAACCAGTCCGTGAACACACCTGAGTGAGCAAGGCAGCCTGAGTGGTCGCAGGGGAAAGGGGGATTTGGGAAAAACAGCCTCAAAAAGGACTCAGACTGGAGAACCTCTTGGCCTCACTTCACATTAATAAAGCCTCAAGCACAGATGGTGCTGCTGGTGTATTAAAATAAATGATAGGCTATCAGGGAGCAGCCTGCCTGAAACCCTTTATTACAGCCCAGGCTCGGATGAGTCTGTGATTAGAATTACTCAAAAACAAGGGGGGAAAAAAAGAAAAAAGAAAGCAAAAGCCTCCAGTAATTCTCACCGTATCGACCCCTCTCTGTGATTAATGCTGATACTCAGCATCTTTGCAAAACATCATCTGCTGGAGGTTTGAGGTAATTATTCTATTGTCAGACAAAAATCTGAGCAATTTGCTTATTTCCAGTATATGTTCCTAACTCACTCTCAGGCAGAGCAGAACTTATACATATATATATACGTGTATTTCTATTTCTATTTAGAGAGGGAGAGCATCCTTCCAGGAAATAACCTGGATCTCCTTTGATTCTCAAGGGGTCTTAATCTGAGCGAACAGCAGAGGGGAGACATCAGTCATTTGTGGTTTGCACCATCCAAGCAGAAAGTGCATCTACATTCTCATTAGGAAGAAATATTTTAAAATTATCCTCTCAGTAAATTACCCTCTCTCTCCTGCTACCTGTTGCAAAAAGCTCTTTTCCTCCATTTTTCTCTCACCACCTCTGCCATGGGGCCAACATTATAACCCCAAAGATCAGCCTCTGACGTAAATCCCCAGAAGGACAGAGGCAATTCAAGGCTGATGAACCTTCAAGTTTCCCCTCTCTCCATTTTTTTAATGCCATGAAAACAGACAAATTTTTGCCTCAGTACAGATCACTATTAGAAAATAAATGTGATTTCTCCAACACAGGGACAAGCCTCTTTTTACATGGCAAAGGCCACCCAGACAGGCACATAAAGGAAAAGTGAGTAACTCTCACCCAGGGAAGGCACTGCCCTGCCTGTGTTCTTCAATCAAGCTAAGTGATTGCTAAAATCCAAAGGGAGAGAGGGGCTGAAACCCAGCTCCTCTGTCTGCATGCAGCCACATTTTCTGACATGTATAAACTGAAGGGCAGGAGAAGAGGCAAAGCACACTGAGAAGTTACACATGTAAATACTTGAAACTGCAGGGATGGGAAAGGACAAGGATTAGTGCAGATTAAAGAGACAGCAAAGACACTGTGATTTGTATTCCAGTGGGGCTGACGGGCAAGGGGACAGGCAGTCCAAGACAGCTGACAGCCCAGAAGGATTCCTGCCTCACCGTGCTGTGCAGGAACCCAGATGGTGCTCGGGCAGCAGATGCAGCCCAGCCTTCGGAGCACGGAGCTCTGTGCAGGCTAATGGACCCTATCCTTGAATCCAGGCAAAAAACCCCCAAGATAAATTACCTGGAGCAGCAAATGCAAAGTCATGCTCCAAGGCAGACACATCCTAGCTTTAAAGGATGTGTCAAACAGATGGGTAGAGGCAGACAGCCGGGGAAGGTCAGAAACGCTCAGACACGTGCTTGAGTTTTCCAACTCTGCTTTCTTGGGCTGACAAGAGCAGCTGGAGGTGCAGCAGAAAGCCTTTTAGAAGGAGTCTTCCCATGCTGGGAAAGCCCAGGAGCCTGGTGCTGCTGCAGGCTGCCTTTCTGTGCTACCCAGCAAGCCAAGGAGGGAGAATTTCATAGAATCATTAAAGCTGGAGAAGATCTCAAAGATCGTCAGATCCAACCACCAACCCGGCACCACCACCATTTCCATCACTAAACCACGTCCCCAAGTGCCATATCCATGTGTTTCTTGAACACTTCCAGGGCTGGTGACTCAACCATTTCCCTGGGCAACCTGTTCCAAAGCTTGACAACCCTTTTGGTGAAGGGTTCCTCTTAGTCAACCTTCCCTAATGCTCTCTGTACACAGACATCACCCAAGACTCCCCTACCTGAGCTGGGTTGGGGAGTCTTCCACAGATGTTTCCACCAGAGAAGCTGCTGAATCTTGCCAAATCTGAAGCTGCTGAATAGCTTGCAGGTATTTCAGGGAATTTTTGCCTGGCAGGGTAGTGGGGATTAGGGCAGGCAGGATTGGCAACAGCCCTCATACTTGGATTCCTCCATGTATCCCACCATCCATTAGAAATTTTCCCCAGTCACTGGGACCTCTCACACCAACCATGTCAGCCATGGTGACCAAAGTCCCCTCCCTCCTCAAACTGGTAGACAATTTCTCCATAACTTCATGCCAACTCTCTCCAAGCTGAAGAAAAAGAAGCAGAAATGCCTTGGATGGACAGGATCTCTTCACTCCTCCCTGCAATAGCCAGTAAACTTCAGTTTGACACCTTGTCTGATGGGATTCCAACTTGTCCGTGGGCAGGGGGAGGGAAGGCAGAGCCAAAACTGAGCAAATGCCTCTAAATCCTCCCCCAGCCCCTGGAGGCAGCACTTAAGGGCTGGTAACAAATGGGTTTAGTCTTCCTCAGACACAGGTTTAACTGGATGCATAAACTTTGTGGAAGGGCTGGTATTTCAAAGTAATGTGCCCAAGGATGTTTTAGTGCTGCTGCTTCCTGATACAATCCTCCAAAAATGTCAGTGTAAAATATCAGCCTGATTATTGTGAGCAACAGCTTTGTGTCACCTGTTTCTGATAGCTGAGCTGGCAATCACCAAGACACCCTCCAACCCTCTGATTTACTCATAGGATCACAGGACTGCTTAGGTTGAAAAGTCCCTCAAAGATCAAGACCAACAATTCCCCCAGCACTGCCAAGCCACCACTAACCCATGTCCCCAAGTGCCACATCCACACAGCTTTTAAATCCCTCCAGGGATGGTGACTCCACCACTGCCCTCATCTCTCTTCCCTTCCCTTAGCCTTGATTTCAATTGTGAGGACAAGAGCTGAGGTGCTTCCATAGGAAGGACATGGCTCCAACTCATTAGGGGTTCATGCTCCATGGCTGGAATGTTCTCATCCCAGTTCCCAGAGCAGACACACTGTTCCTGCCTTCCCTTTGAAACACACTGACCTCATTCCCAAGGGCACAGCAGTCTTGTGCTGGATGGGAAAAGGGAACAGCACAAAAGGGTGGTAGGTCAGGATTTGTCCAAGTTCTGTGCCTCCTGGAAGATCCCACTGACCAAGATCCCAGCACAGGGCACAGGGCCATGCAGGGAGTGAGCAGGTTGAGTAAAGAAGGAATATTAGAGAGACCCGTTCCCCAAAACACCTTGGAATTAGATCTGACAAGAAGAAAAAGCCATGTCTGATGTGAATTGTCCCCTCTTGGGAGCTGCTCTGCCGTTACAACAGCGAAAGTCACCCTGAGCTGGCAGAGAGGATCATCTCTGCTCACAGATAGGATGCAGAATTCCCTTTGACAAGACAAACCTGATTAAATATGAGTCTGCTCCAGGATTAAGATGCAACCATGAACAATCTCTTAGGTAAAAAAGAAGCAATTCCAAAGGGAGTGCACATCCTTCATGAGGGACAGAAACCTGAGTTAGGCACAGATTGATGGTGGGAGCTTTACTGCTGCTCGGGAGAGGGAAGGGGAGCTAGCAAGGAACATATGGAACTGTGTAAATTATTTGGAGCACCCAGAAAGACAGGAAAAATAATCATCTCTGTTCCTGAGACTGCTCATTTCCGTCTGCAGCCGTCTGGAACCCAGACCTTGCATGGCCAGTGCTTGGTGCCACAAAACTCCCATAAATACCTGTGATGGGGCAAGGCCACAGAGGGCAGGAGTGCTGCAGGCATCTGCACTTGGAACATGTGGGGAAGGAAAATTTGCTGGTTATGCTCCTCATCCTGGCTCCTGCCAGCCTCCCTCACCCGGGATTCCTGTGGACTCAGCCCCTTCTGTCAGGATCTCTGAGTGATCCTTTGTTTCTGTTCCAGGGAGAAAGGCAGGTGTGCACATCCTGCCTCCAGAAGGGAAAGGCAATGCCCAAGCACTGATTCGATTCCCCTCCTTCAAACCCCCACTCTGCCAAAGGCTCCCTTGTGAAACCAGACGGGTCACTGGGCCTCTCCGTGGTTCTGCTCACCACCTTTACAACACAGATGAGCCTTTCCAGGGTGATTAAGGAGATAAATGCATTAAAGATTAAAAGCCACTCCGATGTTCCAATACCATGAGCTGTAAGAGTACTTAAAATAGATCCATTTGGGGCAGCAATTAAAGAACATATTACTAATTTCTGAGTCTCAGCTTCTGCCTTCCTAATGCTGGTTATTTTTGCCCATAAAAGCATTAATCCTATCTTCCTGTAAAAATGACATTTCAAACATTGATCATCTTCCACTACTGTCCTTCTGCTCCCCTGCCTCACCATCATTAACCAGAGGCATCTGTTATATGGTTTATGCAGTGCAATTTGTGACCACAGACCTGCAATACAACGAGAGCTATTTTCTCTGTAAGGAGCTGCTCAGAGCTGCAAATATTTTTTATCCGTTATAAGAAAAAAACAACATTCACATTCCAAAAGTGGGTTTATTATGCAAGTGCCTTGCCATCACCTGAGAGAGTTATACAACCTGCCATTATGGTAAGCACTTATGTCCTACCCAAAAAAATACATGAAACACAGACACGGTTTATATTTTGGAAACTACGTGTCAAGAATTATATTGTCACACTTCATAACTTCTTCCTAAACTGCTGGGGTTTTTTTGTTTTTTTTTAATCTCTAAATCCTATCCACAGGGATGGTCCAAACTCCCCTGGGCACAATTCTTCCGTGGGTAGATGGAAATCAAAAACAAATGCTGTGGAACAGGGCAACTCAGGTGACTTCTCACAAGCTAAAACCCTGTAGTGTGGTACGTGAACAGGTGGATGCAAAGAACGCACCAGTGGGTTAGCTAAAGAAAGGCAGACCTGGACAAAAATGGATTTAGGTCCAAAAAGAGAGTAAAAAATAGTACCTATCATACATGAAAGCCACCACAGAGAGTAAATTCAGTGTAAAATGGAACTGCAGATCGATGAAGACAGAGCAAGGTGCAAAAACCATGTTAGCAAACATACAAAAATTGTATCGAGTGGACCCTAAATTGAGAAAGAATAAAACAACAACTCCACACATTTTAAATGCACCAAGCAAACTACTGCATGCCCCAGTGTGGTAAAATTAAAGGCTTAGTAAATTGCCCTAGACCTCCTATTGTGGATAGCAGGAGTTATTCACCTTGGGATGTGGATCACAGGCAAGCACGAAGGCATCAGGAAATAGCTTGGAAGCCTGGGACCATTTTCCTCCTGGCTCATGGTTGTTAAATTAAGAATTCTCACAGAACTGAGAGAATGAATACTCTTCAGAACTGGGAGAAGAAGCCACCACCAATGGAAGCAGAGGTGTTTGGTCTCCTCGGGGTCGTACAACAAAGACCACCTGCTCTAAGATGCACGAGGAAAAACTGAAGGACCGTAAACTGTTCACTAGGTTTGAACCCACCTCAACCAACTGCAGTTCTCCTGGTAATGCATCACAAAACGGGGAGCAGGGGAAAGTTCGGTATTTTTACTTACTCCCTGAAAATTCAAGTTACACACCCGGTCTTCCTGCCCCTCCAACGCTCTCCAGGTGCTCAGTGTTTGCCTGCCACACACCA
Organism: Gymnorhina tibicen; assembly: GCA_013399875.1. Taxonomy (NCBI): domain Eukaryota; kingdom Metazoa; phylum Chordata; class Aves; order Passeriformes; family Artamidae; genus Gymnorhina; species Gymnorhina tibicen. Next base: position 76,577 of record VXAZ01004036.1, read on the forward strand.
CCCACACACAAATCAAGAAACAAGTATAGAGACACCACAGTCACCTCGGACAGAATGCAGAGAGGTCCCAGAGTGCTGCTGTGTCCTTCACTGGAACCTCCGAAGGCAAAGCACTTGCACAGGACACCAAACCAGATCCCAAATCACATTCAGACCTTGCTTCCCCAGAGCTGCAGGCCACCGGGACGGCTTTTGGAAGCTCAAATTCTATTTCATAAAGGCACAGATTTTCTCATTTTCTGCTTTCCTCTGTCTAAATATTGCTGGTTAGAGAGTCAGTTGATGGGCTGTAAAGCTGTCAGTCTCGTTACTGGCACTTATAAATGGCTTTTGCTCAGCTGGAGTTAATGCAGGACCATCTGACTGCCCAGAACTGACATTTTTAATGATCCTGTTCCTCCAGCGCCTTCTCATTGACCACTACAAAGATCCAAGCTGTCTCTTGTTCTGCCAAGACGTTTTGTGGATCAAGTTCCTCGCTCTCCGGGGATTTGCAGCACCTGAGCCATCAGAGCAAGGAAACTCAGTCAAAACTGACCTGAGAACAGCTATTCCAGCACTTCTGGGCTCTTCTGTACTGTAGATTTTTTAGCGTTAAATGTCAAAATTCTGAAGGCTAGAGGACAGATGCATCCCCCCAGGAGGAAGGCACGTGTGCAAAGTATTTTGAAGATGGAAAATGCCAACTGTAAAAGTTTGGTGCTTGGATGTTGGCCCCTCGCCCTGTGCTCTGTTGGGTACTGTCACCTTCCTTCAGGTCTCCCTTTCCAATGCCATATCCCAGGTGAAGTAGAACAACTTCCCCTTCCAAACCCTGCTTAATTTACACAATAAGGGAAATTCTTCCCATCCCAGCACTATTTAGGGAAGGAAGGGACAGGCAGAGCTCTTCTGGGGATGTCCAGCAGTTACAAAGCTGTCCCAAAATTAAAAGAACTGATTGCAAAATTCAAAGATGAAAATCACCTAGAGAAAAAGGGTTTCAAAGAAAAATAGCCTGTGCACCCAATCCAGCAGATCTAAAGCTTTACAACCCCTTTACAGTGAGTCTGGCCTCTCCAGGTGTTCCAGCAGAACAATGGGAAGACCTCTTCCAGCTTCATGCAGGTTTGGGGGATTTCTTCTGTTCTTAACAACCCACTCCCTGCTGACACAAGCCGTGTGCTTTTTCCACCTTTCCTGTTCTCCCAAGTACACTCCAAAAAGAAGCACGCAGCCAGGACCAGCTATGGACACAGGTATGGACACAGAGGTAGCCTCATGTGTGCCCATGAACCCAGAGCTGGGAACCAGGGCAGAAATTCCTCCCTGGCACAAACTGGAGAGGGGAAGGGCTACACTCCTGCAAAAGCATCTCCTATTCCCCAGTCACTCCCAGGAAATCAGCCCTCTCATCCCCTGGGTTCAGCTCCTTCCATGGCCTCAGATTATCAGTGTGAGCTCATGCAGACCTTGGTTTTCATAGAATCACAGAATGGCTTGGGTTAGAAGGGATCTTAAAGATCATTTAGCTCCAGTCTCCTCATCTAGTTCCATTTTCTTTGTGCTTCTAAAACATAAATAATTTCCCTTCCTCTTAGGAGTACTGTTGAGCACCAGCACACTGCAGATGGGGAAGGAAGCAGTGTCATAGAGCCACTGAGGTCATCTGGACAAGAAAAGAATAAATGGCTCTTTGCACAAGTGTCTGCCTGCTGGACTAAGAGGGGTGAGTCACAAACAGAGAGGCTGATCCCACTGCGTCCCCTCTTTTTTTGCCAGCACAGCACTGCACAAAAGTCCCATCCAACTCCTAAAAATGAACTCAGCTCAGCCACAGCCTCATCCTTTCCCTCATGCATGTTTGCACTGACTGCAACAGCCTAAAAACAAAAGGCAATCCAAACAATTTGGATCTGGTGACATGTAACCCAGCCAGGCACTTCCAGAGGACACCAAAATCCACATCTGCTCAGTCCTTCATGTGCTCAGACCTATCACTCTGATGCTGACCCAGTTTAGACTTCACAAGGGCTCCTCCAATTTGCATAAAATCAATTAAACATAAGTTAGGGAGAAGAATCCTGCCTTTTGCCACATAGTCTGTTAATTTGTCTGAAATTTTTGGAAAGATGGCCTTTCCAGGGTCTGAGGAACAGCATCAGCCCCTAGTCACTGCTTTCTCACCTGCCTCCTGTACCAGATAGGCATCTCCTACCCTGAGCCTCTTCCTCCAGCAGCTGGAAACGCAGCTGTGACTCCAGTCCAGACCTGCATAAACCATGAACTTCGTGCCTGACGCAGAACAACTTCCTCTGTAACCCCAAAGTTCCTGGCAAACACTGTCATATCCAACAGCACCACATACCTCTGTCACCCAGCTTGCCAAAGACAACCAGAAACCCTTGAAGACTCGGAATGATTCCCCTCCCACAGCTCCTGTGCAGCCTGATGGGATAGCAGGACACACGAAACAGGCCTGACACAGCCACCACCCAACAGGATGTTCTTCAAGCAGGATTTAGTGTGACAGAGAGGGATCAGCCCTGGTGCAAACTCAATCTCCCCTCAAAGGCCAACCCTCCCACAGTGTTCTTGAAACACAGTCTTTGATTCAATTAAGGAAGACAACATCACTAAAGCAGGCTGGAAACAGCATCACAGAGGAGCACCTCCAGGTTAAATCAGAATTACACATCCAGGGGAAGGGATAGATACCACATAAATATATTTGATAGACAACATATGTAAGAGTTTTGGGGGTTTTTATTTGACGAGCTTCTCAGAACAGCTAATTCTACTGGTCAGACATAAAGACCTTCTGTCTAGATGTGGTTCAGCTCCCACAGATTCACCTGAAATGTTCCTGCTGCGTTTGATGGGGCTTGGCTTGGGAACTGAGTATGCTGGGAGGTGATTCCAGAGCCTTTTGCCAAGCTGAACAAGTTTTTTGCTAAGATCTACCTTGTCCCACACCAGCTTAGACTTGCACCACATGGACTTCACACATGTGAACACTGACTCCTAGGTGGAGTAAGTAAGTCCAGTCATTAAACACAGGGCCTATATGGACAGTGGGAATAAACTGTGTAAAGCTTTATAGAGGCTTTGCAGGTTTGTCTTCACACTGCCAGCACAGGGCCCCATGGCTGGACCATGCATCCCTTAAAATGCCAGAAAAGTGGAACTTAGACAATGCTGCTGAAGTAGCAAATGGGCTGATGAGCAATTACCCAACTCATGTTGTCCCCACAGGACAAACATCCCTGCACCAACCCATCCTGGGCAAAGGGAGCTGGAATTTCCCCAGGAATCTCACACGAGACGTTATTTTTTGGCCCACCTTTGGAGCAAGACAACACTAAGTAAAAACGACAATTGTGTTTAGCTTGAGAGCCAACCCGTGAGATCTCCTGGCACGAGGGACTGTCTCATGTGGAGTGCAGAGCAGGAGATGTGTCCCCTGTAAGGGCAAAGCAAGAAGGGGCTTTTCTCTTACCCAGACCCTGGTTCTGCTGCTCCCACTCGATGGTGTCAGGAACCTGGTAGGACACCCCAGCCAGCTGGGCCACAGGGTTTTCCAGGCCAGCCAGGGGCTCCTGGGAGGTCTCTCCTGGAAGTGTGAAGCCTGGCAGCTCCGTGTCACCCTCCATGCTTTCATCCATCAGGTCTATGTCTTTGTCCTCCTCATCTTCCTCTTCCTCCTCTTCTTCTTCCTCCTCCTCCTCTTCATCCTCTTCCTCTTCCTCACCCTCTGGCCAGGGAGACAGAAAAGAAACATCAGGCAACATCCCACCAGGCAGAAGGTTCACAGATCTCTCTAGGTGAGCACCAAGCTGAGCTCCTCCAAAGGCAGAGCAGCCGAATGAACTCGTGCCTGTTCTCTAACAGGAAAGACACCCACAGGGGTTCACTGGGAGGAGCTCATCACCACTGGAAGGTGCTGAGGAACAAGGAGATGTTGTCTCACACTCTCAAATTAGTGGGAGATAGAGTAATTTTTTGCTTCCTAACAAACAAGGATGTGCATGTGTACCAACAGCTGGGCATCTGTAACTCCAGAGCTCCCTGCTTAACTAATTACTGTTTCCCTGAGTTCCAATCGTGGACGCAGCAATAAGTTGGTTCTATTTTTAACTCTTATTAAATCTTTCCCAGCTCTGGAAAGGGCACTGCTTTCAAGGCCAGGTTGTTCCAAGCCCCATCCCACCTGGCCTTGGAAAGTGTTGGAAAGAAGGCAGCAGAGCCAACACTTCATGGGAGAGCTGATAAATGTGACATTGAGGAAATTCCTGTGAATTTAGTGCAAGATGTCCCTGCCCACAGCAGGGGGGTTGAAACAGGATGATCTTTAAGGTCCCTTCCAACCCAAACCATTCTGGGATTCCATGAATTCTCTGCTGCAGCAGATACCCATTTATTCCAAAACTGTTTGTACTGTTAACATATGGAAAAATAAATATTTAAGCCGTATTTCATCACTGGAATCTAAAATGGCAACACAGGAACCGCTGTACTGGATCAAACCAAAGACCCTTTCTGTCCACATCCTATTTCCAAACACAACCAGCTGCAGATGCTGAAGGAAGACCAGAGCAGGGCAAGTGCAGAGCCAGTCTTCCCAGAGTTTCTCTTCCCAAGTTATAGTTACCAAAGTCTCAGGGACGTCCTATGCCAGAATTTGCACTGGAGCTGTTTAATAGCTACTGATGGAGCCACCCACCAGGGACAGATAATACCTGGAACAATGGCATGCTTTGAATTTCTCACAGTTATTTTTTCAAAGCTGAGAATCGAAACATAGTATTTATGCACCTTTATCTAATTTACACCAACTCTGCTCAGACCTGTAGAAAAATTCCCTCCTGGTGTAGTCAGAGTGGGAGAGCCCATCACCCCGGCATTAAAAACTAACAATCCAGCCAAATCACCACCTGTTATCCAGATATCCCTTTATCTGGTTTGTACCTCGTAGAGGTTGGTGGCAATCCAACCTGGATTAAATGGGGTGAGGTGGTCTCCTTCTTTTGGCCTCCACAGATTGGAATATCCAGGGAAATCAGTGCATGTTACAAACCCACTGATTCACTGTGCTGCTCCACGGCACCTCCTTCCCTTGTAATTCAAGGATTTGCTTCCAAACACTGCACGTTTTTCTCAGCTCACCAGACAAGACAATCCCAGTCGCTGCCTTTCAGTTCTGGCCCTGTGTTCCATACAAATGAGCTGCTGTTGGGATTTAGCTGCATCATCCTGCTGTAGCAGGGCTTTTGGTACCTGGAGAGATCATTCCTGCCACAATGACACCACACAGAGCATCTAATGGAGCTCACGGGGATGTGGCTGGCCCTTTAAATTCCCACTGCATTTTATAGGCAGTTTCCGTATTATAATGTGCCCGACACTTAGAATCCACATCAGAATTTTCTCTGTCAAGATGCACGTTTTCATGCAAAACACATGACTGTAAAGCTGAGAGTGGTACCTGGGGAGTGCCCACAGGAAACAAGACAAGTTAATGTAGGTCTTTTCCCTCTGCTGAGACCAAGACATCTAAAAACAACCCCAAAACTTAACAGCAGAGACACTGAACAGCCAGAACACCAGAGAAGAGGAACATGAGCAGAGCTTTTCCCTAGACTGGGTGGAAAAACCAGCCAAGAGAGAACAGGCATCAGATTTTTATCTCTGAAAAACTACTCTGGGACAAGGATTTTTAGAAGCTTCTTGTGATTTTTAACAGCCCAAATGACACACACCTGCCAGGATCGAGTGCTGAAGCCACAGATAGCCATCTCCCTGTCTCCAAAGCCTCGAAGGCAGCCAAGCTGAACACCCAAATTGAAAGTGCTGAGACTACTTATCACATCTGATGATCACCAAGCTCCATCAATCACCACGCAGCCGCCGCAGAAAGCTGTGAATAATGAGATCCTTGTAGCACAGCCGCTGCAAGGGGGAAGGAAAAGGCTCTCAGCTTGTTCCCTTCTCCTCTCTGGCTCGTTCCCGCATCTGAAAAACAGCTTTTTAGCCCCCAATCCCGAAATGCCAACAGCTTGCCTTGCCGCAAGGTGCAGCGCAGAGCACCACTTGGTGGTCACAAGGAGGAAGCTGCGCTTCCCAGAAAAAACCCCCACAGACTTTGCCAAGTGTGGGATTTCAGCAGCAGAGGCACAACAGGCAGCCGTGGGCAGGCTGTGCATACGGCTTGGGAGTCTCATAATACGGAAAATGGAAGTGAGCATCACCCAGCTGACTCTCAAGCTGGAGGTTTGTGCTTCACACAAGAGCCTTTTTGCAAAAATCACATTTTCCCTCTTAAATTGGCACTTTTTGGCCTTCAGAAGGCCTCAGCAGCAGATTGAACGAAAACTATTGGGAAAGACTGAATGTAGCAAGGAGTGAAAGTGCAAAGCCCAGCAGATTCAGAAGTAATCCAGAGTTTCACGTGCATTTGCAGCTCACTGTGAACTATTTTTGTGCGTCATGGAACAGTTTAGGTTGGAAAAGCCCTCTAAGATTACTGAGTCCAACTGTTAACCCAGTATTAAACCACATCCCCAAGTGCCACATCCACACACCTTTTAAATCTCTCCAGGGATGGGGACTGGGCAGCCTGGCACTATGCCTGACCACCCTTTTGTTAAAGAAACATTTCCTAATATCCAATCTAAACCTCCCCTGGTGCAGCTTGAGGCTGTTTCTTCTTGTCCTGTCATTTGTTACCCATGAGAAGAGAACATCACTTCCCTAGCCCTGCTGGCCAAGCCAGGGTGGTTTCTGCTGTGAGCCAACCTTGCTCCAGATTTTCACACGTTACACACGTGAGCTGATTTTGTTTGTATGCACCAAACCCATGACGTGCCACGTGGCTCTATCCAGGAGGGACAGTATCCTCTCTCCTCTCCCAGTGACACCAGGACACCTCAGCACTGAAACATTCACAGACCAAGCAGATGTTTGTGTTTTCATAGAACCACGGAAAGGTTTGGGTTTGGGAGGGACCTTTCCACCAGTCCAGGTTGGTGGAATGTTCCATCCAACCTGGCCAGGAACATTTCTGCCAACTCTCTGACAGACTAAATAAGTGCTTCATTCACTGAAATAGCCTCTGCTTTGCCTTCATGGAAGCACAAAAACAAAAAACCCCAAGAAGCTCAACACCTCCCTGCTGTGACAATGGACCAACCCAAGAAAGATGCACACGGCAGGACTCCGCAGGGAAAATGAGATTCCCAGTTTATGCATCAAATGTTTTAGTTCTGAAGGACTTGACAACCCTGTAACAGGTATTCAAAATTTCAGGCTTGGGGAAGCTACAGGGGAGCCCAAGGAAACAACTCTGAGATAAAAGAACACATTTTCAGCAGAGTTTCTGGGGGTTGCCAGCTTTATTAATAGAAACAGCCACCACTGGGCTTGATCATGGGACTCTGAATGGATCTGTTGGTGACACTGGTGATACCCAGAGGATGGGGTCTGCTGTTTCAGGGGGGCAAAAGCTCCTTGTGCTTGCTTCAGAGGTGAGGGTTTTCACCACAAACCTGTACACATCCACAGTGACTGCTGTGGCTTAGGCAGGAGAAATAAGAACACCTCACACCTCGCTTGTGAGGCATTTCCCTGACCCAGCAGGAACCCACACGCTGCAGGATCTGAAGCAATTGGACAACCGCCAGCAGGTAAAAGCCTCAGACTCAATTTTTGGGAATTTGAGGGCTTGAAAGAAGCTGCAGCTGGAGCCACCGTGGTCATAACCTTGCTGAAGGCAATGGAGCTACACCAGGTTTTCAGCTGGAGAAAACTTCACTGAAGAACGATATTTCTCTATTTAGATATTTTCCATTAATGTTTGCAAACACTTCCATTCCTCAGCAGAGCCAGGAAACCATCATTTGTCAGGTTTAACACGCAGGAGCAATATCCTGCTGTGCCCTGAGCAGCGAGAGGCTCACAGGGGAAGGTGACAGATTCACTCAGAGGCACAAACTCAATTCAAAGTGCAACGGGAAAAAATAAGCAAACTAAAAAGGAAGGAAGGTGCAGGGCAAAACCTGGAGTTGTCATTTGCTGTGTCCTTTCCCTTCCCAGCCTTCCTCACACCAAACTCAGTGGACAGCGATGTCTAAAGGATACCACAGAGGACTGCTGTGATCCACAACCGTTTAAGCTTGATTTTATTTGGTGTTCAGTGCTGCAGGGTCACTCCTAATGTGTGCTAATAACAACAACATGTAAATAATGATGTGTAAATAACAACAGGATTAGGGATGGGGGGGTCTGTGACTCCCATCTCTTGCCAGAGCAGGAGGGAGAGGCATGAAGAAGCCTCTGCCAAGTGTTTTCGCCCACTGCTTTTGTGATCACAGCTGACTGTCAAGTCAGGAAGGCCTTTCTAGGACAACTATTTCATTATTAATGTGTTGCCTTCACATGATCAGTCATAGTGTCACCATCCCACAGCTCCAAAATGCTGCCAAGAGCCTTTGACAGCCCAGGAGGAGAGAGCAGGTAGGAAGGTGGACACCAAGCACTGCTCCTGGGCAAAGTGCTGTGCCGTGGTGGGGCGACACATCCAGGCACAGAAACTCTGCCAACATCGGGGTAAAACCCCCTGGTGATGAGTTCTGCTAAGCCCAGCCGCCCTCACTGCAAAGCCATCCAGGGTATTTGCAGGACGTGGTGTTGTCTTAAATGCTGTGCTCTGGAAAAATCAGTCTCCCGGGAAGTTTGAGCATCTGGGCAACTGCACAGAGACAGGGGAAGGGACTGCTGGGAAGAATGCACCTGTTAGATGGGATCCTACCACACAAAGCGGGACAACATAACCCTACCCACAGAAGCTTCAAGAGGAGAGGAATTTACACATCCCAGAATCATGAAGATTGGAAAAGCTCTCTAAAATCATCGTCACATTCCCCCAGCACTGCCAAGCCACCACTAATCCATGTCCCCAGGTGCCACATCCACACATCTCTTAAATCCCTCCAGGGCTGATGACCCTACCACTGCCCTGGGCAGCCTGTGCCAGCACCTGACCACCTTTCCAGTCAAGAAATTTTGCCCAAATACCCAACCTAAACCTCCCCCAGTGGAACTTGAAGTTGTTTTCTCTTGTCCAATTTTTTTTTTTTTTTTTTTTGTAACAGAAGGAAATCCTTGCTGGGAGAGTGAACATTCCCCTGGCAGCAGAACTGAGCTGATGCTGCTTTAGGAGAGCCAAAGCTCAAGAGAAGCTGTTCCCCAGCAGAAGGCTCTGACTTTGGAAAGACAGCACAAGGAAAGATTGAGATTCTGATCACAACCCAGTTCCCCCCAAAGCTGAGTGGATTCAAGCTTGGAGTTTTTTTTACACTCCTGGCTCACTGCTTGTCACAGGAGATCCAAGGCACTGAGGACTTTTTTGGCAGGGGGGAAGAAAACAAAGGTAAAAAATACTCTGGCTGGGACCATGGGCCTAGTTCTGTATTAAGATCAGAAAGAATAATTTCTATCATCACAGAACGGTTTGGGTGGAAAAGGACCCTAAAGCCCATCCAGTTCCACCCCCTGCCATGGGCAGGGACACCTTCCACTCTCCCAGGTTGCTCCAAGCCCCGTCCAACCTGGCCTTGGACACCCCCAAGGACGGGGCAGCCACAGCTCCTCCGGGTGTGCCCCACCACCACTCAGTGCCTCACCTCCCTCACGTTCAACAATTTCCTCCCTAAACAAAAAACTGTATCTCCAGCAGCATTTACCTCAGAATTGCTCTCACACTGAGCCAGGCTAGAGAGCCAGTTTAGCAACACAAGACTAATTTAAAGGGGAAAAAAAACCCCAAAGTGCTGCAGAACACCCTGTATGGACTATAACAAGTTTGTTCCTGGCTTGCTGCAGAACAGCTTTTCTGCCCCTGGGTGTGCAGGTGTTGGACCAACCAGTACAAAAACCAAGACAAGAAAGAGGTGATTTATCGAGTGAGGGCAGTCAAATCAGTCCAGATTTAATGACTGTGACCTGTGAGTGGACAGGGCAGAACAAGGTAGATGAAGGCAGATAAATAGTTTACAACATCTCTTAACAAAATGCTTTCCCCTGGGAAAGGGCTGTGGGCATGGGACTTCTTTCCAATCACAAAAAAAAAAAGCCACAAAAAACCAAAACAAAAAAAAAAAACCCAGACACCAAGAACACCCCAAACAAAACCAAAAAACAACCAAACAAACAAACAAACCCACCCAAAGCCCCAGCAGAGACATTAATTCCATTTTCATTGGAAAAGGCTGTTGGTGTTTCTCCAGAAGCATTCAATTCAACCACACTGCCTGGGAAGATAACGACCAACAACCCAAGAGCTAAGAAAACATTTGATTTCAGCTTTATTTTCCAGACAAGCCCATCTTGGATCATCACAGATGATGCAGATTGGGGGTTGGGCCTGTTATTATGGACAACAGTCTCCAGCGTACCAAGGTTTTAACCCAAGTCCTGTCAGGAGCCAAAGGGAACATGGCTGAGTCCACTCAGCTCATTTTCTAGTCAGACTCCTGCTTCTTCCCAAGTCCTTCACCCCCTCCTGCAGCATCCCTGGTCCCACTGGACAAAGCTCCCAAGAAAAGCCCCGTGAGCACCACTCTCCCCCCCTGCCAAGGGAGCCCAGCCAGGAGCAACTCCAGCAGAAACTGTTCCTTGCAGAGCCTTACTGCCACATCCCTGCTTATCTGAACCCACCTCCCTTGAGCCATGAGGGGAAATTGCTTAATCCTCAGATTAAAACAAACAGAAACTCATTAAAAACTTTCACTCACACAGCCCAAGTACCTTTCAATAGTAACTGTGGGGGTTTTCTGTTGTTTTTGCTCAAGCTTGGAGATAAGCCCAGGAAAGCTACAACATTAAAGTGATATTTAAGTGAACTCCAATTTTTTTTGCACAAATGAAAAGTCTGATACAGTTAAGAATTCAAACAAAGCCTGGCCAGAACAGGAACCAAGGTGGGTCAGACTAAGAAATGCCATCCAACCTGCTGGAGGCAGAACAGTGCCAGAATGTCAAAAAGAACAGAGAGAGTTGGGGATGCTCAGCCTGGAGAAAGGAAGGCTCCAGGGAGACCTCAGAGACCCTTCCAGTGCCTAAAGGGGAGAGCTGGAGAGGGATTTTGGACCAGGGCATGACAGGACGAGAGGGAGTGGCTTCAACCTGACAGAGGGCAGGGTTAGACTGGAGAGTAGGAAGGAATTCTTGCCCATGAGTGGGGTGAGGCCCTGGTCCAGGTTGTACAGAAAAGCTGTAGATGTCTGCATCAAACACTCTCCGAAGGGGGGAGGGGGGGGAAGAAAAAAAAATTGAGTTTGACACAAAAAAATTGTCATACATTTTTTACCATTTCCTGCTACAAAGGAGAAAGGAGGGATGAGCCACCACCCACTGTGAGGAAGAGCGAGGTCAACCTGCACCAGACACAGAGCAGTTCCCATTTCAGTGGTAGCAATAAACAAGAAGCAAGAGAAAAGTGTGTACCAAAACCATTTAATAATTCATTCTGGATGTGCTTTGTTTTAAGTTTTCTGTTCCTTGCCAATTTAGTCGATATCCAAAGAGCTGGTGAGGAATTATAGTATCAGGCTAGTTAACCATGCTGGGTTAAGTGCCTGTTTTATTTACATCTCTGCATCCTAATTTAAATTTTTAACAGGGTTGTAGAGATTTAATGAGGCAGATCTTAATCCATACAGTCAAGGTCCAAAGAGCAATCCCCTTCAGAGCCTTGATTTCCTGGAAAAATACCCTTCACATCCAAAAAAAAGGTTCCTCATACTGTGAGACACAGCTCAGAAGAAAACTGGGGAGTTGAAGGATCTTTTATAAATTTATATGTAAATGCCTACAAGTTCTGAAGTATTCAGGAAGAGTTTCTTCACAGAAGGGGTGATTAAACATTGGAAGGGGCTGCCCAGGGAGGTGGTGGAGTCACCATCAGTGGTGGTGTTTAAGGAAAGACTGCACATGGTCTGTTGACACAGTGGTGTTTGGTCAAAGGCTGGACTCGATCCTGAAGGTCTTTTTCAACCTAAACTGTTCTATGGTACGCAAAATAGTTCACAGCAGGCTGCAAATGCACATGAAACTCCAAATTCTGCCAGCTGAGAGCCATCCTAATTAATTGGGAACACTCCACACTCAAGAGCTACTTGGTTAAGGCCTCCTCCTCTGGAGCAACTGATTTTTAAGCTGCCCATTTTCAGAGCTGTTGACTGTTCCTGACACCACACAACAGGCAGAGCAGCTCCTGCTTTAATCAGGGCTCTGAGCACCCTCCACAGCCAGCAGCCCTCCTGACCCCTGAACCATGTGAGCAGCTCTCTCCCAGCAGGGAGATCAGACTGCAAGAAAAAATTCTTCCCTGTGAGGGTGGTGAGGCCCTGGCACAGGGTGCCCAGAGAAGCTGTGGCTGCCCCATCCCTGGCAGAGTTCCAGGCCAGGTTGGATGGGGCTTGGAGCAACCTGGGATAGTGGAAGGTGTCCCTGCCCATGGCAGGGGTTTGGAATGAAATGGTCTTTGAGGTCCCTTCCATCCCAACCCCTTCTGTGATTCCATGATTCTCTGCTGTCCAGGCAGGGTAGTGGCACACAAGAGAACAAAACCTTGAGCCTGCAGGGGCAGATACAGATTCTGTATCTCACCCACAGCAACAGGACCAGAGTCTGGTGTGCTCTCTCCAGCAGCTTTCAGCTGAAAACTGCAAGGATCTTGCAGAAGAGGGAGCATGGCACGTGTCCTGCCACTTCAGGAAGTTCCACCTGCCAAATGCTGCCACACTGGGGATGTGCAGCCACCTCTGCCAACACCTACCATGGCAGATGTTACAGCACAGGAATCAAGTCAAAAAGGCATGTGGTTTCTTTCCAAAGAGTCACTTTTTTGAAGAGTGTTGTGAGGCTCACACAGTGGTCCTGAGTAAGCCAGTTGAACCAGGAGCTCTTTGTACCTAGAAGCCCCACAGAGAAAGCTGCAGTGCTCAGCTTTCTAGAGAGACATACAAATTCTAGGCACAGAGACAAAATTTATAATCAATTCCCCCAGACAAGCAAGCCTTATCCTCTGCTGTGTCCTGTCCCCATGTCCTATAATCCCTTTATAGGATTTCTCTGGCTTGCAAGGGCAAGTGGAACCAGTCTCACCGTGGAGTCAAGGCAGGAGGGTATTTCTTACCCAGCTCCTCTCTCCAGAGTCCACCAGGGAGGAGGATAAGCTCATCTAGGCATCTTTTCATTTTGTCGGTGCAATCTGATTTTTAAAAACAGTTTTGCATCCAAGCCAGGCAGGTGAACATACAGATGCAATTAACCACAGGCAGTTTGGCACAGATGGTCCCCAAGAAACAGAGTGAGCTGAGCAGCAGGGGTTGATACTTAATGATGAGCCAGGCCTTCAGTGAGGCAAGTCAGCAGGACCCCACTGAAGAGCTCACTCAGCTCCTTACACTTCCTTCCAACAGTGAGCCAGGCACAGCCTCTCCCCAAAGGGCCAAGATCCCTCACTAGGGACCCAATCACATGCCTGCAACAGCATCCCCCAAAAGCCTGAGTATCCTGGGCTGGAGCTCCATGTAGCTTTAAAGGAAAGCACCCCTAAACATCTTGGATCCGGCAGCATCCAGATACTCTGAGAGTAAACACTAGGAATGGTAATTTTGGGAACCAAGCTTCCAAATGCCACTCCACCATGAGGATGTGATGCTCCCCAGTAGCCACTGAGCAGAAAAAGATGTTAGAAAGTAGAGATGTAGCTCAAAAACCTTCCACATTGTGCTTAACTGGGGCAGCACCATCCCCAGGCAGAAAGCTTTTCCCCACAATTGTAATTGTCCCACTTTACAAGATGTGGATTCATGATCCCCAGCACCAGGGAACCTTCTGGCTCCCTGCACAAAGGTCTAGGTTGAGCACAAGAGATTTAGACCACAAAAGCTGTGCCAGCTGTCAAATCTGCACAGCACAAAGAGCCACACATCCCTTGGAGAACAGGCACCTGCAGAGCCAAGAAACCCAGATTTCCACTTGAGTCCTCATCATTGAGGGCACCTGGTCCCAGCTACAGCCCACATTTGCCTTTAGAGGAGCCCAGAGCAGAGAAAACAGTGCAGTAGGAATCCAAGAAAATTGCATCAGTCCTGTATTGGAGCAGAAAGATTTTTTTTTTTAAATGCCTTTGCAGAAAGTCTCATTAAATAGAGACCAATGCTCAGCTGAAACTGAAATCCTTCTTATCTTCCCATGCAGAAACCCAGGCTTTTAAAGGAGATCCCAGAGGGCTATAAAACACTTTAGCCTCCTGAATCATACTGCCCTTGCTAAGCAGAGACCTTATTTCCCAGCCTGAAAGATCAGGCCTTCCCTACACACACGACCTTTCCTTCCCCTGCTGCCACTCCCCCTGTCAGCACCACATCCTTGCCTTGCCAGAGACATCCAAGATTCATCCTGGCAAGGGGAGAATGCTGCAGTTGGAGTCCCAGAGAGCTCGGGAAAGGCTTCAAAGCCAGCAGCAAGCCGGGAACATGCAGTGGGGAAGACTCCCAGCTTCTGCTGCCCTCTAAACTTAACAGGAGTGAGTTACTGCTTCCTGCAGAGAAAAGATGCTGATGAGCTGTTGTCTGTAGCACCCCACCCCTACTCAGAGGAGAAATACCATCTGGCAGTGCCACCCCTGGAGAGCTGCCAACCTTTGCAGTAAAATACTAAGGCAAGAGAAGGTCAAGATAAAGGAAGGGGAGCAAAAACAGCGGAAAGATTAATTCCTGCCAGGTGGTATCAGCCCAGACACTGGAGCACAAAACTGGATGGATGAGCAAGCAGAGAGGAGTTCAAGTAGGAGAAAGAGCAAGAAACAGTTCTCTGCAGGAAAACTGTGGGTGAGCTGAATAGATGGCAGATCAGAGCTGCAGACCAGCTCCAGGGCAGGATCTGCTTCACCTCAGCACCCCTTGGTGGGTGTTCCCTGGCACAGAGGCTCTGCAGTGGATGCACACACCAGCATTACAGGCATGCAGAGCCAGACCCTGCTGCAACAGCAATACCACTGCTGCTCCCTAGCCAAGCAAAAACCCACCCCAGCCACTGGAATTCCAGGCATCCTCCAGGACACTGGTCACTGCTTGCTTCCTGTGCCTCCCGGGAGAGGACAGGTTTTCCAACAACTTTATTGGGAAGAACAACATGTGCACATAGGTGTGAGCCAAACAGACAAACTGGGGGCTGTCAGGGCAGGTGTGGCACTCCACAGGAGGCCACCTGCCCCTCAGCCTCAGGGGTACCTTCTGACTCCAGGCGGTCCAGCCCGTAGGTCACGGCCGTGCTGATCCTCCTCACAGAGGGAAGAGCTGTTCTCCTGACAGAGGATGCCACTGATGCTGGAGTTACCAGGACCACAGTTCTGCTGGATGGCTCCTCTGTCTGTCCAGATGGGGTAGAAAACATCCCATCAGGGGCTGAAACAGCCTTCTCACTGGTGACCAGGATCCCATCCGTGAGATCTGCAGAAGACAGGAAACAGCAACAATTCAGGTCAACAATATTTTTTAAAAACCTAAGAATGTCCTTAATGAAAACTTAACTCATAGGAAGTTACCAAACTTTTGCTTCCTTCAAGATGTGACTCTGCTGTAATGAAACTTTCTCCTCAAGGGCAGCCAGCAAAGGAGGTTCCCCTTAATGAGGGGGGAAGCCTTACAGGTTTTAATTCCATTGCTTTGGGGATGACTTGTCACCACACCCGTGCAAGATCAGAGCACCAAGCCACCAGTTGAGAACTGAGCCAAGTGGCAGATCTAATAGTTCATTACAAAGATAAAAGTTGGTTGAATTTATAATTAAGTCCCAGAAGCATATTAATTAATGGAAACTCCAGAAGAATCTTCTCCCCTTTACAAAGGGACCCTAAATTTAGAGAGACAATGCAAACAGCTTTTTTCTTTTGATGCCCTGCAATATAAGAATTACCAGAAAAGATGCCCAGCAGCAGTTTCATTACAGTAGTCCCCACTACTGCAGAAATGCACTCCAGCTCAAAGCCAGCCTCATGCTGAGGGAACCCTTGCTACACTCCTGTCAGGAAGACAGGCTCCTACATGTACCTGCCAAGGTGACACTGAGCCAGCAGACAGCAGCTACATGAACATAACTGCTTAAAGCATTTCTGTATGAGCTACATCAGCCTGAGAACAACCCACCATTCCTCAGTGGAAGTGGGTATCAGTGCAGGCTTTGATGCCCAGGGGCTTGCCAGGCTCTTGCAGGAGGGTGTCTTTCCCCCACCACTGGCTCCCATGTAACCCTGATGAAACATTCTCATCCTCTGGACTGAGCATCAGCAATCCGTGACTGCCTTGGGCTCCAGAAGTAAAAACCTTTCCCTCCATAAATAAAAAATTGCTCAAGTGTCTAAAGCTAAAGGCAGCTCGCTAGCAAGGACAGATAGGGGGCTTGTTTGGTTTGGGGCATTTTTTTTTTTAACCTCTACTCCACTTATTTGGGGCAAAAAATCCATATCCTGGTAAATTTCAACGTGGTGGATCTCACAGCATGAACAGAGAGCAGCGGCAGCCCAGGGCTAGAGGCAGAGTGGAGAAGGTTAACAAAAAAAGTCACGTGGAGTAAGGATGTTGTGTTGAGACTGAGTGTCTGGGCACTGACACTGGTTCCAGATGTACCATCCCACTGTGCAGAAACAAGTCCTTGAAGCAGAATCCTACCTTCTGCATCCACGGGGTTCACTGTGGAGGAAGCACCAGTTGCCACCAGCACCTCGGTGGCACTCGGAGCCGTCAGCATCTGGGTGTCCTCCCCGCTGTTCTCCTGAGGAAAGCTCACAGCCCCTGTTCCCTGGGTGGCACCAGGCACCTCTGTCACAGCTGACAGAGCAGCACCAGCCTCCTGGGCAGCTGTTGTCACCTCCTGAGTAACGCCTGCAGCAAGAACACGTGTCAGGACAAACTCACAGGACAGCTGACAGCAACAGAGCACACATCTGAAGGAATAGAAAAGGAACGTAACTCCATGCATTAACAATCCCAGAGCCACAGTGCCAGCAGCAGGTCCAGCCAAGCATCATCAGGGCAGCTTTCAGTGACCAGCTCCCACTGAAACCTCAGCTATGCAGAAGGGTTTATTTTTGTTGCACAAGTCTTATTGACAGCGTTTGTTTCCCCAACATCTGGGAAACAGCAGAGAGGGAACCTGCTGACAAGTTGAGTGCTTATAAATTAATCTAGAAATTAATCAGTCAGGTTTCAGCACCAGCCTGCAATTAGCTTCCCTTCTTTTACAGCAAAAATTAGGCCTTTTGGATGCAGTGAAGGGAAATCATCCTTTTGCATCTGCAGCCGAAGAGGGAAGAATAAAATGCCTAGCAATTAAAAAGTCCTCATCAACCTAGAAACATGTCATTTCCCAACACCTGACCAGCCTTTTTTTTTAGCATTCCCTTTATATTTTAAACACTAAGCAGGAACACTGTCATGAGGCTGAAGGTGCCATCTCTGGAGGTATGTACAGGGCAAGGTGACACCATCAGCCTGTGGCAGGCTGTCCTGGAAGAGGAGTTCTGCCTGCAGGGAGGAGTTGGGACAAGCACTGGACAGCCACAGCTTCACCATGGGGTGAGGAGACAACACCAGGAGTTTCTGTTACAAGGGCCAGCAGCTCTCTGCACAGACCTTTTGACCTGAGCATCCTTGTAAAGCCACTCAGGCCATCAGTGGCTCACAGGCTGCTGGTACAGCTCACTTTAAGTCCCAGAAATGAAGCACAGATTGCCAAGAGCATCCCTCCTAAACCCCCACTGAGAGGCAAGTGTCCGTAACAGGCAAGTTTTACCTTTCCATGAACTCTCCAGAGTAGGAGAGAGCTCAGGCTGGGTATCTGTCACCACAGCAGCCTCCGGCTGTGACAGAGGGACGCTTTTCTCCTCCTCTGCTGTGACTGTGCTTATGTTTTCCAGTGAGCCAAGATCAGCTGTGTCTGCATCTGACAGGTTCCCAGCATGGAAAGCATTGCTGCTGCCTGTGGAAGTTGCAGGCAGCTCCTCCCCTTGCCCTGGCACTGTACAGTTGGTCTCCTTGGCAAGCTCGGGCGCTGGTGGAAGGGACACTGGGGAGGCCACTGCTCTTGTTGCATCTTCTTCCTCCCCCACACCTTCCTGGGGGGTCTGGGATGGCTCTGTTGTCCCCAGGTCCTCCGTCACCTCCTCATGAGACAGGCCTGCCCCTTGACTGATGTCCCCCAGTTTTGTGTCATCCCAGTCAGGTGGCAGAGTGTCCATAGGGGGGATGGTGACAGTGCCAGATGCAGTGGGCAGCTCTTGTTGTGTGACGCCTGTCCCTGCTTCTGGGTGAAGGGAGGCCTCAGTCACCACAAGGGGATGTTTGGCAGCCACAGATGTTGGCGGAGCCAGGGATTTCAGAGGGCTCCCTGTGCGGGCTCTCAGCATTCCCAGCTCCGAGGTCACACCTGGAGCCTGGGGAGTTGGGATGGCAGGGTGGTCACTTGCTGCTTCCCAGCTGGGAGAGCTGGGGTTCAGTGTGGGCTGGGGCACAGCTGAGGGATGTGAGCTGCTCTCTGCTTCCTCCTCCTCCACAGTGGTCCCAGAAAGGGGGTTTGCTGGGGGGCCAGCAGAGCTGGGCTCCACTGCCACGCCACCCTCTGTGGTGCCCTTGCCACCGGGGCCACCAGACTCCTCCTGGACTGGAGGGCTCAGCGTGGTCACAGCTGTGGTCAGCATGGCCTCGAGTGCTTCATCCTCATCCAGCCGTGACTCTGTGGGAGCCAGCTCCTCCTGGTGCACAGCTGGCAGTGCCCCAGCAGAGGGCTGATCCCCCAGGCCCCGGCTGCTGGGGCTGACACGGCTCGGGCTGGCCGGGAGCGCTTCTCCTTCTGCAGTGACAGCTCCATCTAAGGGCGTCCCAGATGGCTTCGCTGACACTCCACACGGCTCTTCAGAAAACGTCTCCTCAGAAGGGCCCAGATTGTTTTTCAAGTCCACCATGCCTGTCCTTTCGTCTTCCAGCCCATTCCCTGCCCAGGGGCCATGCTGGACCTTGGTCACGTCCCTCTCCTCCAGAGGCTGAGCTGCAAGGCATGGCAGGCTGGAGGCCAAGAGCAGGATGCTGCAGGTGACCACACAGATGTTAAATCCTATTGATCTCCTCATGGCTGAGAGGAGATGTGTCCGGAAGCCTGCAAGGCTGACAAATCCAGAGTGCAAGGCCTAGAAAGGGAAAAAAGGAACCAAGATTACAAATACCCATAACCACCCACAGACCCAGGGCTTTAAATAACTGGGTGACCAAGTCTGTGGCCAGTTGTGAGCAGATCCTTCCTACACATTCCAAGCAAAGAATTCCCCCACCTGTTTTACTGTTCTTAGCCTACCCTACCTGAAGATGCCAGACAAGACCAAATGTTGATCTGAAGCCCAGGACAGACCTTGCCCAGCTCTCACCCCAGCAGCAGAGTGCTATGCTCTACACAGCAGGTATCAGACCTGCAAGCAATGCTGTGGGTCAACCTGTTTGCCCTGAACCGAGTCCAAAAATGACACTTGTGAGGGCCACGAGGTCTCAGGTTTGTTGCAGCCAGCCCTGTTCTGTGCATTGGCACAGGAGGAGAGCAAGGAACCTGCACAGAGAACAAGATGGGTCTGTCGGGGAGAACACAGGACCAGAGCCACACCAGAAGGCTTTAGGGCTGCATCTGTGCCGTGTCCTGGCTGAGGTCCTTGGCCCCACAGAGGAAGCTACAGCCCAGACAGCAGCACTGCTGCATTAGCACAGTGCCCGTGCTGCACTGCACCACGGGGGCACTTCCAGAAAGCATCATGTCCAGAATCACTGTGTGAGTCAAGAGTTTCCAAGAGAGCACTGAACCTGTAGCCCAGCAGTGATCCAGCCAGCTGACAGCCTGCCCTTGGCAAGCTCTGCTGCCTCCAGGCACACAGCTCCAGCATCCAGACACCTCCCTTGGGCATGTGCCACAGTCCTGGGCTTGCTACTCCACCACTCCAGAGCAGAAGACCATCCCATCCAAGGCCCCACTCATCCTGTGTTTGATAGCTGCTCACACCAGTCCCATTCACACAGCAAACTTCCCTCTGTCACACAGCAGATCTGGTGTGGTGCTCCTCCTCCTCCCAGCTCCAGGAGGCAGCTGGTCAGGGGCACAGTCAAGCCCTACTGCAAGGGCCTCCAGCCATCAGCAGCTTCACTTGATTTCGCTCATGTGTTCCTCCAGTTCCGTGTCCAGCTCTGGGGCCCCCAACATGAGAAAGACATTGACCTATTAGAATGAGTCCAGAGAAGAGCCACCAAGTTGATCACAGGGCTGGAGCACCTCTGCTATGGACACAAGCCAAGAGAGTTGGAAGCTGGAGAAGAGAAGGCTCCAGGGACACACTGGAGCACCTCCCAGTGCCTAAAGTATCTTCAAGAGAGCTGGAGAGGGACTTTGGACCAGGGCCTGGAGTGACAGAGCAAGGAGGAATGGCTTTCACCTGACAAAGACGAGGTTTAGATTAGATATTAAGAAGAAATTATTGACTGAGGGTGGTGAGACCCTGGCACAGGTTGCCCAGAGAAGCTGTGGCTGCCCCATCCCTGGAAGCGTCCAAGGCCAGGTTGGATGGGGCTTGGAGCAACCCAGGATAGTGGAAGGGTCCCCACCCACAGCAGGGGGTGGAATGAGGTGAGACTTTATCATTCACAAATGAACTGCTCTTACCTTTGTGCTGCAGGACTAACAAATAGTAGTAAGGAAAGAGGTTGGGGTTGTCAGAACCACCCCTAAGTCTTCCAAAGAAGAGCAATGGTCACCCTGTGCAGTCTTGCTGCTGATGGGCACCAGGATAAATCCCTAAGCTTGCCACACTCCTCTTTTCCCCACCCAAATAGCACATACAGGAGCATTACTCACATTTGTACCCACTGAGTGCAGCAGCAACACAGCTCAGAGCCAACCACTGCAGGCTCCAGCATCTGGCTGAGCCTTCAGGGCACACTGAGTCACTTTTTCCATTCTCCCTGAAGCCTCGTCCCAGCAGTTTGAGCTGCTGGAATAATTCCCCATCACAGGCCACACACATGCACCAGGTGCTCAGGGACAAGCAGAAGCCATCAAAAAGCTCTTCACCAGCCTAGATACCTTCCACTTTATTTTTAGCATCTTCTATCTCTGAAGGATGGGTGGCCAGCCATCTATTTTCTCTATCCCCCCATCAAAAAAATAGCTGAAAACTGACAATATTTAGCTCTTCTTCCAGGCTAATTCTTTATGCACTTTTGAAATTAAAAAGCACTAAGAATATATTATGCAAGTTAAATTGTTAGTCCCCAACTACACGCATCTGCCTTACCATGCAGCTGAATATAAATCATGTTCACCTCACACCCCTTTCGCAAGTGCCTGTTAAGATCAGACATCCTGAAACATCAAGAAGTTGGCTTTTTTCAATTTAAAAAATAGTTCGGCTCTAAATACAGCTTCTCAATAAGTCAGGAGCCTTTAGGTGGCACAAATGCTTTCAGCAGTGCTTAAGCTTAAACAGAACCCCAGCTGCACTTGAAAAGCACTTCTCTTGCAGTCAGACATTATCCACATGTACATACACATCTGTATACATAATTTGTAGCTTCCTAGCTGTAGGCTCTCAAATAGCCCAAGACATTCAGGATGTGGTTAGCAGAAGAACTGAAGTGTTCATCTCCTCCCAACAAGCTTACTCCATCTTCACTAGAACCTTTCCTCCTTCTGGCTGGTAAATAATGTGGGCACTCAGTACCAGCCTGATAAAAGAGTTCCTGGAGTCCTTTGGGCAGCCTTACATTGTTTCTCCCAGTCTGAAAAGCCCTGCTGGCCACAACCCTGCATTTCTATAGGGCAAAAATCATATTGGAGAGTTATTTGCTCAGGAAATCCACAACAACCAGATGTAAGCTAGCCTAGACCTTCACACTCAGTGAAAGCAGGAGAGAGCGGCACAGAGCTTGCTGCAGGATAATGGCACAGGTTCACACTTCAAAGAAGATTAGTCAGGGCTTAAGATCTACTTAGCTTTAGGAAGAGGCTGGATTAGAGAGTGTATGAACAGCAGTGACCTGGCTATCTCCTTAAGCAGAGTTTGACACCTTGCTGTAGCACTTCCACTGAATGCAGAAGCTGCAGGTACCTGGCTGCAGAGCAGTTTGCTCCTCAAGCCGCACTGAGTTATACATTTATCCTCCCATCTGGCTATTTTTACAGCCAGCCTGCTCTCCAGCCTCAGCCAGGCAATAAAAGCCTTGACCAAGCACCTCCTCTGTAGTAAGCCTGAGCTTCTCTGTTACCAGCCTGAAGGTAGAAACTCAGTATTTCATGCCGCAGGAACTCCTTGTCCCCACATTTCACCTGGCATCCTCAGAGCTGAAGCCCTGGAGGCAGCTGCCAAGCACTGGCCAGACTCTCAGTGGAAAACTAATCCTTGCTTCCAGGAGGAAGCACACACTGAGGGCAAGAGACAGTGCCAGCTACTTCCCCTGCACTTAATAACACCAAATCCCAGGAGATGCAGTTCCTCCAGCCGCAAAGGCAGAGCAACCGCAGGCAGCCAGGGAGCTTTATCTTTAGCATGGAAAATAACTTTTCTTTTTACACCTGGTAGGCTGGAAAATAACACAAAGGACTGCCAGGCTGAAAACACGGGCCAAAACTGGGCATCTCCAGGAGCTACCCACAAGAATAAGAACCATCTACCTCAGTGGGGAAGTCAGGAAGCTGAGGGACAATAAATATAAATTGGTCACCAGCTGAAGCAGTCTCAGACTCAGTTGGATCTCTCTGAGCCAGGCTGCTTCCCTGCTCCATACAATTAGCACTTGCAATAGTTATTAAACCATTAAGCCCTCTGAATTCTGGAGACCTGTTTGAGACCAGCTCTTGGGGGGCCTAACAAAAGCCAGCTCAGAAGGAGCCCCAGCCTGTTATGGTCACTCCAACAGGGCAGGCTTCAGGGGACCAGCACAGAGCAGAGCAGATGTCTTTCCTTCAATAGCTGCTCCTTGCATGGACCAGTGGTTTATGGACACATACTGCAAAGGATTAAACTCCCCCCTCTGTCACAGCTGTGTGCAGCTACTCCTTCAGAGAGCTTTTTCAGAGTTTCATCCAGCCAGTTAACTTAGAGAAAACACCCCCCACAAAAAAAAAAAAAAATCCGCTGTTAATTTCTGTCTTTGGAAAGTTATGGCTGTGTTTCTACCTGAATTGTTGAAACAGTGAGGGGAAAAAAAAGTATCAAGTTTTCAACTCGAATTAATAACTCTGCTCTAACAATCCCTCTGACACAGGGAGGACGCTCACACTTGCAAGCTGAAGTGGCTGCACGCATGACAAAGCAGAGAGCAGGAGATGAACAGGTCAGCCCCAGACAAATCTCTGTCTTGCCTTTGAATACAGCTTCTCACACCTCCAAGCACAAGCTCAGCATCAGCCTGGGCTGGCGGAACAGTCCTGGGTGTGCTCAGCTCCGCAATTCTCCTGACAGTTGATAAGAGAACTGGACAAAAAAAGCCACAAATCTTTCAATGTGAAGATTTAGCCAAAATATACGAGTCAAACAATTGCCGGCCACCAAGTGCTCTGTTACAGGGTGCTGATGTATGCCATCCAAGCCTCATTACTTGTGCTGAATACAAAAGGCAGCAGATAATGCACTGCAGAGCTCCAACTCCTACTTTTGTGCACAAGCCCAGAAAAATGCCTTCATCTCATCTTGCTTTATGCCCTTGCCCAGTTCAACCGAGTGAACTGGGGAGCTGATGCTCTTACAGCACACACTTCAGGTAAACAGACCTCAACCAGTTCGACCACCTCCAGCAGCTCAGTGAAATCCCAGCAGTGACACAACTCTACACCAGCCACCAACACAAAGTCAGGTGAGAAAAATTATGTCGAGACAAGCACACATCAGAGGGGCACATCCTCCCCTACTCTGGAGGATGCATCCTAACAAGCAAACAAATGAGATATTAACATTCCGTAAGGCCAGCTTCCCACCAGTTCCAGTGAGGCACCTTAATACATAATACATCACCTCCAATTCCAGCCTCGGCATTCCAGCACTAGTTCTTTGAGGAGCCAGAGACATGACATGTTTTAGGCATTATTCCCCCAACCACCAAGCGATCACTCGCTTTGTTCAGAACAGCGCACGGACCACCTATGGAAATCCCTACTTGGATTTACAAGTAAAAGCTACACAGTTCTCTGTGGCTTCTGACCCGTGCCAGGTCCCCGACATCACAGAAGTCTAAGGTCTACCAAATTCCTGAGGGATTAAGACAGGGAGGAGGGGGTGTTTAGGAATGAGGCCAAAGGGTGCAGCACTTCTCAAGCAGGAGAAGGACGGAAATGCTGCTCCCCAGCCCGCCTGGGAGCAGAGGGATAGCACTCGGATTCCAATCAGCAAGAAACGCTCCACAATTTCAGCGCCTCACCTAAGGCTGACAAGCAACACCACACAGGAGAGCTGGAGGCTCATGAGTCCCTGCAGGTGAAGCAGATTAAACGCACCTTGTCGGGCCCTTTTGGCTCGGGCAGAACCTGCGTGGGGTCCAGGGAATGGGATTAGGGCTGGCTCAAGGCTTGATTACACCCAGCACGCCGGGCACAGGTCCATCTCCCCCGTCCTCCTTAGTCATATTTACAGGTGACTTTACACCCCAGAAGCGCATCCTTTCCCCACCCGGCAGGGGATCAAGTGCGAACAACCGCCCGGGGATTCCTCCTGCCCAGGCCCGCGACAGGACAGAGGGACAGCGGCGGTCACCCCCAAACCACCCCCGCGAGAAACACACACCCGGCCCCCAAAGATTTTCCGAGGGAGCTCACCGGGACCCCCCCCGATCCCGGCAG
>VXAZ01004036.1:111679-147299 GCA_013399875.1 Gymnorhina tibicen
AAGAGAACGGGGGAAGGAAGGGAGACCGGGCCGCGATGCCGCTGTACGAGGGGCTCGGCAGCGGCGGGGAGAAAACCGCCGTGGTGATCGACCTGGGACAGGCCTTCACCAAGTGAGTGGTCCGCCCTGCTGTCGGGACTTGGTGGTGTCCAGTCTGGAGAAGGGAAGGGTCCGGGGAGGCGTTAGAGCCCCTTCCAGTGCCTAAAGGGGCTCCAGGAGAGCTGGAGAGGGACTGGGGACAAGGACCTGGAGTGACAGGACAAGGGGGAATGGCTTCACACTGCCAGAGGGAAGGGATAGATGGAATATTGGAAAGAAATTTTTCCTTGTGAGGGTGGGGAGGGCCTGGCACAGCTTGTCCGGAGAAGCTATGGCTGCCCCATCCCTAGAAGTGTTCCAGGCCAAGTTGTACAGGGCTTGGAGAAACCTGGTCTGGTGGAAGGTGTGGAATGAGATGGTTTTTAATGTCCCTTCCAACCCAAACCATTCTGTGATTCCAAGAACAATTTTGTGGGTTTTTCCCCCTCACTCCCTTTCTATGTTGATCTGTGTGGCGTGGAGCTGGTAATAAACAGCCTTGGTTTTTAATCTTTTGTTTTAGATTAAAACAAGGTTTAGCTCGAGTGCTGAAGCAGGAATGCTCGCTATTTATTTAGTATTTCATCTCGTGGGCCAAAAGCTTTGTTACCTGCGAATGGGAGGATTTAACAGAGCCCTCATGGATGGGGACAACCAGTTCCACGAGTGGCTTTTTGTGGATTCACAGTCATGTGGCCAATTGAAAGCTTTTCCTAAGTTTGGGGTGCTTGTGAGCTTTTATTCCCTGGGCATTGTTTATCCAGTAAAATGCTCTCATGGAAAAGCTTTTGCCCTGAATAGTGTGTTTTTAGAGTCTGTTTCCAGCCTTCTCTCTTGTAGAAGAAACAGCAGTTGAATTATATGAGAGCTGTCTGTCCTTTTCCAAATAAGGCTGAAATTAGCTGAAAGTTCAAGGAAAGCTGCCTGTGCACACTGGGACTGCACAAGTATCTGTTTGCCACAAAAGAAGAAAATTAAGTTCTGAATTGTGGCTGTTTTAAGATTTTTTTTCTGAAATGATACAACACGTTAACAGTTGCCAAATACCAAAGTGAAGTATTAATTGACTTTTTGCATTAAAAGTGCTCCAAGTCCAGCAGCTTTATGGTTTTCTACTGTAGTTTTCTTCTGAGATTTGTGGTTACTGGGGGTGACAGGGGTGAAACAAATGTCAGGCACTGAGACTATTAAAATAAACCTTGAATTTATTTCGGCTTAATTGCTTTCTTCAGTTCATGGTTCTTGTGTGTTTTTGGAAGACCGGGTGGGTTTCTGAAAAGTTTGGTTTGGGGTTGCTGCTGTTTTTATCCTGTTGTTGAGGGAGTCAATAAAAAAAGATACAAAATCTTTATCTTTTAGTCCATCTTTAAATTTATCTCTAAATGGCTGGATAGAAAAGCTGTGTGCAAAACCCCTCTCTGCAGTCACAGAAATATCCCTAATTCATTACTCTGTGGTGGTTCCCAGGCCCAGGTTGTCAAATGGGGACTTCAAATAACCAGGTTTTCAACGTTGTCTTGTAGGTGTGGGTTTGCAGGAGAAACAGGACCAAGATGCATCATCCCCAGTGAAATCAAGAAACCTGATGTCTCAAAGGTGAACTGTTTCACCTTTATGGTGTTTGGTGTGTTATAGAATAGAAACAATTTGCAGATGCTTTTTCTGTCCATCACAAGATATTTTTCATTGTTTGAATGAAATATTCTGAAATACTATTATATTTTTTCATTATTTTAACTGCTACTATTAAAAGACTGTGGCTAGATAGAGCTAAGTGTGATGCCAGTGCTGGTGTTAATTGCTGCTCAGTCACCAAGGAACTTGTGTTTTAGGGCATTTATTGAGAAATTGCTTTGCCTAGTTATGCTTCTTCTCTTTCTTTTAGTAGAGAGTGGCAGATTTGGAAAAGGAATGCTAAGTTGCCTGCATGAAAAGTTAGCATTAATTAACTCTGGAATTTAGCTATAGGGTGAGTTTGAGATGTTTTAAGGACAAGAGCAAATCAGGCAAGAGTGAGTGTTTATATATAATGTCAGATTAAATATATATAATGTATATATCGTACATATTTCTTTATATATCATGTGTGAAAATATATATATATATATGTATATACACACACATAATCACTGCCCAGCATTTGAGCTGACTCTGGATATTTTCCCTTCCCAGCCTGTCAAGGTGGTGCAGTATAACATCAACACAGAAGAGCTGTATTCTTACCTGAAGGAATTTATCCACATGCTGTATTTCAGGTGAGAGACACCTGTCAGTTACCCAGGCCTTCTGCAGCTCTTCCCTGAGCACATCCAGGGGTGTGAGCCGGGGGGAGGGACACGATCTAGTTAGATAAGGAAACAGAGATAAGGCTTTGCAAGGGGCTGCCTGGCTGTGCTGGTGCAGGAGGAATTCAGTGGTGCTGAGATCCAGGTTATCTTACAAAGAGTTCCTGTCCTGCAGCATCAGTTGCTCTGTAGAAGCAGAAAGTGTTTGATAAATTACCTTTTAGCTGAGGCATTTGTACAGGGCCTGATAAGGGGAAGGCATTACCTAAGGAGTTGCATTGATTTTGGTGGGGCTGAAGCTCTTATCAGTGCAGAACTCTTTCCACAGTGATTTGGAAGGAGGAATCGTTACCTGTGGAATATTTTTGCCTCAGCAATACATCTCTTTATTGTGTTTTTAGTACCCTTAGTGAATAATGAAATTGGACTTAGTCTTTTCTCTTTGCTTCCAATCCATATTTTTACACAGTAAAAGCCATCAGAGGGAAACAAGGATTTAATTTCTGTGCTTCAGATTTCTGTGTCTGTGGGTTGGGTTGTTTTGGATGTCCTGGACCATCACTTTGCAATTGAAATCAGGACAATTCCATCCTCTTCCACTGAAATCAGAGCATCTGTGTCATCAGTCTTTGCCTTTTGTGACACTGTATGACACAGGACAAGCCATTGATGACTTATTTTTGCATTTCTTGTTGATTTAGAAATGTATAACAGATATTGAGAACTACAGGCTCGGCTGAAAGCTCTGTAACTTGTTTTCCCTGCCTCAGTTTCCTGACTTTCTTTTAGGAAAGCGTTGGGGTTTTTAGAATTGGGAAAAAGACTTTGCTGTAGAAAATGCTATCTAAATGCAAACTTTTAGGATTTTTGAGGAAAATGGAATATGACTGTAAGGTAGGTCCTGTTGTATGTGCTGAAACTTCCCAGTTTAATGCATCTTGTCTTTTTTTAGGCATCTGCTGGTGAATCCCAGGGACCGGCGTGTTGTGATCATAGAGTCGGTCCTGTGCCCTTCACACTTCAGGGACACACTCACCAGGGTCCTTTTCAAGCATTTTGAGGTAAGTGAGAAATGTATAAATTTGCTCCACATGCTCAGCACAGCACTTGCCAGGAGGAATTTTGCTTACAGTCAGTACCAGATGTGGACAAAAAAATGAAAATAATGACAAGAGTGAGAGAGGCATAAAGAAGAAGAAAAATCTGATGATGTTGTGAGGAAGTAGGGCCATTTTTGTTCCAAAGACCATTTTTTGTTCCATTCTGACTCTTCATTAGGCCACAAAGCAGCAGCAATTAACAAGACTCTGCAAGGTTTCCCTGGCTTGTAAATAATACAGTTCACACTCCACTGTCCCAGACAGATCCAATAATCCTCACTGAGCACTGCCTGGAGCCAGGATTTATATTTAAACACTTGTTAGTGCTCTGTCAGCAAGTCTCATGATTTCTGCCACAGTCAATATCTCTGCCTAGCACGTCTGTGCTCATTTAGAGAAGAACTTACCTGAAATCAAGTATCTTCTCAGCTCAATCAGTCTTTTTGAAGAAAAGTTTTGAGGAAAAAAAAAAAACCTGTGGCTGCCCCATCCCTGGCAGCGTTCCAGGCCAGGTTGGACGGGGCTTGGAGCAGCCTGGGAGAGTGGAAGGTGTCCCTGCCCATGGCAGGGGGTGGAACTGGGTGATCCTTAAGGTTCCATGCAACCCAACCAGTCAAGGATTCTGTGAAAAGTCTGAACCCAATTCTTGCTTAGTTGTAACAGAAAATGATTTGGAAGATGACTCCATGCTTCTTCAATTCAGACAGAACAGAGGTTCAGGTTTTTCTATAAAAAGTAGTGAAACCAGTTTGTCTGCAGTACTTCTTCATTGTCCTTCCACAGCACAGTTTACCAGCTAATCTCAAACTTCTGCATAATTCTTTCTTACTATTGATAAAATTTTCTGGTAACTTCAAATTGCTGAAAGATTTGAGTGGGTTTTTTTAAGGTTTTTTTTTTGTAATTCCTTTACAGCAATAAAACGTCTCAGCTAAAGCACATCCCACGCAAAATGGTCTGTTGAAAATGGCTCATGACTTCAGAGTCATATTTTGATGGAGAGACTTTGTAACTTGTTAAGAAGCCAGTTAATACTGATGGAAGGTTAATTCTCTCTGGTTTCTATTTGCTGCAGAGAATAAAAGTGGTTTATTAATACTGGGTCAATATTTTACCTTCTATCTCTGGGTTAATGGTCAGTACAGTTCCTGTAAGTGCAGGATTTATTGAAATTTCTCAATTAATTCACTCTTCAAGGTGTTCTCTTAAAGGAACTGCTGCTTTCTAGGAAACTTGATTTATGGAATTCTGGGAGAAGGAAGTAATTCTCATGTAATTTTAACTTGAGTTTCCACATTGTTTTGGTGAGAGTGTTTCAAACAGCTTCTTCAGTGAGTTTGGGTGCAGCAGTGTTGGTCGTAAGGCACACTGTTATGGATTTTCTAGCACTTTTATTCACATCTGCAAGTTTTTATGACTTTTCAAGTAGCTGTACTTGAGCTTCTTTCATTTTTTTTCAATAACAGTAAGAAACTTGACCTGAGATTTATAGCCAACACTTGCTTTTCTTACAAGCCCATTCCAACATTCATCATTACTGAAGTAACTGGTGTGCACTACAAAGAAGGTGAACACAGAATTTGGTATCCTGTTGTATTTTGTTAATTAGATTAGTACTGGAATAATTCAAGTTGGGTTTTGCTTTTAAAATGCCATTCAGGGAAGGCATCAGTGCTTTGTTTCTTTTTTGTTTCTTTCCCCCCCCTTCTGTCAACTTTCCTTTTGGTTTTCCTGTAGGTACCTTCTGTTTTGTTTGCTCCAAGTCACCTGATGTCTCTTCTGACACTTGGGATCAACTCTGCCATGGTGCTGGACTGTGGATATGCAGAAAGCTTGGTGCTGCCTGTATCCTTTCATTTTCAGCAATGGGGCCGTTGTGAAACATGAGACTTTTATTGACTAGAAATTAACTGTGGAGAAAAGCAGTCAGAAGGTGGCTGATGCAAGGGATTGTAGAAGGGAAAAGGCATTTAATTCTAGCAGACTTTAAAAACTCATAATGAAAAAGAGGAGAATTTCCTGATCTTCCTGTAGATCTATGAGGGAATTCCAATCCTGAGCTGCTGGGGTTCCCTTCCCCTGGGAGGAAAGGCCATCCACAAGTAAGTTCATAGTTATCCATTCCAGGTTACAAATTATTTATTTGTGGAAGTTCCTCTTTGACCATGAGCAAAAATTCCTGTTTTAAATCATAATTTGCTGTAATATCATCCAATTTTTAGATTTACCACTGTTTGGCTGTTGCTAACGTGGTAAAAACTGCGGAAATCAGATCTTCTTAAGTTTATATTTAGAAGAATGTAACTGAAAGGAACTAATCCTGTCCCTGGAGTGTAGTAGAGACCCAGGCTGAGCTCATGGCTGTCTTTACCAACCTCCTGTGCCCTGTTGCAGGGAGCTGGAGTATCAGCTGCTGGAGCAGTGCACAGTGGATACAGGACTGGCCAAAGGACAAAGCCTTCCCTCCGTGATGGGTGAGGCCTGGGGGATGGGCACCTGTGCTGGGAACTTGCACTGGGGAAAGGGTGTTCATCCTAACAGTGAAGAAAATGGGTTTAGGATTCACTGCATCTCATGGCCTGCCTGCATGAATTCTTGCTTGGCATTTAACAAGTATATTATTTTTATGATAAGCCTCTTCTTATAGCAGTTTTGAATAAAGGCTGAGATAAAAGTTCTGTAGTAACTTTTCAGTCTGTTTTGAGCAAAGACAAACTTTTTCTTTCTGTTCTTAATATCTTTTCTGCTTTGGAAATCTTTGAAAGCTGCTGTCAGAGTGGAAGTTTAATATATTAAATATAATTCAAACTTAACACAGAAGTTTTTTTAAGTAGGAAGAGAATTTAAGAATGAACTAAGTTATTTTTTTTATTTCAGGCTCAGTCCCAGAGGACATAGTAGAGGATATAAAAGGTAAACTTGTTTGCTTTGTGAAACTCTAGTGTATTAAATTGTGCAGTAGAATGTGATAATAACAAGTGTGCAATATTTTACATTTAGGAATTTATTTTTCTTTGTTTGCTGCATTTCTTACCTCTTGGATGAACTTGTGTTGTTCTTCCTCTTTGAAAGCAAAACCAAAACCAGGTGTTGAATTCCTCTTTCACTTTAACCTCTGTGTTGTTGAGTAGTAACTTGCAGAAATATTTGGTAGGTGGGCACAGAAAGAGAATTGCTCTGTTGTGTAGTTTTGTTTATAGATTAACTAGAAAGGCTTTGTTTGCTTTAAAGTCAATTAAAAAAAAAAAGAAGTATGTATAAAAGACATTTTGGTGTGTTAATCAGTCAGGCAGGAGGAGACAAGAACTCCATTTACACCAGAAAAAATAGAGTCTTTCTTTGGGCAGAACTTGGATGAATTCCTGTGTAATGGTTTAATGTGCAACAGGTAGAAAAATACGTGTTTTCCTAGAAAACAGTAACTAGTATGTATCCCTTGGGTCAAATCAGGAAGAAATCCATCAGTCAAATGCAAAATAAATGCAGCTGGTGCTTTGTCAAATGGAAGTTGCTTTTCTAATTCTTGGACTTGCACCATTTTCTGACCAGTTGTGTTTTTTATGCAGTCTTTTGGAACCAGAGATAACAGGCTAGGGATGAAATTATTGTTGTCTGTGTGTTGAAGGGTTGTTTCTTTGTGACAGCAGTTCATGGGGAAGACGCTCACCTGTGCCAAATACAAGTAAATAAGTGTATAATAACAGTAGCAGCTGGGATGCAAACGAGGTTGTGCTCTGTCAGCATTGTCTGGAAGCAGAAAAACCCTCTGGAATTCCTAGGGCGTTGAAGGGTTGCACTAAGGAAAATATTGCATGGTTGGAGCTCATTTAGAAAATGGGCAATGCCCCATTTGAAGCCGTGGTGCAAGACCTGCAGTGAAGGCAGGATACAACCCCTGGCACCTTGAGGCACCATTAGGAACATCCCTCTGGCTTAAGATGTTGTGTGGTTTGTCTGGGAAAGGACAGGCAGGATTTCCAACCTCATTTTAGTGTCATTTCCAACCTCATTTAACTCACGGTCTAGACAGTGCCTGAACTCTGCTGGAGTGTGGAGACTGCTTCTCTTTGCATTTATTTGATAATGTCTTGGACCAGCGAGAGCCTGAAGTGTCTGTTCTTCTCTAAATTAAGAGAAATGACTGTTTTTACTGGTGATGAAAGGATCCAGCAAAGCCTCACTTGTGCCCCTCTCTTCCCCTCTGCACAGTCCGCACTTGCTTTGTGAGTGATCTCCAACGGGGGCTGAAAATCCAGGCAGCCAAGTTCAACATTGATGGCAGTGCTGAGGTGGGTGGAGGATGAAGCTCCTCCTGCTCTTCCTTTGAGGTGGCTGCAGCTTTTTTGGGCTCTAAAATAATAATACAAGTCTGGTTTTATTTCCAGCGTCCCTCACCGCCTCCAGATGTGGACTATCCTCTGGACGGAGAAAAGATTCTCCATGTAGTTGGCCCCATCAGGTGAGAAATGTCACAGCAGAGTATTTGTCATTACAAGGATGTATTTCTACTCTCGAAAGCACATAAATTTTCATAAAATTGGATTTTAATGAAACACTTGCATATGCTTTTCATGCCTCTAAAATGAAAGCTGTGTGCTGGGCAAGCCCATCATGGGAGGGAGTGGCTTCTCCAGAGCCCCAAGAGCAAGACGAGAGCAAAGAGATGGGAGGGATGGGGAGAAGAGGAATGAATGTCAGTGCCTGATAATGAGATGGGTTTAATGATGTGAACAGGGCATTTTAACCTGGAGAAAAGGAGGCTCAGGGGGGACCTTCTCACTCTCTGTAAGTCCCTCACGGGAGTGTGGAGCCTGGTGGGGGTCAGGCTCTGCTCCCAGTAACAAGTGACAGGACAAGAGGAAAGGGCCTCAAGGTGACTTGGGGAGGTTTAGATTGGATATTAGGGAATATGTCTTCACTGAAAGGGTTGTAAAGCACTGGACCAGGCTGCCCAGGGAAGTGGTGGAGTCACCATCCCTGGAAGTGTTCAAAACAGACGTGGATGTGGCCCTTGGGGACGTGGTTTAGTGGTGAGCAAGGGGGTGCTGCTGGGCTGAATGTGATGATCTTAAAGGTCTTTTCCAAGGATTCCATGATTGTCCCCTCCCCGCTGGCACTGCTGGGTGCACGGGCTGTGTGACAGGTGTGACAAAGTGTTGGCAGCAGGAAGGCTGCAGTTAGCTCCAGCTCTGCTGTGCCTGCGTTCAGCTCAGAGTGTGGTTTTGCTGCTCATTAACACTCACTTCCTGTCTGTTCCACAGAGACTCCGTGGTGGAAATCCTGTTTGAACAGGATAATGAAGAGACCTCTGTTGCCACTTTGATCTTGGATTCACTCGTTCAGGTATCTTTATATAAGAAACAGTTTAGGGGATGTCTCCAGCCTTAGAGAACCTGCAGTTATAAATGACTCAAGACTTTGAGTCCTGCAGGCTGCTGGTTTACCTGTGCTAGAATAAAATTAAGTTGGACATCTTTATTACAGGCAGTATATTAAATTTATTGCAGAAATTTTTCTTGGCATATGAAAATGCTTCTCTTCTTATTATATTTAGGAAAAAAAATGCATTAGAAAACCACTATAAATGGAAATTTTCATTATGTGGTGGTGTATTCATGCTAATTAAAGTTGGCTCCCTGTAGCTATTGATGTCATTTAAATAAGTTTGCTGAGATGCAATTTATTGGAGAGCCATGGACTTGGCTGATATGACAAACATTTCAATTAGAATTCTTTATGAAAACAAATTGTTTAAGAAGTTCTGTGCCTGGAGCCTTCACCTCTGCACCTCCAGGCATTTCCCGTGCGTTTCTCTCACTATGTTGGTTATTTTCCAGCTAAATATGAGAAAACAGCAATTGGAGGGCACAGAAATGGACTGAATTTTTAAGAGACCTCTGAATGGCTTCAAGCTCAGGCAGCTTGACTTATTTGGGGTTTTTTTTTGTGCCCCTGTTTGCATTAGTGCCCAATAGACACCAGGAAGCAGCTGGCAGAGAACCTGGTGGTGATCGGGGGCACCGCGATGCTCCCGGGCTTCCTGCACAGGCTCATGGCTGAGATCAGACACCTGGTGGAGAAACCCAAATACAAGGAGGCACTTGCCACTAAAACCTTCAGGATTCACACTCCCCCTGCCAAACCCAACTGCGTGGCCTGGCTGGGAGGTAAGAATGGGAATAACTGGGAAGCAGAGGTGGGGAAAAAAAAACCTTTCAAGTGGGATTTGTAGTGAATAAAACCTTTTATTTTGAGGATTAGCAAATCAGAACAATTTCTGTGCACCAGATTCTGTGGTGCTTTTCTTCCCTGGCCAGCTGCTGTGGGCTGAATCTTCTCACAGCTGGTGTGGATTTGTGGGGCACCTTTTTGGGGGGAAAAATTGCCCTGAATGCAAGGGGGTTTGGTTGAAGTGCTTAAAATAAAAACTTTGTTATAAGAAGTCGGTCAACCAGGGCAGGTTTGCTGATAGCAGAGAGCAGATGATTCCTTGTTTTCAGTTACTTTCCAGGGATATAAATGGAAGCAGTTTGGGACTTAAATGGGCTACTGAAAAGGAAAGCAGCAATATCCATTCATCCCTTTAAATTTAGGGGCAGACCTAAAAAATCTCCCAGTTGAGATTTTTTATGGGAAGAAGTAGAAAGAGAAATTCTGCGTCAAATTAACACAAATTTTTTTCTTTGCCAATAATGTAGGAGCCATTTTTGGAGCACTCCAGGACATCCTTGGGAGCCGATCTGTGTCCAAGGAATATTACAGCCAGACAGGCCGCATTCCCGACTGGTGCTGCCTCAACAACCCCCCTCTGGAAATGATGTTTGATGTTGGAAAAGCACCCCCACCACTGATGAAAAGGGCTTTTTCCACAGAGAAATAAGCATCTAAATCCACACTACGATTCTGCCCCGTTTCAGCTAAATCCATGTGCACTGGGGTTTGTTTTTTGGTCTTTGTGTGTAACACCATTAAGTATGAACAGTGTGGGTGTTGTCAGGGTGCAGGCACTAACACTATTTAAAACCCTGTCCAGTTATAGTTTACAGACTTAGCTCTGGCAACTCCTCTGCTCTTTTGTCTTGTTTTGGAGAAATTCTGTCCCCTCACGAGCTGTTCCCTACTGAGTTGTTTATTATTTATCTGTATAGTAAATGGCATTGCTGAGAGAATTTGGTTTAAGAGATTTTCATTTTAAGCGTGCTGAGAAGAATGAACAGCAGTCTACAGGGAAACATCTATGGGAATTTTTTTGTGCTAAATTCTGTATTAAAATATTCCGCCCTTGAAGCACATGAGAGGGAATGGTTTGCGGCTGTTTTGCAGAGGCAGTGGAACATTATTTCCCCTGTTTTAAAAGTTCTAGCAGAGAACTCTTCTGCCCGTAATTCTCTCATAGTGCTGAGCTAAAACCTCTCCTGATATGTCTCCTCCAAGAAAGATTTCAGCAATGTAAGATTATAAATTATTATAAATTAATTATAATCAGGTGCAAGGTCAAACTTGACTCAGTGGCTACGTGGTGACTGCTGGGATCTGCTGGTTACTGAGGTTTAAATCCTACCCTGAGGAGCAATTTTTGTCTCAAATTTGGGAAGATAAATATAAAAATTTTTGGGGTGGTGAAGTCTTTTATTGGCACAAACGTGCTTTTTGTGACAGATTTCCCCGTGCTGCCTGCTGCCCACCTGCCGTGTGCCTGAAGCACGACTCTGCAAGTCAAACAGATATTTAAAGAAATCCTCTTGTGGCAAACCTGAGCACAGGGAATGTGCTACAGCACTTCAGCAACTCCTGCAGGGTTTTGTCATTGTGTTTCCTACGTGCTTTAACAGAAGGTGTTACAGTCCTGGGATGAGGTTGGTGTTTTAGGGACCATCTCCTGGTGCTGTTCCAGGCTGGATAAACGGACACAGTCTCGTTGCCAGGTGCCGAGAGCCAGCCTTAGGTGTACAGAACACACAGCCCAAGCTCTGCTGCTCATTTTCAGTCACAGTTTGGGTAATTTGGGGTGCAGGTTATATTTTACCTCAGTAAGAACTGAGCCAGAGCCTACCAGGGTTTTCTCCTGAGAGAGGAATTTGCCATCAGCACAAGTCCCGTGGAGCTGGGAGGGATTGCTGGTGTCCTTTTCAGTGGGAAGGATTCAGGAGATGAAACTCCTACAGAGCCTGTGGTGGTGGTGGTGCAATGATGTCATTCTCCTGAACTGCAGCAGACTGCAGCTGAGGAAATTCAGGATATTCTTAGCCCTTCCCTTTTGGGGGTATTTCCATGCGCACGCACCCTGGGACCTCTCCTGGCGTGTTCTGCCCACTCAGATCTCCTCCTGTGGGGTTTCTGCATCACTGAACAGCCTCAGCGGCTGCTGTTTCACACGGCAGGGACAGAATTCCTGACTCCTGTGTTACTGCTGGGTTGAAGTGCAGAGTCCCGGGACCTGTTAAGGCAGAAACAGGCTTCTTACTTCATCGAAGGGGTGAGAAAGACTCTTAATGGCTTGCCCTGGAAAAGCCCTCAGAGATCACACCCTAAATGTGTAATGGTGTGAAAATGGTTGGGTTTTCCAGCATAACTGTTATAGTTCTTCCCTCCCTGGCACTGCAGGGATCCGTGGATCCTCCCAGCAGACAAATTCAGGGTGAACCCACGTGGTTTATCAGGAAGGACAGTGACAGACACAAACCCCTGCAGCAACTGGAGGATTTTCCTCTGAGGTTCCTGATTCTGGGCTGGGTGCCATTCCGGCAGGTTGGTGTTGACCAGTTGCAAACAGCTCCAGATGACCCAAGTCCTGCTGACTGGAGGAGGATTTTGGAATACGCACGAGCCCCTCGTGGTCTGCCCGTGTCTGTGCTGCATCAGCTGGAGCTGGTCCCTGGGGGAAGCGGCTTTCTCTCATTCCCTCATCTCCCTTTTCATGGAATCAGAGATTGCCTCGAGTCAGAAGGGCCCCCTGTGGATCACAGACTTCAACTCCCTGCACCTTGCAGGACTACGTGAAGTAAATCCTGTGGCTGAGAGCATTGTTCAGACACTCCTTGAACGCTGACAGGGTGTGAGCACTTCCCTGGAGAGCCTGTTCCACGGATGGATCCAACCCAACCATCGAATCCTGGAATGGTTTGGGTTGGAAGAGACCTTAAAGCTTACCTAGTTCCACCCCCTGCCATGGGCAGGGACACCTTCCACTGTCCCAGGCTGCTCCAAGCCCCATCCAATCTGGCCTGGAGCACTGGCAGGGAGCCAGGGGCAGCCACAGCTTCTCTGGGCACCCTGTGCCAGGGCCTCCCCACCCTCACAGCCAAGGATATTTTCCTACTCTAAACCCCCCGATCCCTTCCCGTGGGGCTGCTCTGGCTGCTCTCCAGCCTCTCCTCCCACAGTTTGTGTTTAACCGGGGCTGCCCTATCCCAGCTGGATAATCCCGCACTGCCTCTTGTTACATTTCCTATGGCAGGTGCGTGCCCAGCTCTCCAGTTTATCCAGGTGTCTCTGTAATTCCTCTCTACCTGCGAGGGAGCCCAGAGCTCCTACTGGATTGACATCCATCTGTTTCCTGCATCCAGATTGTGTATAAAACACCGAAATTTCCTGGGAGCCACTGTTCGGTGGTCACCGCCCAGCTGCTCACGGCTGCCGCTTTACTACGCACATTTTATCCCGGCATCCACATCGCTTATAAAAACAAAAACTGATTTTCTCCGTGATCCCGGGTTTACTGATCACTTCTAAGATTATCCCGGGTGTAACCGCGCGGGGACTTCACCCTCAGGAACCCACCTTTGTTCCACCCGGAGCCACTCAAGAGGCCCAAAACTTCAGCGCCCAACGTGGGGCTCGAACCCACGACCCTGGGATTAAGAGTCCCATGCTCTACCGACTGAGCTAGCCGGGCACTTGGGCATCATCTTCCTTACATGTGACTTAACGTAGTCCTTGATGACGTCATCCCGGGAGCACGGCGCGGCGGCCAATGGGAGCGCGCGTTGCTGGGCGGTGGGCGCGGGACGGGCTGGGAGCGGCGCCGCCATGAGCTCNATACCCTTATTATGCCCCTCTACATAATATACTTTTATGCATTTCAAATATCTTCTTGTGATCTCTAAGTGTAAATTAAGTGGGGACCTACAGGGAAGCAGGGGAGGGACTCTTGGTCGGGAGCTGTAGTGATACGACAAAGAATAATATGGGTACAAATTTAAAGAGGGGAAATTTAGGTTTGATATTGGGAAGGAATTCACCCGTGTGAGGGTGGGGAGGCTGTAGCTGCCCCATCCCTGGAAGGGTCCAGGGCCAGGCTGGATGGGGCTTGGAGCAGCCTGGGATAGTGGAAGGTGTCCCTGCCCATGGTACGGGGTGGGACTGGGTCATCCTCAGGGTCCCTTCCGACCCAAACCATCCTGTGATTCTGTGAAATGTAAAGGCAGACAAAAGCTCCCACAGGTTTTGGGTGTTGGGTAATGCTCAGTGATTTCAGATCATGCAGGCTCTGGACTGACAGGGTTTGCAGTGTGGGTACATCCAGCACTGATGAAATGGCCTCTCCTGGCTTTTAGTCTCTGTTTTCTTCTGTTCTTGCGTCTTATGTAAGGGGTCAGCCTGCTTCAGGGACTTCATACCGTCTCTGGCAGTGATAGTCTGGAATTTTTTAAATAAATAGACCTGATCTGAAAATGCTGTGATATTATGTGGGTTTTTCTTCCTGAGTATTGTGTCTTCTTTTTCAGTATGACCTGTCAGCTTCCACGTTTTCTCCAGATGGCAGAGTGTTTCAAGTGGAATATGCTATGAAAGCTGTGGAGAATAGCAGGTAAGATACAAATATCTGCATCAAATATCTGCTCTTTTGGCCTCTTTTAAAGCAGTGTTGTTGGACTAGAGAAACATGAGGGCATTGCGGGTAAAACTGTAGTGGTAAAATGAGTTCTGATCGAAAAGCCCATTTTAGGGATGTGGATTGAGGCGCTGAAAGACTGACACACTCAGGGCTTTCCTTGTAAATTTATCAGCTTCCTAGGGATTCCTCAAGGCATGGAGGACATCCAAGTGCTGCTGAAGCTGCATCAGCTGCTCTGGGAGTGTCTCTCTTCCCTGGAGTGTGTGTGAAGGAACGCTGGGAAGTGAAAATCCCAGCTGTGCTTTAGGGGCAGCAGGATGGATTGGCAGGGCACGGACTGGGTCTGCTCGTAGCCACAGGATCCAGATAAGGGTTAGAATCACAGAATCCCAGGATGGCTTTTGGGTTGGAAGCGACCTTAAAGACCACTTAGTTCCACCCCCTTGTTGTCTTCAGTGCTGGAGTTGGGACAAACCGACTTTGGGGGAAATCATGTCACTGTTTCTTCTGTCTTGGTAATTCTGTGTTACATATTTTAACTGTGTGTGAGAAACTGACATTTATCTTGTCTTTCAGTACAGCAATTGGGATAAGATGCAAAGATGGTGTTGTCTTTGGAGTAGAAAAATTAGTCCTGTCCAAGCTTTACGAAGAGGGGTCCAATAAACGCCTCTTCAATGTCGACCGACACGTTGGGATGGTAAGGTGCCATTTCATTCCAGGTTTGCATAAATTGTAAGGTGACCCCCCTCAAAAGGACAAATTTATGAATCAGAGAATCTAAAATAAGTAGATTAAGAAAGTAATGTTAATGTGTCTGTGTACAAAGTCAGAAATGCCAGTGGGTTTTTTACAGTTTTCTGTAATTTATTCTTGGTACAAAAACATACATAAGTAAAATCAAACTTAAAATAGAAGATTGAGGCTGTTTTAAATTTTTTGAAATGTTTTTCCAGTTGTTCAAACTTGTATGTAAACATAAATACAAGTGTTAAAATGGTACTTTTTTACCCAGTTACCAAATAAGGTGTGTTAAGGGAAAACATGCTGACTACGAGATTTCTTCTCAACAATGTGGGAATCACCTGAATTCCTTAAAGATTGGTGTATGGAGGACTGGCCTGTCCCTAACAGCGATGTCAGAATGGTGTCAAGGAGTGGTTGCTGTGTGAGAGAAATGTCTGAAACCTGGTGAATACACACGATACGATGTATTGATTGGGTTGGTGTAGTCGTGGTAAATCATGAGATGATAACGAACGTGAAGATAATTTTGGTTATTGATTTTCCTAGAGAAGAACTCTGTTAATATACAGTCACATTGGCATGTGCTGAGGTTGGTGGCAGATGGGCAGTTTGAATTCCCTGTAGCAGTGACTGTCGGGAGCTGGTGCCAGGTGTGTCTGTGCTGCTGACACGCTCTCGTTCCAGGCAGTCGCGGGGCTCCTGGCAGACGCCCGCTCCTTGGCAGACATCGCCCGGGAAGAGGCTTCCAACTTTAGGTCTAACTATGGCTATGACATCCCCCTAAAGGTAAGAAACCAGTGCAGTTCTCAGGGTTTTTGGCTTTTATTTTTGATGTGAGAATGACATTTTATTCCTTATTTCTGTAAATAAGGGTTTCCAGTGTTTTATTTGTCCTTTTTTCCACGCAGCATCTTGCAGACAGAGTGGCCATGTACGTGCATGCCTACACCCTGTACAGTGCTGTCAGGCCTTTCGGATGCAGGTGAGTCTTGCAGACACAGCTATTTGTAAATATCTTTTGGTTCACAGTTGCTGGAACTATTTCAGTTGTCTTGAGTTCTTTTTTGAAACCTGGAATTAATAACCCACAGTTCATCTCCTAAAGATTCCCTTCCCCTTTCTTTTTGTGTGCCTAAAACCTCAGGTGAAGAATTCAGATTCCTATAAGGCTGTGCCAGGCTTCTACAGAGCTGGTCAATTTGTCCCTTGTTTTTAAAGTTTAAGGGTTTGTGCCATTGAGTCTGTGATGGTGGTGAAAGCAGAACGTCCCTCTGCAATCATCCTGCTTGCCCTGACACCTAAAGAACAGGTTACAACTCCTGTGTGATTTCAGTTCAAAGGGACTGATAAACAGTGATTTGCTGCCAAGTTACTGATCAGTAAAATGTTTCTGGCAACATGCAGGTGCTGTTGTGAGGCAAATTGCTCAATAGAGTGTAGCAGGACAGGAGGAGTTTTGCTCCAGGAAGGGTGTAGGAAACCTGAGCTGTTGTAATCTCTGTAGTTCTGTGTGTGTTGGTAGAAGAAAGGTTTTTAATTTCTCTTTTCTCCTCCAGTTTCATGTTGGGGTCCTATGATAGTGATGATGGTGCACAGCTGTACATGATTGATCCATCAGGAGTTTCATACGTGAGTGTGTCAGAAATATTTCCATCTTAGCAGAAATTCCCTTTCTAAAAGTTTCTAGTTGGGAAAATAGTAACTGTTGGTCCAAAAGAGCTGTTGTTGTTTTCTCCTTTTGCCTGGGAAGATCTCTGGTGAATCACCGCTGCTCGTTTGCATGTCCTTGATAAACAAACGTGCATTTCTTAGAAGTAGAGTCTGAGAAATGAGTTTAAAGCTTGTCTCAGAAATTTGGGAGTTCATTCCACCTGGCTATGTCCAGTGAAAACTCCCGTGCACTGCCCCAAAAAGGCAAGAACTGTAGTGATACCCCCTTCACTAAAAACTTCAGGTAAGAGAAGGCTGTTCCTCTGGCACTGCCTGCCAGCAGCAAACCAAATCAAGTTAGAATTGTTGTTAATTGTTGTTAATTAATTGTTAAGTGCTGCATTTTCAGCTGTGTGTTACATACAGGTCGATACACACTCATACTGTTGGATTTTTTAAAATTTTCTTGCGGTACATCCAGTACCACAGCTGTTGAGAGAAATAGAAATACTTAATTTTTATGTGCTTACACTTAAAA
Organism: Gymnorhina tibicen; assembly: GCA_013399875.1. Classification (NCBI taxonomy): domain Eukaryota; kingdom Metazoa; phylum Chordata; class Aves; order Passeriformes; family Artamidae; genus Gymnorhina; species Gymnorhina tibicen. Next base: position 128,915 of record VXAZ01004036.1, read on the forward strand.
TACATTTGCACAGTAGGTGGGTTTAATTTGGGATTTGTTTGGATCCTGTAGAACTTCTGTAGTTCCTGTAGAACTTCTCTCTTCAAACTAATTCTAGTTTATTCTTCCATTTACTGTAATAGCAATTCAAAAAGTCTGTTATGACGTTTTGAGCTGGTAAGTTTCTGTCCAGGAATTACTGAGCACTTTTCTATCAGCAGTGGTGGTACTTGATGTAGTGATTGGGCTCTATTCCACCATTTGGGGATGTGCCCCAAGAGAGAATACCCAGGTTACTGTGTTCAGCCTCTCACTGGGAGTAGGGTGGGCTCGTCATGTGCTAAGTGACAGTAAGAGCTGTAGAGGGTCAGGTATTTAATTAAATTTGCATATTGTGTGTTTCTTTTTTTTTTAGGGTTATTGGGGTTGTGCCATTGGTAAAGCCAGGCAGGCTGCAAAAACAGAGATAGAAAAGCTTCAGGTATGGTGTTACAGTGTCATTGTGCTGTCTCAAGACAAATATTCCTGGTTTATTATGTTACCTTTTGGGTGCCTAAAATACATAAAATGCAGGAGAAGCGGGTGAAATACTGCCTTGTACATTTGCCAGTGAGCCAAGTAAGTGAGTGAACGTAAAAGTATAAATATGTTTTTCATTCTGAATGAAAACCATAGGGCAGCATGGTGCAGGGTGCTGTATTTATTATTTCCCAAAGGTTTTAGATGATTCTTTTGTTCAACAAGTTTAAAAACGCTGCTCTTGTACAGGACAAACTGGTCTGTGGAGAGAAGACAGCCAAAAGTATTGAAGTGTCCCTTTAGCTGATTGAAGTTATGTTAGAATCCTGAAAGATTTCCATCTTCCTCATGTGTTTTAATATCTGGCACCCTTGGAGCTGGAGACAACGTGGAACCAAATCCTTCTCCTGGTCTCTCTCATGTAATTTTCATGTGACACTTTGTTAGCGTCTTATTTTGGTCTGCAGAGAGATGTCACAGCTGTTCATGGAAAGGTTTAGAGTTCATGTGATTGTTACATTTTTAAGAATAGCCTATTTGTGGTGCTGTAGCACCATGACTGGAAAATTACAGGAAAAATTAGAATGTTCTAGACTCGATTCACTCAGGTTTGAATCTGGTTCAGATGCTTGAATACCAACTTAAAGGTAAGAAGCCTACATGATCATTTGATCTTTATACTGGAATTGTGGCATCTGGGAAATCATAATTTCAATTTCCAGGTGTACACACTGGCAAAAGACAGTGTTGGGTTACACACAATCTACTCCAAATAATTAATTTTCTGTGCAGTGCTTGGGTTTTCAAAAACTTCTGCCGTTAATAATGTGAATTAGTGGAACTTCACAGTAGAGCTGTAGAATGCAGTACATGGAACAGAGATGTGGCACAGGGCCCAGCTGCAGGTGTGTATTCAGTGGCTTGTTTGCAGTGTCCCCAGCAACGTGTGTGATCCTGTCACAGCTGTGTGGGGTGAGTCCAGCCCCACATGCCAATGCCTTTTGTTCACTGAGGACTGGGCAGGTTTCCAGGTCATGGCTAATTTTGACAAGATGAATTTGTCAAAGCTAAGATGGGAAAAAACAGAAGTACAAAAGGTTTTGTAGGGTGAGCCTACAGGAGCCTGTAAGCTAAGATTTGGTTGTTGGAAGAGATGACTCCAGGTGGAAAGGAAGAGGCAAGCAGGGAGTCAGGACTTTAAACCTGCCTTAGGGGACTGCAGAGCAGGTCCTGTGTCTGGGGAGGATACAGTGTGTGAAACTCTCGTGTAGCTGAAGGTGCAAGAAGAAAACCCTGCAGTGATCACATCTCTTGCATTTTATGTCTGTATACTCAGCTGTGGGAAATCTTGTAGTTGTGTGGAGACTGCTTTAATCTCTTGAGCTCCTGCAGCTGTGATACTATTACAACTTTTTGATATATGGACACAATCGTGATTAACTGGTGGGATAAAACTGTTCACATTGTTTACTTTCATTGTCTGCAGAATTAACATACCTGGGATGGGATAAGGATAATGGCAGAAATTAAATTGATTTCCGTTTTCTCTCTTGTAAATATGCATGACAGTAGTAGAGCTTTAGGGTTTCCTGTTTGACTGCTAACTTTATATGCATGAGTACACATCATCATTTAAATGTTTGTGTGACACAAGTTGCATCTGTGCTCTGGACTGAGTGTCACAAAGGCAGTGGGTCTCTGTTTGGGGACCTTCTCCAGATGGGATTGTGATGGCACATCTGTCTAACCAGGCACAGGCATTTCTTCTCTGGCCTGTTGCTTCACCCCAGAAAGGGCTGTGACACTCCACATGAACTCTTGTCATCTTAATCCCTTCACCAGTCCCTCACAACTACCTTCCACACTAAGGGTTTGAAAACATTTTGGGAATTGGAAGAGATGGTAAATTGCATTAATGAAATACAGGAGAATATATTACTGCTTCATAGGCCAGAAAAGTTGACCTATAAAACACAAGTTTATTATGTAATGGAAATTTGCACCAGACTTTTTTCTGATTAACTGTGAAGCTGCCAAAAGACTGTGATATAACCGAGAAAATATGAAATGAGATGCTGATGCCTTGCTCAGGCAGGCAGTTGGTTGTTAAACAATATTCTCCTCTTGGGGGATTACTTAAAAACCAAAATTGCTTCCATAAAATGTTGGTAAGACCAAAAGTATTGCTGTGCTGCCTAGAAGGAGTACAAATATTACATGTGAAAATACAGTGCCTCTCCCATGTTGTTATTGTATATCAGTTGAGCACAAAGCATCTAGGAACAAGTCAGGCTTTTAGGATGCCAGCATCACCTGTGTAGCTTCTAAGATTTCAGCTGATGAGTGCTTTAAACTGGGCAATTTCCAAATCGTATTTTTTTCATAGAATCTTTCAGTTGTAATATTTGTCCCTGGAAGAATGACTTGCATAGAGCAGGCTGGAAGTTGCATTGTAGAGAAGAAATGTGGTTCTGGTCTTTCTGTTACTTTGACTACTGAACATGAAGCTCATTAGTCACATGCACAGCCTCTCCTGTTCTGGCTTTGTGGAAGATTTATATTCTCCTTATAGAAATCTTATATCTGTGTGTCTTTTGCCTACAGATGAAGGAAATGACCTGCCGTGATGTTGTTAAAGAAGTTGCAAAAATGTAAGTCTCCAACCCATTTTTTCAACTTGACAAAAATCCAGACTGGTGAGCTTGCTTTGGTTTCAAACTCAGGCTGTTCCTTTTAAGCTGTGTGTTAAATTGTCTGACTAATCCCTGGTTTTAAAATATTTAGACCAGGTGACAAATGAGGGGAAACTCCTTGGTGTCCTGGTTCTGAAGTAAGAGTTGTTTGAACAATGACCTGATGCTTCAGAGAGAAGCTGCCCACAAATGATGCTGAGGTCGTGCACCCAGCCTAAAAAAAAAGGCTCAAGTGCTTGGGAAAGAAGGAAAGTAAAACTTCTTTAAAGGAATATATACAGTATAGCTGCATTATTAGACATTTTAAAATAATTTTTAATAATGAAAATACTTCTGTTCTAGTTCTGCTTCAGCTCAAACTCAGCAGCAGCTCTAGACAGGGTTCTGTTTTTCAGCTCAAACTCAGCTCCTTAGTAGCATTTAGCAAGATAGCAAAGATTTTAATAACTTTTAAGCCTAAAATACTAGGCACAGTACAGTGATTTCTTCAGGAGCTTGTAAAGGTACACTTTGTCGCAAAAGGCTTGTAACCAGCTGAACATAAGAAACATGAGACAGGCCTACAGATATCTCAGCTAACAGAGACAGGAGGGTCTATAAGCATAGAGGGGTAGTTCCCTGGACACCAGCGTTCACTTCAGTCTTTGTATTTGTTTCCCAGTACTTCCAGTGGAAGTACTTAGTGTGGTGCTGAAGGTATCCTGCCTTCCTCCACTATCTCCAAGGTTTCCATGTTGGGTAGGAATAGCTGGTATTTTTCAACTTCTGACTTCTTAGTGCTTTCTGAAGCAAACTAAGAAATACAAAATACAGGCTTCTCAGCCAGTGACCCGCAGGTTATTGTGCATTCTGCTGTTTTGAGTGTCTCAGCTCAGGATTGTTCCAGTTTGTTTACACATTCTGGCACAGGATGAATCAAATCAGTTTTGTTACTGCAGAGTAACATTTCTGTCCCACAGCCTAAGCAGTGATTTTACTGGTCTGGGTGGCACTGTGTATGCTGGGATACCACTTGCAGTTTAAATTCCCATTTCCATGTTTGCCGTAAGCACCGCACTGGAAATCTTATGTACAGACTTCTAATTAGACACAAGACACTGTGGTGTTGGGATTTAGTGTTAAGTATAAACTGAAGTAAGATTTACAGGGGAAATGCAGGACACTCCAAGCTTTATTATAACTGATCTAGCAGAAGCAGTGATGATGCAGCCTTGGTTCTGCAGTATCTAAATCTTAATGTTTGTTCCAGTTAGGGCAACTTGAACATCTCAACCTGCATCTTGGCTGTAATGATTTAAAGTGTTGTCAGACTAGCAGTTAAGCCTGGAAAATTCTCTGATGGTGTTTGGTGGGGAGCAGGCACAGGGAGAGCTTCTATTAATCATAAGACTACTTTAACAGAAGAAATCTGTGACAGGAACAAAGTATATTTAGCCTGTTGGTCAGTCTGTTCTAATCTGTTCTTTTTCTGTTCTTTTCAGAATCTACATAGTTCACGATGAAGTAAAGGATAAAGCTTTTGAGCTGGAACTCAGCTGGGTTGGAGAAAGTAATGCATTTCTGTAATTTCTGTAACACTCCAAAAAATTTATAACTTTTTGTAACTAAAGTAAAACATTGTTTCTTAAATTCACTCTGTATGTCAGGGTCCTTGTGTGAATTGTAATTAATACATACTCTTTTTATTGGCAGTAACCAATGGAAAACATGAAATTGTTCCCAAAGACATCAGAGAAGAAGCAGAAAAATATGCCAAGGTAAGTTCTGACTTGGGTGTTGTCCCAGTGCTTCACTTGACAAGCTGTTGAGTTGCCTGGAAAATGTATCATTCCAACACACGTCCCTTCAGTGTTAGCTGGTGTTACTGGGCAGGGAGAGTAGGGGAGGCTACAATGTAACCCAGGGATAGTTCTTGTTACCAGAAACTATTAACTCAGAGGCTGCCACACGAGGTGTCTTTCTCCTTCAAAAGTAAACCTATTGATGGGAACTGTCCTGCTGACTCCAAGGGCTTGGACACAGTGAGAGGGTTGTGAAGCTGCAGCAAAACTTATTTTGTTTATTGTAGGCTGAATTATAAAACAACTGTTAGACTATCCTTTAATTACACTTTCTTTTTTTAAACAGGAATCTTTGAAAGAGGAAGATGAGTCAGATGATGACAATATGTAACACATTGTTACTCCAAAACAAGTCCAACTTTTCTTATCTTGGACCAGGTTTGTTTATAATGCATTAAGCATGGGATGCTGTTATGTTCTTGTTGGAAGAAACCAACTGACCACCTTGCACTAATAAATTTTCCATTTTACTGTCTCTTAGCTTTTATTTCAAAAAAGTATAGGCCAGCAACTGTACCTAAACAGACATTAAGAAGGAAAGACATTATCAGGCTGCTGTTGCTTCCTAAAGCACTCCATTTGAACCTGTGTACAGAAAAACAATATGTTTAGACATTAGACAAGTCTCTTGTTTATGCTGCATAGTTTAGTATTAAAAACTAGTACTCTGTTACTCCTTGATTAAGCAATAGCACAGTTTGCAGTTTGTTCACAGCCACAGTCTGTGATTGCTCTTGGCAGAAGAGATCAGAACATTACCAACTCTAACAGCAGGTTACAGTTTAAGGTGATGTGCACAGTTGACAATCCTAACAGCCTATGTAACAACCAGGAGTTCAGGAAAAGGAATTTCAGTCTGAAGTACTAAGCCTAGGCTTAGTGAAGGAGCAGGAGGAATTAAAAACTAATTCAGTTTACAACAGTGCGTGTGTTAAGTTCTAAAGCTGTGAGATCTATTAAGCAATGGAACTGGAATTAGTGCTTGAAGAGCCAAACTATTTTTAAACAGTTTTATTCAGCTGCATTTTCTTAACACACTTCTGAATCAGCTTCCTCAATTGTTGACCTTTGCAGAAGTTACAGACAAGCTTTGCTGCTGTCACTCCCCACTTCCTAGGAAAACAAGACTGCCTATTCTAGTCACTTCAAACTTTTGAAGCAGCAGGTTGGATGGGGCTGGGAGCAACCTGGTCTGGTGGAACATGACCCTGCCCATGGCAGGGGAGTGGAATGGGATGATCTTTAAGGTCCATTCTAACCCATATGATTTTCTAAGATAATAAACTGTTCTGTTCACCACCTTAAAAAGTCAGTTAAAATGGAAGTCTTGTTTGTACATGCAGTTTAAATTCTAACAGCCCTGCTAATCTAAAATGCATATTTATGTAATGAATCAAACTCCTCAGTTTTAGGACTACACACTCATCTTCAGCAGCCCTTAAAACAGAAACTTTCCCTTACAGGTTTATTTTTATAGAAGTAGTTTGGAAAATACCTGGCCTTCCCCAGTCTCTTTTGTACCAGGATTACAAAGCACAGGTTCTACTTCCTTTTTGTGATATGGGAAAGTCAACAGAGAGGTGGCTCTGACTGTGGCAGTTCAGGCTACCTGAGCTCCTGCCTCTCCAGCTGGGCAGAGCTTTTGGAGGCTGCTGGGACAGATGGGGCGAGCCTGAGCCAGCATTAGTCAGGGCCAGGACAGCAGCCTCCTTCAGTGCCTCCTCCCGAGGCAACAGTAACAGCTGCTGCACTGAGTCAGCCTGGAATTCCGTGTTCCAAGGCTCCAGACTGAATTTACTACTGCAGTTTCCTGCTGACTCAGCTCTTTGAGTCACGGCTGAGTGCCAGTCAGGAAACTCCTCAGCAGCACCCTAAAGCATCAGCTTAGGCTGATCTGCCACTCCCTGGGTATGGCAACAGGGAGCTACCTGATTCTCTTCATTTTGGCTTGATTCTGTTCCTAAAATCACAGGATCACCAAATATTCTGAGTTGGAAGGGAGCCACAAGGATCATCAAGTCCAGGATCAAAACCCATGAGCTTGGTGTTTTCAGCACCATGCTCTAAACTGCTAAAGGGAAACCGAAAGCCATCCTCGTGTGGCTACACCCACCCGTCCGCCCCTCAAATCCTTTCAGTGACAGCCATTCACAATTAGGGACAGCAGCTATAACACAAAGCCAGATTTCAGGCTACAGTGAGAAGAGCAGTACCAGCTGTGTATATTTAAAAGACAAAGTGGAAGGAAGATATTCCACAGTATATGAAGAGATAAGACGTAGGAGCACATTTTGCTTATCTGAAATTTCCAAATAACTACTTCTTGGAGAACATGGCAATCTAAAAAACTCCTTTGGGGATCTACACTCTAATTCTTCTGTATCTGTTCACAACAAACAAAAAGTCCCATGAGAAGCAATTCAAGAGGCTGTGGATAGCAGTACATGCAAAGTACTGCTCATTGTCTTGCATGTCATGGCAAAATTTAGTTAGTACCAAGATGATTATTACCGTCAGGTTATTTTCCAAATTTAATCATTAATTTATCAAAGTATAGGCTCAGCCTGTTGATGAAACAACATCAAGGAAGAAACTACTTTCATTTCTGCTGACTGTGGATGGGGAAAGAAAACAAATTGAGCATTAGAAGGTGGAGAAAAGAAATTTGTTTTTATTCAGGAGAAGGGGCAGTCAAAGAGGAAAAAGGCAGGAGAATACTAAACAAACTATTTTAATGCTGACATTTCCCTTTCTTTTAGAAACAGGAAACTAGCAGAATTCTTTTTGATCTTAAGTTCAGCATTGCTACCTCTTGTCAACAAGGCCAGGAACATTAGAATAGATTTCTAGCCCAGAGAGACTCATGCCAGCAGAAAAACTACTGCAACCCCCCCTGTGACAGCTACTTTTGTAACCTTGCAGTTCCATGAGACAACCACACTGTATTTAACAAGTAACTTACTAATTTAAGTTAATTACTTAACAATTAACTAATTATACAGCAGTGCATTAGCCATCATAATGTGTCACTAATTTAGTCCACAGCTGACAGGCTGAACAAAAACGTCAATGAGTTTTGCCACTGAGAAGTATTTACTTGTTGCTATGTCAAACAGTGAAGTTGAGCAGGGGAAGAAATCTTTAAAAAGAAGGAAGTAGCTACTTACGGCCACACTGAGCAAATAAAGAATTAAAAATGCTGTGAGACAGCAAAGCATGATGAAACTTTAATTAAATGTTGAAGACCATTTTTTTTCTAAATATATAGAGCTGTCTGAGGCAAATCACTTGGAGAACAAGCTCCTGAAGGGCTCAAGCTGGATCTGAGGTTATTATTTAAGTAAGGACTAGATCTGTTCCAGAACAAGAAAAAATAGTATTAAATTGCAAGAAACCAAAAAGCTTACATTTAGCAGAGGCTCTGTTTTAATTACAGGACTAGGGAGAAAAAATTTTTGCTCTGTTACAGATACTCCCCTATCCTGCAGGCTTAGACAACATCTAAGGACAAGAGTTTGATTTTAAGCCCAGAGAACACCTGATCAGGCAGCCAACACGAAGGTTTGAAAGGCAGCATGCTTTCATGCTTTTAGGGCTTGGATCCCTTTCCCTAAAATTAAAATTAGCTTTTATAGCTGGCTTGAAAATGGTCAATTATAATTGCAGTGTAACTAAAATGTGGAAATGCTTTGCAAGGCAAACAAATGGCAGGGTAAAATCTTCTGAATTAGAGATTTGAGCAAGAGGTGATTCTAAGAGTCTCACTTGGGTTATTTCTGCCCAAAGCACTGGGAAGTTTCAGATCTAAAGATAGCAGAAAAGCAGCACTGCTTGCTTCAGGCTCCACAACTAACCTACTTTGTCCTACTCTGGCAATTTACAGGAACACAGAATACAGCAGAAAGTTAAATACCCACTTGGAATGCATAACTCCAGTTCTTGCCATGTTGAAACACTTCATGCTCAGGGTTTGAGTGGCATATTCTGTTGCTTAAGACTCAAAGCACAGGGCTTAACCAGAACACCAGGAAGGAAGAGTGTACAGACCAAGTCATCTCTTAGCTCAAAGTCATCCCTCCACCCCAGCAGTGTTCTAGAAGTACAGATCCAACACAAGAGTAGCCTGTTCAGTAAGATGCTTCCTCCTTAAGTCTCACACATCCAGTGGCTGATACTAAGCACCTGATGAATCACTACTCTGCTATTTATTAAGGCTGGATATGTCACATTCCTTGTTACAATTACTTAGTCAGCAAGTCCACATAGAGCAGCTTTGCTCAAAAGAATTAAGAAGGGGACTAGGTGAACTGCAGGTGACAAATTACAAAACAATAGGCTCCAGTATCTAGTTTACTCACATCCATCTCCCTGACTACACCAGGGTGGATTTTAGAATATGAAATTGCACTTGCAGAGTTCAAAAAGCAAGTTTAGGCTATTGCATCAAGATAATTAATTTTATGCTACTTTAATATGGCCATAAAAGTTACTGGCTTGGATAATATCCTCTTCACAACTGCTAGTACTGCTGATGTAATGATGGCAAGATTGTTAGAAGTAGCCCATATGTGAAATTTCCTGTGTGGCAGACGTCCACGAGGCCATCTCCAAAAGAAATACTACTCATCTGTATTTGGTGCTGACTCTCAGAAAGGAAACATTCCAAGCAGAACGTGTCTCATGCAGATCTGAAGTATGCCAAGCATTGGGTCATTCATTTGTAACTTCTCATCACCAAAAATAGCTCGATGGCCTGAGGTTAAAGCCCCACATGCTGAGAGTGTGACTGTCCGTGCGGATGCAGCACTGCTTGGGATGCTCTCTGCCTGTGCAGTCCCAGGCACCCTTAAGGAAGGAGATTTGGAATAACTCCAGAGCTGTTTTGCAAGTCTCTTCCTGAAGATAAAACCACAGCCATACAAGGGAATGCAAAATAGTGAATTCAACAACGCATCTTAGCATGACCTTAAAATGAAGTACACAGTTTAAAGATTACGAAGAGAAAAATAATTTTGATTGTCATGACAATTCTGACGCTGTAATCACACCAAAAATACAGCAGTCTGTTCTCTCCCCCTCATTTTCTTCTTTCAGTTGCATGTCTGTAAGACGAGGACCAGCTTTTCCTCCACCCACCAGTTTTTCAAGTTACATGCAGCAAGGAAGTTACTTCTACTTAAGAATTGAGAACTATTTTGAGACACTAACTGCTTGTAACTTTCCATTATAGAGCATCTTGCTGCCTATTATGTCCAATTACACAGAGCTGCAGAAAAGAAGTGGTAGCAGAGTTAAGTCTTGCCTTACTGTAAATACATTCTAGTATTTTAGAACACAGGATCTACAACCAAGCTCAAACCAAGTCTCCTATTTCCAGATGGATGCAGCCACCCCCACGCTGTGCTCTTTCATCTTCAGTACATTGCTATTAAAGGACTCTTGAAACAGTTGTTTAAAAATGGCTCTTACGAGTTGCTGTGCCAACCAAAAATGGACAACTAGAATAAAGCAGGCAGCAGCATCACAGTTTGTAGTCCAAACACATGCGTATCTTCAGATACAGGAAAAAACTGAAATCTCCTGAAGTCTCCCCTAAAAACAGTGTAGGAACTGCCCACTGAAAATACCATTTTAGGCAATGGGATAAAACAAGCCAATCAAGGGTTTAGAAAGAACATGGTGTGCTTTATTGCGGCATAAAATTAGATATAATTTGGTACACATACTGTCTGCATATCCAAAATCAGTCATTAGGATTCCAATTTCACCAGATTAAGAGTACGTCCAATTATAGTAAATTCACCCAAAAGCTGATGCATTCCAAACACACACACACATCCCCCCAAAACCCACCCAAGTGATGCCTAAAATTTTTTAAGTTAAAATTAATCTTGTTGGTTGGGATTTTAGAAAAGCAGGAAATCTGCTCCTTTCATTACATTCAGAAAGAACAGAGACCTATTACATGAGACTGCATTAACAGGTGACAAGAGCAGCCCAGGAAGCAGCAGCTACTTTAGCAGAATGCTTAAAGCTCAGTTTCAGTTCTAGCCCCAGGTGTTTCCACAGTCAACAAAGCCCACCAAGTGAGAGTCTATTTTCCCCAAACACTTTCCTATATACACCAGGAATAGAAACAAATCTGAAATGCTGTTTGAGGCAGAACCAAAATGTAGCTAAATGTGTTTTCCATCAGCTGGTTTAACAAGAGCTGCTTCCCCCAGCCAAGTGCTTGTGTCTACCCTCACACCAGTGAATCCCCTGTTGTGCTGCTTGCAAGGAGGAGACAGATCACTGCCACAAATAGATCTTCCATTGATCCAGAATAATAAAACCCTCCAAAAAGCCACATATTTTGCTCTGTCAGAGTTCTAGATGTCACACAACACAGTTCCTTTCAGGAGCTCTGTTTATAGCTGTAGCTAATGAGGTGACACTACACAGGAGCACTGCAGGGGAAAGCACATCCCTGAAGGTACAAACTCCTGCAAACAGCACAGTCTGGCAATTAATTCACAGGTTAAATGTTGATTGGGCAGCCAACTCCCTGGCCACCTGGAAATGAGCTACCTGTAATAATATCCTCCAAACAACAAAGACAAATGAAAAATGGCTTTGGAAAAGGATGGCTGAGCAGGAAAAGAATTCAGAATTCAATTACTGGCTGAACTGTAGGACCTCAGCAACAGCAGCTACTTACAGCTGAAAACATTTAATTCAAAAGACTGAGGGCATTAATACTTTTAAGTAAGAATCAATACTGGCCAACTGCAGTCTTGTTAGCTGAGGCTGAAAAGTAAATTAACCTGAAGTGATTGAAATAATTTGGACAAGCAAAAGCCCTGGAAGAAAGGCCATGTAACCACTGCCCTCACAAGCTTTCTTTTGCTGAGCAGCCACGCTGAACAGCAGTGCTGCTGCTTCCCTCTTTGTGCCAGACTGCAGGCTGCTAGTGACACACACACTGCAGTGACACACACACACAGACTTCAGGGACACACAGACTGCTTCCGGAGGGTTACAAGGAAGGACTGTGAATCCATAGTCCTGACCCTGTTGGATCACGTTGCTCTACAATCTGCATCTGTAACAATAAAGTATTTTAATCACCAGTTTATCAGTGCTGGCAAGCCTGAGACACCCCTGTTCTAAGAGGTGGACCATGTCCAAGGACTCAGCATCACTATTAGAACCCTGTTCTTTATCTCTACAAGTACAGAAAGATGTATTTTAGTAAAAATCCAAACTCTGCAAGCCACTTGCACAAGCTTTTTCAGACACTGGTATATGAGACAATGACTCGTAAGAGCTTTATTTCCTTCTTGTACTTTTTAACATGGCTACTGCTGCAGTAAAAAGTCTTACCAGGAGGCAGTGGGGAAAAAAAAAATCCTTCCAAGATACAAACTAGCAACAGGTAAGATTACAGGATAAACAGGGAAGATTCTTACTTCAGATTGCCCATGACAGATCACTCACACTACTGAAAAACAAGAAGACCCTGAATCTACTAACACAGGTAGAGAAATTAATCCAGCCACAGTTAGTTGTCTATACCAAAGTGAAACACCCATTTCAGCTCTCCAATGTCAGAAGCAACTCACATCTTAGGTATGGATAACATTAGGCATCTCTTCAGTAAACATTTACTCCCAGTATAGTATCACAAAAGGCTGAAAAAGTGACCACACTGTTGCAATAAAGTAGATCTTAGAAGTTAAATATTTAAGAGGAATATCTTCTATTTAAGCATCTTAATCTACTCAAAAGACTGCAGTAAAGTTCTTCAAATACAACATGCAAAGCTTCAAAGACTTTTTCTCTCCTGTTGGTTTTCATAGCAATGAAATAAGTAATTTGCCACTCCCAAACCCACATGGGTTTTGCTTTCAAGTTTTACCATGTACATTTGACTTAGATGGGAGTTTACTAAAGCAGCAGTAATTATAAACTAGAGATTTGACTTTGTTAGGAAGCATACAGACTATTCAGAGATTCAGGTACAAGTTTAAATGTTTTCCATTTAAGTTTATTTCAAGAACATAAAATGTATTCAATCTGTAGATGGGTAACTGACTGTATTTACCCACAAAACCCCTCCTTCAATCCTGTAGAAAAAACATCTTTTCTCCCCTTGAAAGATCAAAACTTCCAGAGATAAAGAATTTACATCAGTAATAAGGTTTATACCTCAGAAGCCAGAAAAAAAGGCTGCATATGCTGCAGAGATAATTTGGAAGCCAGTTAAAAAGCACAGAGAATTTGAAAACTTAAGTTTACAACACTGGAATGGTTGATGTACTGATGCAGCCTGTACATGCATAGGATACATTTCTGGTACTAACCAGCGTCTTGTGCCTGTCAGAGAAAATGTTATTCAGAAAGCCTGGAAGAGAAGTAATGACAGGTAGATCTAAAGATCTAATCCTTCACCTTTACTGCTGGCATCCAGAGACAAAGTGTTATTTTGAAAAATATGTAAGAACACTCTCCTTCAGCAGCCATGAACAGTGAACCCAGAACAGGAACTAAATTCTCATTTGACTTCAAGCACCTACTTCAAATTTTGAAAGACAGACTGATTACTTGATTGCAGGTGATGACAGAATCCTTTGCCACATTTAAATTAAAGCTGCTGCACAAATCTTCAGCTTCTCTGCAGTGCTGTGCAGTAGTTTTGCAACACTGCGTGACTTCCCCAGGACAGCTGTAACTATTGTCACCAATGTGAACTTGCAGTCCTGAGAAATAATACAAGAAATTCAGTGTATTTGTAATCAAATTCCATATCCTGCATCCCTTTGTTAGACAACAAAATAGAAATTAAACATCTATACTCAGATAATTTAACACCCTGTGCCAAAACACGCAGAAACTGGCTTTAGACTCCATGCTTAAGTAAACCCTGGCAATAAGCACACGGTTCCTAAATTAGCCAATATTAACATTTGATAAAAATATGTCAGCTATCATAAAATTACATACCAGGAAGAATAAAAATAGCCTCTTACAACACAGCTCTGGTTCTGTCCAAACACAAGATTACCAAATCAGTCTTAAAACAAGGAACATTTTATGTCTGGAATTAAAAGATTGCCTGACAGATGCCACAGCTCACGGGCTGGGGGGAAGCAGCAGCTCCATCAGCTGAGAACTGAAACTCCTCTCGTGGTGCTGGGCTGCCAACACCACGCTCAGTTAATGCATCACTGATTCCTGCACACACGGGGGAACACGTGGGACTGTAGCTCAGCTCTGCAGTCACAAAGCACAACAAAGTCTGGACAGAGTTTATTCAGGAAAAATGGGGCTGCTCCTCCCCAGAGATCACTGAGGCTGCTGCTGCCAAGAGCTTGGCCAGCTGAGCACAGATCACTTTACTGGTGTTACTCGGAAGAGCAACTACAAATTGAGTATTATTTTTGCAGAGCTGATAGAAATCCCAAATCTGAGATTTTTCCCACAGAAGTATTTCTGACTGAGATATGACTATGTAATAAATATTTTCATCATTGCTCATCTCCAGGAGATACTGCACTGCTGCAAAACATACCCAGAGCAGATTCAAGAAATCAGCACTGAACTTCAGTGCATCGAATGCATCAATTCAGGCTTCCTGAGGGTTTCCAGGCTTTGTGTCTCCTCCAGTACGAACCCTCACAAGGCAATGATTAAAATCAGCATGAAGTTATGTTCAAATAATTAAATGTCCATCTTCTGAACTTGAGGACAGGAATGTGCCAGAGCTGGGGAAACTGTAAGTAAGCATTTAACATTAGCAGGTTTCATTCAAGTTGGGCTTTTTTTATTTTCCCTCTCTCACATATACAATTATAAAAATGAAGGAACTTGATGCTGATAGTTTAACAGTGAAGCACAATTTTCTCCATGACCAGGAAAGATTTGATCTTTCATTTTTATAATCCAGCTACTACTGGCTGAAGTTTTTTGCTGTCAACTTCACGTTCACTGGGATTTTTTTCTCTTTATACCTGCACTTCACAACTTCTTACCACACTCCTCTGAGCAGTTTGCAATCACTTAGATAATAAATCTTTGTGGGAAGCATGTGACCTTCATTTGTACAGAAATACTGTTCCACATAGACAGAGGATCTGCAAAAGTGTTGCCTATTTAGCTACAGAATAGAAACAGCAAGAGTAAGAGCATTAAAAAAAAAAAGAAAAGGAACTAAACAATGGAGACAAAAGTAAAAGCTAAAAGTCTCTTGAACACCTGCAAGGTCTGACACAGTAGCACTGTACTTCATTACATAGAAAGAAGCTCAGTGTTAGAATAAGATCCAATATTTTTAACATTTCTACAGTATTTTGGCTGCAATTGTTCATGTACTCTGAGTTCTTTTATCTACAAAAAATGCAGTATGTCAAGAGCAATATGTGATTACTGAACAGAATAAAACTACCTTACTTATCCCAGCAATCTTCTTACTTTATCTCTGATATGAAGGAAGCCACGTGATACATTCAACAGTTACTTATTCTCCTGTTCTTATAAAGAGAACTGTAAGATACAGACATTCCTAAATTTGCTTTTTCTTATCAAGTGCCACATGTATGGAAGACTTTGGCAAGATTTCTGTACATTCTGCAACTAACTCACCAAACACATTTTTAAGTGATTAAGTGTATTATTTTTACTTATTTTCTCACAGCCATCACTTAGAATTCCATGTGACCAATGACCAGTGTCATGCTTAGAGTGCCTCAATGCTTTTAATTGTTTTTAAATTAAGAAGCCTTTCATTTGCTCAAGCTAAGACTCAAATGCATTTCCCCAGGCAAATCTCCTGTGCTGCATCTACAAGACCTTTGGTACTAACAACGTACAGATAACACAAGTACTGCTGCTTTGAACAATGATCTAAAAAATGAAATGTTTCTACCTCACAGCATGTCTGTTTAGAGAGACAGATACTAAAATCATTTACTGTGACTGTCCCACTCTAGAGCTTCTCAGCTGTTAACTTTGTGCAGTTAACACAACAGGCCATAATAAAAAGGCTCACCAAAGTGACCTCCACTGCTCATTTCTTCCACTCATTTCCACAGTTTCCCTATAAGGGTTTGCACAGGGGCATGGGGCACAGTTGCAAGGATCCAGCACAGCCAGGACGGCTTCAAGTTTCAGGGCTGCTTAATACTGACATTTAGGATGAAAAATTTCAGTATCACGGAGTAACTCTTGAGTCCTGAAGTTCATATTCCAATGAAAAAACATTTAAACCAAAATTAGACTCTTTTTCTGCCTTGCCAGAAGCACAGCGTTCTCATTCCATGACACCAGACATCATCCCTAAGCTGTGTGAGAACATTTGTGCTGTGCTGAGCTGCCCACTGGGCATTCTTAGGTGCTTAAAATACCATAAAAGAACAAGTCACCTCTCCTGCTCACTGGCTATACAGACATAAAGTTCTTTTGCTCACAGCAGCTCAGTGGGTGACGTGCCATGAACCTCCTAATTGTGCTGTCTGTAACAGATACATCCAAGGGAACAGGATTTTTATACGAGAAATCAGAAACAAGACTGATTAGTTTGGTCACAAACTGTTGTTTATTGAATGGTTCTACACTCAGTACAGAGATACAAACCGTGCCTCAGGAATGCTACCAATCCAAGCCAGGATTTCACCAACATATTCCAGAGGAAGATCAGAAGTTCACGTTCAAATAGAATTTTGGAAGTTTTGTTAACATTTGGGTTAGACATAACATATTCTAAATCATAGAATCAGAGAATGGTTTGGGTTGGAATGAACCTTAAAAACATCTTCCAATTCCAAACCCCCTGCCATGGGCAGGGACACCTTCCACCATCCCAGGTTGCTGCAAGCCCCATCCAACCTGGCCTGGGACACTGCCAGGGATGGGGCAGCCACAGCTTCTCTGGGCACCCCGTGCCAGGGCCTCACCACCCTCACAGCCAGGAATTTCTTCCTCATATCCAAGCTCAACCTGCCCTCTGTCACTGGGAAGTCATTCCCCCTTATCCTGTCACTCCATGTCTTTGTCCAAAGTCCCACTCCAGGTCTCCTGTAGGCTCCCCTCAGATACTCTCCAGTTTATCCACTGCGTAAAGCAGAACTACAGCACAGGATCAAAGCTGCTCAGCACTGAATGCCTCAACTATCTTTGTATTCAAAACCCAGATCCAAACACCAGAATTCCAGACCTTTCTTCCATGTCAGACCCGGCCCACAGTAAATTCCAAACAAGCCTCGTGTACTTTGTGCCTTATTAAACCTTCAGAGCTTACCTGTACCCCACACCTCTGCTCGCTGAACTCCCCAGAGAGTCCCTTAACTTGCTGCTTTCCAAAGCATCAGATTTAATTAAAAAAATACAAAAGCCACCTCCAAAGCAAAACTTACATGGGAACGACACCTAAAGTAACCATCTATTTCTGTCAAATTAACAAAATGGTCCTCCTGCTGCTGCTTTAGGTAACTCTGAAGAATATCTTGCAGCTTAGAGTAAGCATAGTCAAACAGATGCCTATCACTCCAGAATAAAACTTGAGTCCATTACTTCGGAATAAAAATTATGCACCTGTGTTACCGTGAACTACAGAGCAAATTTTGTATGATAAGCCAAAATGCGAAACTAACAGTAAAGTACATTGTTTTATCATAGGCTTCAGCCAGTAACTCCCACTTATTCAGGTCAAAGCCCGTCTCTAAGACCAAACTCTGTCAGAAGACCTCTGCATCGTAAGGCTGCACCTCCAGGCCCAGACACCACTAAAACACACCCTTACACCTCCCAAAAAAAGCCCTCAGCCTCCTCTACACTGGTCATCCCTGTCTTTGCTGCGGCTTCCTGCAGAGGGAACCGTGCGGAAGCGCCCAGGCAGCAAGAGCCGGTCGCGTTCCCTCCCCACACGCGTCACGGGGATGATGAAGGGCGGCGGAGCTGCGCCCTCCCTCGCGGGAAGGCGGCGCGGGCCGGCAGCCCCTACCTGCACCCCGGGTGTGTCTCTGCGGGGCGCTCGGGCCGCCCCGGCAGCTCCGCGCCCTCACGGCGGGCGGTCCCGGCGCCTCCATGGCGGCAGCTCCACTTCCGGGTCCGGCCGGGCCCGCTCCTGCGCCATCGCCGCCGCGAGCGGAGTCGCCGCCAACACCCAGCGACGGGGTCGTACCGCCGGGAAGAGACGCGGTACGGCCTCAGCAGACCTCGAGATGAGCCTCCCGGCCGCTCCCTCCGCCGATCCCACGGGCACTCCCGCTCCCCCCTCTTCCTGCGGCCTAAAATGGGAAAGAGCCGCGCACAAAATGGCGCCTACGACGCCGCCGCCGTCGCGCCTGCGCGCCGGGGGCGCCGGCTCCGCCCCCT